>CAWUFW010004817.1:0-510000 GCA_963921515.1 Calotriton arnoldi
TTTCTGTTTCTCACAAAACTCCATCATTTCCCTTCTTGGCGAAAAAACAATCTGAAGATGGAGTGGATGCCCATGCGCACTATTGTCCAAAGGAGGAGTCACCGATCTCGTGACTTCCAAAGACTTATTCCAGTACAACAACAAAGTGCAAACATCCGGGCCCAACACCAGATGGCGATCTATGCATAGTGTGTGGATCTGCAGCTCTACATGCCAAGAACAGATACATACTGGTAAGTAGCATTTTCCATACCAACTAATTATAAAATAAGTAAAATTAATTTACTCCCCTCTCTTTACCCCTTTAAAAGTAAAACCCACACACAAAAAAATATAAACAAATACCCTAATTAAATATCAATTAATTAATAATAATGATCAACTAATTATTAATTGATCAAACATAAATTACTTCCCACCCTTTACCCCTATAAACCCCACAACCCACACCTAAAATTAATTATGCAATTTCCATATTTAATATTAAATTAATTAATATTAATTAACTAATTAATAACAAATACATTACTTCCCACCCTTTACCCCTATAAACCCCACAGCAGGCACCTAAAATTAATTACACAATTTCCATAATTAATTCACAATTAATTAATATAAATTAGCAACTAATTATTAATTAATTAAACATAAATTACTTCCCACCCTGTACCCTGTGAACCCCACAACCCGCACCTAAAATTAATTACACCATTTCCATAATTAATTTTCAGTAAATTAATTAATATAAATTAACAACTACTTATTAATTAGTCAAAAATTATTTCCCACCCTTTACCCCTATACACCCCACAACCTGCACCTAAACAGAATTACACAATTACTATAATTAATTGCCAATTAATTAATAATTAACTAATTAATTACAAATAAATTACTTCCCACAATTAACACTATAAAATCTCAATTAAATAAATATTAATAAATAAAAAATAATCACAAATTTATTATAATTAAATTACTTCCCACCCTATTCCCCTATAATCCCACAACCCGCTACGGAACTAAAAAGCGCAACATTTAATTAAAATAAAATTGATAACTACTAAAAATGTAACACATATATTAAAAAACATAAACAATACTTATACAAAAATACATGCATCACATACATTTAAAATATAAACTAAAATACATAACACTAATTAAAAAAATCGATATTTTAAACAACTATAATTTTGCAAACGATATTAATGACTTCTATATCTTTGAAAATGATATTAATGACTTCTATATTTTTTAAAACGATATTTCTTACCTTAAATTCGATATTCTTGACCACAATATTCTTGCTGTCGATATTTCTGTGTCATGGTATTTCCAACTCAATATTTGTCTTAGTCGACATTGCCAACTTGATATTCTGTCTCCAAACCGATTTCAGAAAGAGCATGCTTTCCGGTGTGTGGACACTATTTTTACACCACGATGACATCCGTTGGCTCTGAAGTTTAATCACTTCTAAGCCATTATTTATTTTGCTAACTTTAATTAATATCATAATAATTATAAAACTCAATAAGTCCAAAAAAGAATTCTGTTTTCGAATTCAAATATTAATAGAACATTTTTAAAAAGAACTTCTCAAAAAGGTTTTCTACCTTAACTACGATACATTTAATGATTTGTAAAGTTTTGATGATGTAAATGACATGCTGCTTAAAACATGTGTTGTAAATTTCAGTCTATGTAAGTGATCCATAGTAAAGGTAACATACCGCCAGTGGGCAATAATGCTATGGTTAAGCCTATATCATCATCTTGCTGACAGTGTTTTCTGATGCCAGTATGCAAATAAGAAGAGAGAATGTGCACATGAACGTAGACTGAAGTGATCTGTATGAGGAATTGTGAAGGGCAAAATAAGAAAGTGTTCTTACAATTTTCTTTGTATTTGCAGTCGTTCTCCGAATACTCGCAACCAGGGCTTCTGGTCCTGGGGATCTGCTCAGATGGTATCGCTGCAGGGAAGGAAAGCCGTGCTCGGATTCTTGTGTGTCCTAGGACTCGCTGTCATCGTATGTACTTTGCTCTTCTACGCCCTTATCGGGGAAGGAGGAATCTTCATCAACACTAACACCAAGAAGGTTGGCTTCCTTTCCTTCTGTCTGTGGAACGAAACGATGGGGAAGCTCACCTGTGATCCTCATTTTGACGATCTGAAGAGGCATGGCGTAGTCTACCCAACAGGAGTTGCTTTTGGGTCAGTCTTGGGCTTCTGCTCTCTGCCCATCTATGTATTTGTTCCACTGACACTGATCTTTGCCCGGTTGGGTCAGTCACGATCTATATGGAAGCTGGCTTTGGGGCTGTCGGCCATCACCTACCTAAGTTTGTCTATTGGCATTGGCACATTCCTGCTGTTTGCAGGTGTACTGATTGAGGTGTCCCAGCTAGGCTATGGTTTTCTGGCCCTTATTGCAGCAGACTCCATGGTATTGCTACAGGGAGTTGCAGCCCTGCGAATGCTGCCTTGGTTCACGGAGGAGGAGTACATGGAGGACAAAGTTTAGATCCAAGTGCAAATTTAGAAACACTGTGTGACACATTGCAAATGTCTTTTTTTCCAGGAACTTATTTGTAGGAAATTGGGTTATTGGGTGTGTGGCCTTCACAAGTTATAGGTGCACAATTTCCCCTTACTGGGAACCAAGCCTCCCAATGTTGCACTTGACTCTCTCAGGGTAGCAAAGCAGTGCCATCCACGGCCTACTCATGGGAGGTGGTGTGGGCTAGTAATCACCATTCACTGGCAAGCAGTAATAACACTCAAAAAAATGATGGGCAGTCAGTGCTTTTTCTTTATGAAAAAAAGTAAATTTTTTACACACACATTACTAAATACTACTTGGTAACTTACAAATATCTACATAGGCAGATGGAAAGTACCATAAATTACAGTATGAAATCATATCTGACCCCGAAATGGTCCTGACCTCCACAATCACAGTACTCCCACACCTATACCAGATAAGACATTACAATATAAGGCGACGTCACTTTAAATAAAGCCAGCCTATTGGCTTTGTCAACTTGGGAACCATACTGCAAGAACAATAAACCACATGTTAAAAACATAATTTTGTACGTAAATAATCATCAATAACAATCATGTGTAAATGCACTTATTAATAAAGCATATTCACTTTGATCAGTAATCACTGTCAACATCATTACATCAATGAAGCATTTACAAATGAATATAAAATGTGTCTTTGTGCTTTTTATATATTTTCAAACCATGAAAATCCACTTATAAAAACAGCCTCTAGACACAATCACAAACTGTACCTTTCTTAAACATCTTCAGGCCAAAATAAACGCAGCCATAAACAAGCCCCTAGAGGGCGCTGTACTCCCAGCTGTAGAGCAAAAGCTTCAGTCTTAGGAGTGCTTTAAAAACATGTGAAAATCCTACGATGGTCATGGTTTCCTGGATCCTGTAGACATAGGGTCAGTTCTTAAATATTTCTCCTGGGGGGCTGCTGTCACTCCTACAGCCCCCCACAACACTTGCTGAATTATTTGGTGGTGCCCCTGCTCTTCTGGGGCAACCACAAATTCAGAAAGATATGTGCATAGAAAGCCCCAGAGGACAATATGTGGTGCTCCAGCCTAGAACAGGGAAAATTTGATGAGCAGCTTTTCCGCTGCGCTGGGGAGAGGCGCTTTTTGTTTTCTTTGGTGCGGCCTTGTGCAGTGCATCTCTTTGCTGCCTCTTTTCTGGTTGAGGGGTGCCAGGTCCTACCTGGGCACCGCAATGCCTCCAAAACATTGGGGGCAGTCGAGGGAGCCCACCCCTTGTTGCACCACCTGCTCCCTCGCAGTCCGCACTTCCGTGTGTGACCGCAGGAGCCTGCAGCTTCTCCTTCCCTGCCCGCTCCTGCAGGCAGGAATCTCTGCTCGTGGTGGCAACCTGCTCCTCCCCAAATAAGGGCAAGGGGAGCGGTGCAGGCCCACCACTTCTGGGGTGGGGGGTACGATGGCGCTCCCTTTTTCTCCTGGTCTTCGGGATGGTGTTCTGGGCTCCTTCCTTTGCATAGACTGCCCGCGGATGGGATTCCTGGGCCAAAGGAGAATCTTGGAAGGGGGCCCCTCCATGCCCTCTCCCTGGAAAAATTACAGAAAGCCTCCTCCACCGACCCCCAGGCCCTGGCCCATCCTGGGGGTAATTTCAGAAAAGGCCTCGGAACCCCTTGTGCTCCGTTGTTGGAAAGGGTCAAATGTCGCCTATCTTCAAAATACCATAACTCGGGCCTTGTTGGGCTGATCTGGACGATCTTGGACTCATTTTACTCCTGGGGGCGAGTTCCAGCCACCAGGGGCAGTTTTAGCTGACCTCCATCGTGGTGTAATCCACCTAGAGCTTGTTCTCCTGGCTCCATGGGCCAGCCTACCTCCTAGTCTTTGTCTCTGAGCGCAGAAGTCCAGGGCTTTTCCCCAACTAGTCCTCAGAGGGAGTTAGGGGGCCAGCCTCACTGGCCCTTGGGTACACTCAGTGGTCCTGGGGTCAACTGGGGCAGAGTCCATAGTCCTTTTTGAGCATCAAGGGGTTCCTCCATTCATTTGTGCATGGAACTCCCAGAGTCCAGCAGCACAAAATCACCCACCAAGAGAGAGCCGCCCCCCGTGCAAGAGTTTTTGAAGGGGAGAGGAAGGTTCGAGAGGCCAGGCACTCCTGGCCAATCCTAGGAGTCACTAGTCATATCTCCTCTGGGGCCTCAGCTCCGCCCCTCGCTGACATCACTGCCAAGGCCTTTCTCAGCAAATCTCCAAAGAGGAGCCCTCTCCTGTTTTGGCTCCAGAGGTCTGGGCTCCCTCCTTTGTTTAGTGGGCTTGGGCTGGCCCATCCCTGGCACAGTGATCCAGCTGATTGATTGATGCAGATCCTTCATCCCCACCCCTTTTTACCTAAGGAGCTAAGTGAAGCACTGTTGATTGCTCCCTTTGTATGGGGAAGTCTTTGTCTTTGCTGGTGGAGAGAAATGTAATTAACTTGACACAGCAAGGTGACAAAATGCCTGGGCTCTGATCCTGAGCTGAACCAAAGAAATATGACAATTCTAGATGACCCATAAGTGGTACAAATATCTTTTTGGAACTTGCAGAATTGATTTTCTCGCACAGGGTATACCCCATTTTGATATCTCACTGGACTTTGTAGGCCAAAGGGAAGTAAAACTGTACTCTAAGGCAGTTTTCCTCTACATGTATAAAAAGTGTCACTACAGGCAAAACAGTAAATCACACTGACTTTCCCTAATTATGTATACTAACATTATGAAGCCTACCCCAGGTCAATATCTGATCCTGCAGAGTGCACTCTGCGCCAGGCTACCTGTGCGCAGTTACCGAGTGATGCATGACTGTCACTCTTGTGCGCACACATGTTCACAAGTGCCCCTTATCCTTGCTCCATCGCAGCAGCCGTATCTTAAAAGGTGGACACTGGCGGTCAGCACATGCAATTCATTTGCCATGTTATTACCGTGGGTGAGACGCATGTAGTGAGACTCGCCCACAGTAAAAAGTCTAAAACCAAGTGATGCCAAAAGCACAAACATTTCGGGTGCATGGGATGGGCGGATCCCAATTGCAACATTATTCCTACACGAAAGTAAAATAAAAGCTCTTGACCCATTTTCCCCAAGAAATCTGAACATATAGTTTTGATATATTTGGTTCTGTTATGCACTGGACATTTCAGGCTAATGCAAAAGCACAGGAATACCACGAGGTGGTCCCACTAGCCTTGTTTGGTTTCTGTAACTGGAATTTAATGACCCTGCTGAATGAAATGCAAAGGACTTCATTAATACGGATAAAGTAAACTAGAAGTTTATAATCTGTTAAGAGCACAAAAATAACTTTATTTAGGCATATTTGTGGGTACTGAATGGGATCTAAACTTCTTAGGTGCTGTTATACTCCAGTTTTTCACTTCCCTGTGTATCTGGGTGAATGAATATCACCTTAATGTGTTGCAAGTTGGATGGGAGGAAAAAGTCATGAAGAATAACATCCATTTTGATATGTTTTGGTCTCCTGACTGGTATAGGTCTTAAAGCATTCTTGGGGTTATATTGTTCTTTATGAACTTCATTTGTGTGATTGGCAAAGTTCTTAGTAGTTAGAAGCCCCCAAGTAATGGTGCCGGTTGGGCCACTTGTGCTCTTCTCATGACTCTAAAATTGTGTTACTCATCTGTGTTTCTTTCTCTAGACAATGGCTAATTTGTCTTCATAGATGGCATTTGTATTACAGTATCTGCGAGGTGATTTTCAAAGCTAAGACTGTTCAAATTATGGAGCTCTGTGACCAAGGTACAGCCACTTTTGTGATGCATACAGGCCACCTGCCTGGTAACGGCTATTACATTTGCTTGATACAGTGTTATGATGGACACAGACATTCCTACGCGTCTGGTAAGATTGTTGGCAGTGCTGCGTTGTATAAACCAGGATTTATTAAACAAAATTGCTGACATTAGATATTGATTGAATTTTATATTCGCATTAGTCCACTAATATGTAATTGATGATAATTATTATCACATTTTAGCACATCTGCACTTTATATTTTTCCTTTCTTTGTCCCATATATGCAACATTGATTTTTATATGTATACAACACTGAGCTTATCTGAAATGTACATATTTAAAATTAAAATAAATTCAAATCAAATAAATAAAGTGCTCCACACCTCAATGTGTTTAGTTTTATTTGTGAATTTCTCGATGGAAATCTGCCATCCTGGAAGGCCGGACATATATACATATTCGTATAGTGACTTAATCAATTGTCCCTTTATAATCTAGTCGGAAACCATTTCTATAACCTCGTCAGACCCCATTCTATATACATGCTCAGGTCCTACTACAACAGTTCACCTCAATCCATTAATATGTCAGTGTTCACATGACACATTCATTAGTCACATTTAAGAGTCATTAGGCCGAAGATATGCTAACAGAGGCTGCCTGGCGTAAGAAGAAGGCATCCCGACTGCTGCATTCACGAGACCTCAGAAGGGCGCCTGCATCGACCCCATGGTGGAAGTCAGGGCTAGATTATTTCCTCTCCAATTTGCAAGAGTAAATGTACTTGTCCTGTTGTTCACAGAAAGGTTTTCGTTCGAGCAATAGCATCACAGCCTCCTACATGTTGCATGCATCATGGAGTCCATCAAATGAAGCACTGTTACGTGTGCTGTTCTGAATAGTTTCATATGAAAAATATGGAGGTTATTTATCTTGAGAAGCAGATTTAGTATGGGGTATCACTCAGTGCAGAGAGAAATTGATATAATCTCAAGTCAGATTAAGTCGAACAGCTATGCTCCACTATGACCTTGCGTCTGAATGACAATTCACTGAGGTGCAAAATCATCCTTGGTGCAACAGCAGCGTGAGCATTGAAAACCTTTATAAGCATGAAAAGCATTTTTGTGCAAAATCACATTTAGGTTCAAAAGTCACTTTTAGGTGCAAAGTAATCTGAATTGTGGTATCGCATGAATTCACACCTTGTGCAAAGACAAGTGTGTGGTATTATATTTAGGTGCAAAAGAACTTTGTACTAAGAGAAAATGTGGTAAGAAGTCACATTAGATGTAAAGTGTCTGCATAGCTCCTGTTTGGTTCACAGAATATTACGGTGCTAAATCCTATTCATGTGCAAATTTGCGTTCAGGTGGAAAATCACCACGGATGCAAAGTAAACAGCATTGTGGGATCACTTTAAGGTGCAAAATCACAATACGGTGCAAACATATCCTTTATGTAGCATTAGGAGGAACGTGGATTTTCTTCTAGGAGCACAAACCACATCTAGGAAGAAAAACATGTTGGTGCAAAATGACATTTAGGTCCATTTAATTACTGTACAAATGATTTTGATGAATGGTTTTATCATTACAGTGTTGTGAAAACTTCTTTGGATCAGCACATAATGCACATAATGCATGTATTTTGAGAAGGAGCATTTTCCATGCATTATGATGACTAGTGATTGACAGAAACTGAATGATTGGTCCCGCTTTCAAAAACTGTCAGAACTGTTGTCTCCAGGAAATCTTGTCTTTTGGGGCTTCCTTCATTTTTATTTTTTTCATAGTTTGTGTGGAACAGTATTACTCCAAACGTTTCTTCTATGCTGCGTTTGAAGCGGTATGCATATGCCTGTGATTTTCTGAGCTTGTTAATATTATTAACACAGTGCACTTAGAAGTGAAAATATTCTGGGCTCACACAACAGACTAGTTGATTCCATCTGCTACAGCAGGTATTGAACGAGCGACACTTTTAGGACTATAAGTTCCAGAATGCAAAGGACCAGGGGGCATATTATCAAGAAAAGGCGTTAAAATTATCGCCGGTTTAGCGGCAGAAAACTGCAGCTAAAGCGGCGATAATGGGCTTGATAATATGCCCTGGAGAATTCAATAGAAGCCCATGTTCTGGTGTCAACATGGGCTTCTATTGGAATTCTCCAGGGCATATTATCAAGCCCATTATCGCCGCTTTAGCGGCAGTTTTCTGCCGCTAAACCGGCGATAATTTTAACGTCGTGCTTGATAATATGCCCCCAGGAAACTTGACGGCTCTGACTAATGCAAGAAAGAGGACCACCTCTACTTTATTTTAACTTGTAGGAGTCTTGATATTTATGCTTCATTACATTCGCTTGCGTACCTTAAAAAATGTCTTCAGTCAGCCAGAGAGAATGTAGGGTTCAGGGGTAAGGATGCTCATCTAACCAAGAAGAGAATATACTTTCAGTAAAGCAAGAGGCGAACAGAGACCTCAGTAAGATAGAACAGACAATTATACCAGGTCTTTCTTTGAACTAGTAGGATTTGAACAAGTAATACCCAGAGACAGATGCTGCCCTAAATCCTCAGGGGCAGCTTGGCGAGAACCAGCAATTATATCTCTCATCCCACTAGGGAAATTGCAATTTGAACCCAAATAACTGCGAAGGTTCTCATACCTGTTCTTCTATAAACTTGGTGTGCATGCATGAAAATAAATATAATTATGGGAGATGTATCCGATCTATGCATAACTGGGGGGGGGCGGCCAGCTACTTATCCCCTCCTGGGTCGGGGTAGCAACTTCCAGCTCCTGGGTCCGGGTAGTAACTTCCGGCTCCTTAAGGAATAGAACCGATGTATCTACCACACAACACCCCATCTGATGGCCCGCAATAACACACTCACCCTGGCAACTGATCTCAACATAGTGTCCCTAAACGTTAAAGGTCTTAACCACCCAATCAAGCGCCGTAAAATTCTAGAATACCTAGCCAAAACTAAAGGGGATATAATCCTACTACAGGAAACAAAGCTGTCTGGGGATGATGCCAAACTCATTAGAGGTAACTGGATCTCACAAATGGCTTGCTTGCCTGCCGTCAAAAAGAAACGGGGGGGAATTACCCTAGTATCGAAAAGATCCAACATCTCGCTAGACTCACGATAACGACGGCAGGCTCCTGGTCACACACCTGAGAAGGGGGGGAAGAGCTAATCCACGTAGCAAACATATACGGCCCCAACACAGATGACCCAGCTTTTTGGTCCGAGGTGTCCAACACGCTGGAAGGTTTCCCCCAAAACGACCTCATGGTCGTAGCAGGGGACTTCAACATCCCTTTAGATCACATAACGGATAGACAGTCCAGCTGCCAATACCACCCCATGAGCTCACATGCTGCTCTACAAAATATCTGCTCCAAATTTAACCTTAAAGATTCGTGGCGCCTACAACATCCAGACACTAGAGACTACACCTTTTACTCTAACCCCCATAACTCATACACCAGGATAGACTATATCCTCATCTCTGGCTCCCACACACGACTAATCGAGCACACAGACATAGCCCCAAGGTTAGTGTCGGACCACTCGTGTATCAGCCTAAAACTGGCCGGTTGTCACAATGAGGCAGTGCCAAAGAGATGGCGCTTTAACAGCGATGTACTTTCAGACCCGGCGGACAAAAAAAGGATCGAAGAGGCTATAACAGACTACCTTAAACACAACAACACACCGGAGACCAGCACTAATACGCTCTGGGATGCACTGAAAGCTACTATCAGGGGTACAATAATTGGTATAAAGGCAAAAATAAACAAGAGCTCCAACCTGAGATTAACCCAGCTCGAACAGGAGATTAAAAAGTTAGAGCAGACCAACGCAACTTCCTTACACAATAGCGAGCTCCTTGCTTCTGTAACACAAAAGAAATATGAATACAACAAAATACTAAGTGAGAGGGCAGGGTTATGGATTAATAAATATAAAGCTCTTAACCTATGCAAAGCTAACAAAGCAGGGAAACTGCTTGCTTCCTATCTCAAACACAAACAAAACCAGTTTGTCATCTCATCCATCAAAGACTCTAACAATAAAACCCATACCAAACACAAAGACATCCTTAGAACCTTCAAAGAATTCTATCAGGAACTCTATAAGAATGGCCAGCCCCTAAACCTAGAAGACTGTACCAAATACCTAGAAAAACTCAACCTCCCGCAACTGAACACAGAAGAGAAAATCAGGCTAGGACAGGAAATTAACTACACAGAGATTGAAATGGCAGTCAGATCCCTAAAGGATAACAAAGCCCCGGGCCCAGACGGGTTTACAGCCTCGTTCTACAAAACCTTCTTAGACCAGCTAAAACCAACCATGAAGCAAGTTTTTAACCACACAGCTTCTAAAGGGACCACGCCACACACCATGTCGGAAGCAAACATAATAGTCATTCCGAAGGAAGGAAAGGACCAACTCTCACCGAAAAACTATAGGCCTATTTCACTGATTAACGTAGACTGCAAAATATACGCGAAGATCCTAGCGGTCAGACTCAACTCTGCCCTACCAAGACTAATAAGCAATTCCCAGGTAGGTTTCCTCCGCACGCACATGTCTTACGATAACACCCGCCTTCTGTGCCACATCATAGAGCATGCCGCCGGTAAGGCTGAACCGGCAGTAGCTATCACCTTAGACGTCGAGAAGGCCTTTGACAGGGTTTCCTGGGGCTTCTTGGAACGCTGCATGCAGTCTTTCAATCTAGGGGAGGACTATATACGTATGGTTATGGCCCTTTATGGAAACCCATCAGCCCGCATTGTCGTGAATGGCTCGCTCTCCGAGCCCTTCACATTACAACAAGGTACTAGACAGGGATGCCCACTATCTCCACCCTTATTTTTACTAGCATTGGAACCCCTTATCAGGGACATCAAATCAAACGATAACATCAAGGGGGTGGATATCAATGGCGCCCAAATAAAATCAGCCGCTTACGCAGACGACATACTAATTGTAACTGAACAACCGAAGACTTCAATTGCTGCCCTGATGGACACAATAACTAGATATTCCGACCTTTCAGGGTACAAACTCAACAGGGAGAAATCAGAACTCAAGCCACTAAACATCCACTGCACGAGGGAGATCCTGGGAGAGTCTGGACTAGCATGGCAAACAGGCTACATAAAATACCTAGGCATCGAATTTGGTAGCAACATGATAGATACCCTACACCAGAACGAGAAAACATTATTAGAGAAAATAAAGAAGCTTTTGGAATCTTGGTCACCAAAATTCATTACGTGGTGGGGCAGAATCGAGACTATCAAAATGATGATCACCCCGATGGTTAACTACCTCATCAGTATGCTCCCGCTCCTTCTTACTGACGACTTCCTCCGCAAACTAGATATCCTCATCTCTAAATTCCTTTGGCGCGGGAAAAAAGCAAGGATCAGTATCAAGAAATTAAGACTAGATAAAACACTAGGAGGGGTGAACTTAGCGGATTTCAGGCTATATCAGCTGGCTTTCCTGGCGAAACAAGGCTCATACTGGATAACACCACCTACCGGCTACACCCCGGCATGGCTAGAGGTAGAGAGGGCCATCCTCCATAACCTAAGCCCCCTCGCACTGCTAACAACAAATAGACTATACCCACAGACCTCCAAGTCCATTTTTAAAAACACAAAGATTGCACTGCTTAAGGTTGATAAAAAACGTGAATAGTATTAAAGGGTCTAATTTAGAATCCCTCTGGGCCAATAGCAAGATAAGGTACAAAGGCAAAAGCCTAACCCTAAACACATGGATCAAAAAAGGAATCCACTTCCCTTATCAACTAGGAAACACCACATACCCAATCACATTTTCAGACCTCCAAGCGAGGTATAACCTAGCTGACATTGAATTCTACAACTTCCTAAAAATTAGAGTGGCACTCACAAAATCAAAATGATCTACCGTCCAACCCTCCATCTCCTTATTTGTGTCGAATATTAACAAACTGGGCCACCAGGTATCGCAGATATATAAACTTCTCCGCCCAAATTCATCCAAACTTAATGACAAGGTCATAGCCTACTGGGGACAACTGCCCCCAGAATCACCAAAAGAGCAGGGCTGGCCCTCACTATGGAGATCCGTCTCACGTAACAAGATCTCCCCAGTTCTCTCCCAAACCAAATACTGGCTACTACACAAGGCATTCTGGACCCCTGCCCGGTTATTTGCATTAGGGCTCCGAAACGATGCAACATGTTGGAACTGCAATCGGGAGACGGGGAACTTAGGCCACCTCATCTTTCAGTGTATAATACTCAAATCGTTTTGGGACAAAATCTTTGCCTTCATAAGTGGGGTGTTTAAAGGTAATATGGACAGAGATTCCTTCAATTGGCCCACGACCTATATAAGCACAAACTGGAGAAATGAATCTGACAGAGACCTATTTGACCTGTTAATAACCTCAGCAGTGAAAATGGTTCTTGCCAACTGGAAAGACACAAGTAAAACGTCGTACAAGAGCTGGCTAAACTGGATCATCCATCTCAGAGGGGCTGACAACATAGCATTACAAAGCTCCCCATGGAAACCGGCAGCCAGGACACTATGGAACTCTTTGGACACGTTTCTAGACTATTATGAACCTCCATGAATAAAGAGCTCAGCAATGAGTCATATCCGGGGACATTACCGTCGTTCCACCTGTATAACTGTATTCAAGCGAGATGCTTCATGGGCACAATCACTAGCCTGTCTATGCTATGTAAAGTTGCCAATATCGACCACCCTTGTACAAACATGTGTATAGATATGCAAATGCGAGGCTACAGCTCGTCTAACCGTGGCTCCTCCCTCTCTTCTCTTCTTCTTTCCTCTCTCCTTTCCTTTGCCTGTCCCTTTTTTCGGCTACCAATGGTCGCCGGGTTAGGCTCGCGTTATCCATTAAGGCGCATCACCCTCACGTTATGCATGCACATGTAACATTTTGCCTTGGATACCCTTGCGTACCCTGCTATACGATTTCTGTATACCTTGTGAAAACCAATAAAGTACTTAAAATAAAAAAAATAAAAGAAATATAATGCATGTGTCCATATGGTCTCAAACCGTGAGACTTGCATGTCTGGATAACCTATGCTATAATAGGGCTGATGCTATTATCATAGTGAATCTTCACATGATTGCTTCAGCAAGAAGAGGAAGCGCATTCTTCCTTTTTATGGTTCTGGCTAAAGATAGCTTTAGCTGTCTGAGGCTTGGATGGCATTTTGCAGAAGGTTATATTTTTCATGTTGTTCCTTTTCTTTTACATATGGTGTTAATTGTTTCTTTTACATATTTTGCGTTTGTATTCTATACTTGTGTGAGCTTAAATGAGAGTTATTGACTTTATTTGTGCTTTTCTTATTAGATGTTTTAATCCCTGTGTCAGGACTGGAGTGAAATCTTGACCAAACCCGGTGAGGTCAGCACTGAAAAAAAGAAACCTCAAAATCCAAAAACAAGCATTGGCATAGCTAATAGGTCTCGCTTTTGGGACCTTATAAGTATTTAGTTATGCAGCACAATATCCTTGGTGCAACAACATCAACTGTTGCATGGCTAAACACTTATAAGGTCCCCAAGGCGAGACCTATTGGCTATGCCAATGCTTGTCTTTTGTTCTTGCAATGCTGGCAACTTGTTTCTGCATAATGATAATAGACCTTAGGGACTTTTCTTGCAGTTTTATATAGCGCGAACTTTGTCCAAAGGCATCAGAGCGCTTTAGATAGACACCTTGCATTTAAATTGACAATTGTAGCAAGGACTGTACATGAACATATATGAATGCATTAATTTGATTCAGTGCAGATTGCAACAAAATGCCAATTTTGCATAACAGTTTACATCGATCAACACGTGCAAAAAACAAGATGTGCATGAGCTGTTTGGAACAAAAACACATTTATTGCATCAATCCATCAGTGCAAATGTTAGAGCAAAATTGCGTTTGTCGGTGCAAAGTTATGTGCCAGTCCCTCGCTTTTGGGACCTTATAAGTATTTAGCTATACAGCACATTATGCAACAGTCCAAGGCGAAGCCTGAAAAGGTAGAAAGTGGGAACCATAGGGGAGAAAAATCAGAGCGGGAGAGGACAGGGAGTGCAAACTAAGATAGAAATGAGAGAAAGAAAACTAGGAAGACAGAGGGACAAGGAAGTGTTGAGAAATAGATACAAGGCGAAGAAAGGAGAGAAGTGAGTTAGACAGAACAAGAAATGAGTGAGGAAGAGTAACGGGCAGAGCGATACCAAAGGGGATGATGGACGGAGCGTTAGAGCAAATCAAACACTCACCCCCAGTCAACTGATCTGGGTTTAATCCATTATCATTCTTTAGCTCACTCCACCACCCCAGTTCAGACATGGCCATATGCAAATCAGTCTGACCCTGTGCCTCATGGGAACAGTCCAGTAACGGGCAGAGACTGAAGGTGAAAGAATACAAATATATAGAAAGCAGAATGAGGAGCGAAAGGGAAACGAAGAGAGAAAAAGCAGGAATCATAGTTCAAGAGAAATATAAACGGCATGATCATGGATAAACGAGAGTGCAAAAAAAATGTGAGGGATAGAAAGCAAGAAATGAGAGAAAGAAAAATAGGAAGACAGAGGGACAAGGAAGTGTTGAGAAATAGGTAC
This sequence comes from Calotriton arnoldi, assembly GCA_963921515.1. NCBI lineage: Eukaryota > Metazoa > Chordata > Amphibia > Caudata > Salamandridae > Calotriton > Calotriton arnoldi. Next base: position 15,035 of record CAWUFW010004817.1, read on the forward strand.
AAGGCGAAGAAAGGAGAGAAGTGAGTTAGACAGAACAAGAAATGAGTGAGGAAGAGTAACGGGCAGAGACTGAAGGTGAAAGAATACAAATATATAGAAAGCAGAATGAGGAGCGAAAGGGAAACGAAGAGAGAAAAAGCAGGAATCATAGTTCAAGAGAAATATAAACGGCATGATCATGGACAAACGAGAGTGCAAAAAAAATGTGAGGGATAGAAAGCAAAACAAGAGTGAAAGAAACGAGATGGAAAGAAAGTGAACTGATAGGTTAATGAGAGGGAGAGAAAGAGAAATGAGAGGCAGAAGGAAAAACGGCAGCTAAAGAAAGAGAAAGGAGAGGGTGAGAAGAGAAGAGAAAAACAAAACAAAACTAGAGGGTAAGAGAAACGAGAAGAAAAGAGAAAGAAAGAAATACGAGAGGGAGAAATAAAACAAAACCAGTGATTTTTGTGCAATACTTTGTCTCCACGCAAATCATACTGAAATCCCTGTGTTAGGAAGCTGCTTCTTGGTTGTGAAAAAGATGCTGGTTTTTTTTCTGATGAATACAGATGGCTGCAGCTGTTAGAGGAAAGCATTATGGTTTAGGCACACAGCTCGACGTTTCATGCAGTGCATTTTTTCCGTCTACTGTATGAAGATGGCAGTACACGTGCTGCCTATGCGAGACCTAAAAAGTGAGGATATTACTTTTGGACTCAAGGAAGCATGTCTGGCACCCCAAGCGGCTATGTAGACACAACGAAGCCTCCAACAACCAAGGAGGTGGCAAAAATGAACAGTGCTGGTTTTATCGGAGTCGTGCAAAAGATATAAAGAGCAAATATATGCAGACGGAACTTCAAGTTCCATAGTCCTTAGCGAGAAAATCATATTGCGTGGGTCGGTGGTATAAATAAGGGCCCTGTCCGGTTCCCCGTGATCCCAGGTCAGAATACGAGAGGGGGCTTGGGGGTACCACTGATTTGGTCCCATGAGGAGAAGGATCACGAGAGGTGTTCAGGACTCTACTAAATGCTGAAAAGATGTCATGGCTGTAGAAGTGCATTTAATTGTTTAAAAAAAGGGGGCATTCAACGTAACAACATAAGTTTGTTTGCATTTTGGCTTTCAAGCGAGAGCAAGTTTAGCTTAGAGTGATATTTCTTGAAGGAAATTTCCGTTTAAAAGCCATTGCTGGTCGTATGCCTTTTCTAGACAAGAGTGACAATATCGAGATTTGGTGGAACAGTTTTATTATTTCAGGTCAGGACAGCTGTTGGGCAGTAGGCGTGGTTCAGTTTGCAAGGTTTATTACAATTTCCTGTCTGTTTGGCAGTAGTATTCGGTTTTCTCTTTCTGTACTTGTGAACTCACCTGTGTTTGAGTAATTTAATAAAAACAGCACAACCAGTAGAACTCAACAGCATCCGGCAGAAACGGTTTTAACTTATGATGTATAAAAGCAAACAAAATGACTGACTTGTAACAGTCAGACTGGTGGCAGCACCGATGCACTGGGAGGACGTGAAAGCACATCGGGAGAGCAACAAACGGAGCGGGATTGTAACAGGAGCAGCTGCACATATACTCTGCAACATTAAACAAGCATTGGCAGCACCGATGCACTGGGAGGACGTGAAAGCACAACGGGAGAGCAACAAACGGAGCGGGAGTGTAACGGAGGACGTGAAAGCACATCGGGAGAGCAACAAACGGAGCGGGAGTGTAACAGGAGCAGCTGCACATACACTCTGCAACATTAAACAAGCATTGGCAGCACCAATGCACTGGGAGGACGTGAAAGCACATCGGGAGAGCAACAAACGGAGTGGGAGTGTAACGGAGGACGTGAAAGCACATCGGGAGAGCAACAAACGGAGCGGGAGTGTAACAGGAGCAGCTACACATACACTCTGCAACATTAAACAAGCATTGGCAGCACTGATGCACTGGGAGGACGTGAAAGCACATCGGGAGAGCAACAAACGGAGCGGGAGTGTAACGGAGGACGTGAAAGCACATCGGGAGAGCAACAAACGGAGCGGGAGTGTAACAGGAGCAGCTGCACATAAAAAAAGCTTACCTATATACAACAAAAACAAGCATAAACACTGCAACACCAACATGCAAGTTAGGAAAAAAGAGCTCGAGATAGAGATAACAAGCGCGCGCGAAAAGCATTGGCCGCGCGGGCGCCGAAAGTTAAAGTGATCGCGATGCACTTAATTACCCGTGACGGAGAAAAGACAGATGGCGGCTGCGCGCGTTCACGCTCGCGTGAACGCAAGCTGGTAGCCAGCAAAAGCCTCTGGCAGCACTTTGAAAAGCACACTTACTAAATGTCTTGCAGGGCAGCGTTTGCGCTGGCTCAGGCGAGACCTAATAAGCCACTAGATAGCAGCATTAATAAAATGTAACACTAGAGCGCAGCAGAGCATTGTAATAAGTGGAGCCAGTTTTACATTTATGCAATCAAGTGGTGTCTCCATCACTATTTTTCAAAATATCACATTTGTAAAATCAAATTTTAAGAAGGCATTAAATGCCACACAACGCAGCAATAGATATTACCCTGAGACATCTCCTAGACAAAAGGTAAGTAAATCAGTTTTTGTACAGTTGCAGTTTTTCAAGTTTTCATACAAACCAACTCCACACTTAGAACAATTTTCAAGGAAAAACAGTCAGTGTATTCCTATGGATAAAAATTAAGATAACGGTTTGCGGGTAAGTACAAGTTTGTGGGAGTTGGTATTCTGGGGTTAGAACCAGGGTTCCCCCAGGGTCAAGGATGCACTCCTGAAACACCCTCAGTGGCACTAGGGCGGCCGGGTGCAGAGTGCTGAGGCCCAATGTTATCCAATGGGGAATAGGAGGCCTCAGGTCGGTGGCTGCTCACGGGCAGGCCACAGGGTTGTGGGAGCAAAGCTCCTGGTGTTAGGCTCAGGGCAAAGGGGGATCCGAGTTAGCACCCAAAGTACAACCGCAGCGGCGCAGGGGCAGCTGGGTGCAGGGTGCTGTTTTGGCGTTGGGTGCCCTGTTGTTTTCAATGGGGATTCTCCGGTTGCAACAAAGACTGCAGGCTCGGGGACGAAGATCTTCTGGAGGCGACCACCGGTTGGAGAGGTAAGTTGGGATGCTGGACAACGTGCTGTGCTGCGTCAAGTGGAGAGAGCAGGAATGCGGCATATTGACTAATATATGGTGCATTTCTGCTCTCTCCCTGCACTGGTGCACACAGTGCTGCCTAGTGCCAATGCAGGCACCTTTCCGCCATGGTGCAAGGGTGCCTGCATTACAGGCAGGATTTTATTTGTGCAGGAAGGCACATCTTCCTGCACAAAAACAATCCTCAGAGGTATTTTTCTCTTTCTATGTGTGCTACAGAATGCAGCACATGTAGAAAGAGGAAATAACAAGGATAAATAGGCATATGTTCGAGGCATGTGTGCTGTAGATACACATGCTTTGCATATTCCTGCCATCTAGTGTTGGGTCCGGATGTTTGCAAGTTGTTTTTCTTCGAAGAAGTCTTTCCTAGTCACAAGGTAAGGTGACTCCTCCTTTTGGTGATAGTGCGCATGGGCATCGACTCCATTGTTAGATTGTTTTTTTCCGCCATCGGGTTCGGGTGTGTATTGCTGCGCTCCGGTTCAAAACCGTTCTTTGGGTTCTCCTCGGTGCGCAATACTCTCTACCCTCGACGGTATTGTTTCGTATGCGTTTCCCACCTATCCGCGTATCGTTTCGGTCAACAAAATCTATTTTTCGATCGGAAAGCTTCGTGGACGGCCTTTGGGCCTAACCGTGTCGGTCCAGCTCTCCGTCGATGGAACAGACACCGTTCAAATTCTGTCCTCAGCACCACGCTAAGTAGGCGCACACTCACTCACACCAGGTGTGTGTAACTTTAGCTTGTCTCCGGAGCACAAAGAAGAAGACTGCGACGCTTGCAGATCATTTCGCTCGAAGAAAACCCTTCGTGATCGTCGGGCGCGACGCCGGGAGATGCAGCGTCAAAGCATTGAAGACATACCAGAGAGTCCCGTCAAGATGATATTGGTGTATCAGCAGCGGAGGCGGAAGAGGCCTTCTCCACGTCAGTTTCGGAGCTCGAGATAGACCTCGATGTCGAAGAACTTCCGCAGGGACAGGGTGACATGAGTACAGAAGACCCCTTGCCCCATCATAAACCGCCTTCGGAGCTGAAATCTTCTGCACCCAAAGGCCAGTCCAGATCGACAGCGAAAACGCCAGCACAGAAACCGAAAGAGGTCCCTTTGTATCCAAATTTAGACATTGTTCCACCAAAAATGGATCCCAAACAGAAGAGACTTTATATTAACCCAGAAACAGGTCATATTCATACCAAGCTGCCTCATAAGCACAAGCTTCCTGATGAGGACAGTCATTACAAGATCCCTTTGAAAACGAAGACTGCTGGTACCAGCTCATTTCATCCACCACCAGCATCCCCTCCACCACTCTCTTCTCCGACTTTAAATCCTTTGCACATCACACCTCCGGATTCTCCACAATATCAGCATGACAGGGACAATATTGATGATGGGGACATGCTTTTACCAGGAGATCGATGGAGGGATTACACAATTGACCCTCCATTAGACAATGATCCAGACCTTTACCCTGCCAAGCCATCTCCACCTGATGACAATGTATCTTATCAAGAACTCATTGCCAGGGCTGCTGAATACCACGGGGTAGTACTACACAAAGAATCCTTAGAAGAGGATTTTTTGTTTGAGACATTAGGATCCATACACAGGTGAACACAAAGACTCCCTATGTTTAAAGGTATGATGAGACACGCTGACGAGATTTTTAAAGATCCTGTGCGTGCACGCATCTTGTCTCCTAGAGTCGACAAAAAATATAAAGCCTCCCCAACAGATCCGATATTTAAGGGCCAGTTACCACTAGACTCACTGGTAGTGTCCAATGCTCGCAAATGAGCTAATTCCCAAACCTCAAGGGATGCTCCTCCCCCAGACAAAGAATCCAAGCTAATAGGCGCCTCTGGCAAACGCATAGCTGCTCAAGCTTCCAATCACTGGCGCATTGCAAACACGCAGGGCCTTTTGGCCACATATGACATGGCACACTGGGATGACATGGAGCAACTGCTCCAATATCTCCCAGATGAGCATAAAGCAAAGGTGCAAGATTTAGTAAATGGAGGAAAGCTAATTTCCAATTCTTCGATAAGATGTGCTCTAGATGCTGCTGACACCGCAGCCAGGGAGGTCAACACTAGCATCTTACTCAGAAGACATGCTTGGTTAAGGATTTCCTAATTTAAGACCGAATTCCACCCCGCTCTCACAAATTGTCTCCAGACCACTTGCAGTTGCTTGAACTGAAAGTGCAATCTCTCTTATTAAAAGGAGCCATAGAACCAGTTCCAGTACAGTACCAAAGTTCAGGGGTTTACTCTCTCTATTTTCTGATTCCCAAAAAGGACGGCTCCTTAAGACCTACTTCCAGTTTTACAGAAGGGAGATTAAATGTCTACTCTAGACTGAAAAGACACATATTTTCATGTACCACTTCATACAGCTCATTGCAAATACCTCAGATTTGTGATAGCAGGCAAACATTACCAATTCAAAGTACTCCCACTTGGAGTGACTACTGCTCCTAGAGTATTTACCAAATGCCTGGCAGTAGTCGCAGCTCTTCTCAGAAGACAACATATTCACGTCTTCCCCTGCCTAGACGACTGGCTCATTAAGGCCAGCACTTACCCAAAACTGTCTACGACACAAAGACTACAATAGACCTACTTCATCAACTGGGCTTTACCGTCAATGCACAGAAATCTCACCTGCATCCTTCACAGATGCAATCTTACCTAGGGGCCACTCTAGACACTATAAAAAATTCTAGCCTCTCCCAATGTAGCCAGAATTCACAACATTCAGTCTATGATACTACAGTTTCAATCCAACCAAACATTACCAGCCAGAGTGTTCATGCAACTGCTGGGAATGATGGCGTCTTGCATTGCAATTGTACCCCATGCAAGACTCCACATGCGTCCCCTACAAGAGTGCTTAGCACGTCAGTGAAATCAGTCGCAGGGTCAATTAACCGATCTAGTGTTGGTAGACGGCCGCACCCATCACTCTCTGCAGTGGTGGAACCCGCGCAATTTATCAAAAGGAGGGACTTTCATTGACCCTATTCCACAGATTGTGCTCACAGCCGACGCATCTCTGACAGGTTGGGGTGCCCATCTCCAAGATTACACAATACATGGCCTGTGGAGCAACAAGCACAAAAGCCTCCACATCAACTATCTAGAGCTTCTAGCAGTCTTTCTAGCACTCAAAGCTTTTCAAACTCACCTGATAGGCAAAGCTGTTCTTGTCCGGACAGACAACATGACAGCAATGTACTATGTACAAAAACAGGGAGGGACACACTCTCTCCAACTGTCACGCCTCTCTCAAGCCATTTGAAATTGGGCAATACATCACAGGATTTATCTTCTGGCAGAACACCTTCCAGAGGTAAACAATCAGATTGCCGACCTCCTCAGCAGAAAGAGGCAGCAAATTTACGAGTGGGAACTTCATCCCCAAGTTCTCCTTCCATACTGCCAACAATGGTGATTCCTACAAATAGACTTGTTGGCCACAGTCGACAACACAAAATGCCCAAACTTCACCTCCAGGTTCCCACACCCGCTCTCAAAAGGCAATGCCCTATGGATGAACTGGTAAGGGATATTTGCCTATGCTTTTCCGCCTCTCCCACTCATTCTGTGTCTGGTTCGAAAGCTCAGGCAAACATCCCTCACACTAATTGTAGTGGATCCCACAGGGGCCTGTCAACCATGGTACACCACCCTGTTGGAGCTGCCAGTAGTTCCACATCAAAAGCTGCATCTCACCTCCAAGCTCCTTACCCAGAACCATGGAGAAATCAGACATCCAAATCCCAGAGAACTAAGGGGCATATTAGCAAGACCCACGTTAAAATTATCGCCGTTTTAGCGGCAGGAAACTGCCGCTAAAACGGTGATAATGGGCTTGCTAATATGCGTTATGGAATTCCAATAGAAGCCCAGGTTAGATGTCCTGCACATCTAACATGGGCTTCTATTGGAATTCTATAACGCATATTAGCAAGCCCATTATCGCCGTTTTAGCGGCAGTTTCCTGCCGCTAAAACGGCGATAATTTTAACGTGGGTCTTGCTAATATGCCCCTTAATTTAGCGATCTGGATCCTGAGATCTTAGAGTTTGGTTATTTAAATCTACCACCAGACTGTATGACTATTCTAAAAGAAGCAAGAAAGCCTACTACCAGAGCTTGTTATGCAGCAAAGTGAAAAATATTTGTTGTCTACTGTAATAACAACAAAATCAATCCTTTAGATGTTTCTATACAAAATTGTATCTGTTACCTGTTACACTTACAGCAACCTGGACTGGCTATACATCTATTCATTTGCACCTTGCAGTGGTAGCTGCGTATTTGTAGAACAGGCAGCATTTATCACTATTTAAAGTTCCAGTAATCAAAGCCTTCATGGAAGGCTTGAAAAGGGTAATACCACCAAAAATTCCCCCTGCGCCAGTATGGAATCTTAACATTGTCCTTACAAGGCTTATGGGTCCGCCTTTTGAACCCTTGCATAATTGCCCTTTGCAGTTTCTTTCATGGAAAGTTGCTTTCCTCATTGTAATCACTTCATTAAGGAGAGTTGGTGAGCTACAGGCATTAATCTTAGAAGAACCCTTCTTTCAGCTCCACAAAGACAGGGTAGTTCTTCGCACCAACCCTAAATTCCTTCCCAAAGTGGCTTCTGCTTTTCATATAAACCAATCAGATGAGTTACCTGTGTTTTTTCCTCAACCTGATTCTGTAGCATAACGGGCTCTTCACACGCTGGATGTCACAAGAGCTTTATTGTACTACATAGATAGGACCAAAGATTTTCCCAAAACATAACAACTGTTTGTGGCATTTGCTCCACCTCACAAAGGCAATCCCATCTCTAAATCTGGGATTTCAAGATGGATTGTTAAATGCATTCAAACATGCTATGCAAAAGCTAAAAGAACTTTATCCATACCCCCTAGAGCGCATTCCACTTGCAAAATAGGGGCTACTATTCCTTTTTTCGGTAACATTCCTCTAGCTGACATATGTAAGGCAGCTACATGGTCTACACCACACACATTTACCAAACACTATTGTGTAGATGTGTTAGCACGCCAACCAGCTAATGTAGGCCAAGCAGTACTTAAAACACTGTTTCAAACAACTGCAACATCTACAGGTTAGCCACCGCTTTGGGAGTATACTGCTTTGTAGTCTATGCAAAGCATGTGTATCTACAGCACACATGCCTCGAACGGATTATGTTACTTGCCCAGTAAGCATCTGTTCTTGGCATGTAGAGCTGTAGATTCACATGCGCCCACCCGCCGTCCTGGGCACCTATAGTTGTTGCAGTTCTTGATTATATATTCATAAGCATGGACATCTCTATACTACACGTACTTACTCCATTCTCACCCTCTTGCGGGAAAACAATCTAACAATGGAGTCGATGCCCATGTGTACTATCACTGAAAGGAGGAGTCACCTTACCTTGTGACTAGGAAAGACTTCTTCGAAGAAAAACAACTTGCAAACATCTGGACCCAACACTAGATGGCAGGAGTATGCAAAGCATGTGAATCTACAGCTCTACATGCCAAGAACAGATGCTTACTGGGAAAGTAATATAATCTTCTCCTCGTTACACCTCTATTGGGAAGGTGTAGCATTTTGACACATTCCTAGGTTTACTAGTCTTAGTAAATCTGGGAATGCGCCAAAATCCATGGTTGAATGCATGGGAACACCCACGTTCCACACATGGAATGCCTTCCCAACATAGAGTAACGCAAGGCAGCGACTTGTGCTGCCTTGCATTATTCTGGATTTAAAAAGCCTCGCAAAAAGTCTCACTGAAGCCCTTGTCTGATGCAATGGCATCGTAAGGGCGTTGTAAATCTGGGCTTCAGTCTTTGTCTTGAGCGATGCTATTCACAGCAGTGCTGTCTCCAGTTTAGAGCGCCCAACATACAAAGAGGTGTCAGCAGTCTGCACTTTGACTCTCATCGGCCACATCTGACAATGATCAAGAAGAGTGACAAAAGTGTTGTTCCTTCTAATGGACCCTTGCACCCTGTCAGAGATACTGCATTCCCACCTTTCACCCCTGCCATCCACCAAATGGCAGTTTCAGGAAGCCCCAGCAGCCCTTTGTATAGAAAGAGACCTAATAGAATTTCTAAGGGGAAGCCTGTCTCCTGTTTCCCTCTCTCCATCTCAGGAATGTCAGCATTATATTGACACTGTCTGGGAAAGCACCCTCTGCACATGAACAAGCTAGTGGCTTCCAAAATGGAACCCACAGGCCTGTGCCCCTTTGTATGTGGGCACTCATTCACTGCATACCAACCCCACCAGCATAAATGCATATGTCTAGGAACCCAGGATTTCAGCACTAGAATTCCACGTTCATCGTTAGCAGCGGAACTTCGAGTGAATGAGATAGTGGGCTCCCGTTCTCATTATCCAGTAAACAGCCAGGTCAGACTATAGTTACTACAAAACACAGCTTGCTGCCACCACAGTGTTACACGTGTGAAAACTGTGATAGATATACCAGTCCTGCAGTCACATTGAGGGCTTGCTTGCTGGTCTCTCTAGGTTCAGGACACTAAGGGTCATATTTACAAGCCCCTATCGCCAAAGGAATGTCACTTTTTGAGACGTTCCTGTGGCGATAAATCCTTTGCCTTATTTACAAGGTGGCGTTAAGCCACTTAATGTGGCTTAACGTAAATAAGGCCCCCTTTAATGCTATACTTAGCGTGAAAGGGGTGGGAAATGGGTGTTGTGGTGGGCATTCCGCTGCAACATCCATTGATTTTTTACGCTGTCCCATATTTACAAGGGTGATGTAAATATGGGGCAACGTTAAAATTCAGACCAGGGAAAACCTGGTCTTAACATGGGGAAACGAAGAGAAATATTTAATTTCTCCTCGTTTTTGCTGTTTCTATGTGTGCTGCATTCTGTATTGAGACATTTTTGACCATACACAGGTCGTAAACGGCTTTTGTGAATTTCTCTGGCCAACTTTGTCTTCTAAGTTGTTTTTTCTTACCCTCAGTAGCCAGATCTGTTCTGTAGGGAAGAGATCATAATGGCAAAGGAAAGCAGAATGCCTTGAAGAGCCGGGCTGGACTGGCCGTAGGAGGCACTGGGAGTTTTCCCGGTGGCCCCGAAGGGTGGGGGCCTGTTTTGGACCAGTGGGGGGGCGTTTTTGTTACTGGGGGCTGGTTTTACAGCAGTGCTGCAAAATCGGCCCCCTGTAACAAAAGCGCAACAGCAGTGTTTTTCACCAGCACCCCTCACCCTCCTCCACCTCCCTGGGGGCCAGCCCAAGATAATTTCCAGGGCTGGTTTGCGGTCCCTGTCCTGCCCTATTGAAGAGCTATCCCAAGGGAGCTTGTGCTAAATTGTCAGTAATTCAAATCTCAGCTACTACTCATTGTTAATCTCTGCTATTTACATTTGTGCAAAGGAGTGGTGCACAGTGAGACCTGGCCACAAGGGTTGAGGCGCACAAACTTTCTCTTCTACTGGTTTGGACCTAGTCTTGAAAATAAACATTACCCCCACCTAACCAATGACAAAAGCTCCACTGTCGCCGCATTATGGCAAGTGTGTGACTTTTTGTGGTAATAGAACCTTTTCTTTTACTCATGAGGGCATTACTCTTGCAGATAGTCTGGAGACAGGGCACGCACATCTACCCTGTCTCTTCATTGCCTGCCAACCATCTTTATTGCACTTTACCCGATGGGTGTGAGATGCAATCCCATAAAAGGTTAAAACTGAAGGTTTCTTTTTGGTGATATGAGCCATATGCATGTCATCCAAAATAAACCTGAAACTGGTAGATGTTTTATCCGAGGACTCCTTTTGACCTCTCACCATTGTACACTCTTCAAGGAACATAGGCAGACCACTAGCATTCTTCGACTTACAAAGCACCTCTGCAGAGAGCAGCGCTACTTGGTGTGCCATAATGTAGTCTTTTGCCTTGGTCGTCCAAATGTCTTCCACCTTGTCTGGCGCTGCTACTTACTGCAGCAGACGTCCAAGAGTCTCACTCTAGCTGATCCCTGCAGAAATATTTCCCCTGGGGACTCGTTCCTGTCTTTATCTCAAGCAGTTCTCAATGCAAAAGCAAAGTGTGTCCCTCATCCAGAATCTTCCCAGTGGGGACGCGAAACCTTTGAGTCCCAGGAATTCACACTTTGGCTGCAAACCTTCTCACTGTCTGCTTCCATGACTTGATCACGTTGGAGTTGTTTTCTGGCCAGAGTATCATGGTTAATCACCTTTCGCCCTCTGACTCATTGTCAGTGAAATTGCTCTCCCACCCTCGCAGCTCCACCATCAAGTGAGGCCCTCCTGAGCCCCTTCACTCTTGAGTGTTGGTGTTCGAGGCCCTCCTCCGCCCGCAGGCTATACCTGCGCCTCATCCCTGGTCGTCCAGTGGACCTCTCACTCTTTCTCTCGCTCCGTTTTTCTGCTTGCTTTTTCCTTTTCCTTTCACCTTCATTTTTCACCCTTTTACTGTCACTCTCTTTCTATCACTTTCCATCCTCCTTTCACTTTTCACTTCTCTATTCTGTGCTCCTCTCTCCCGTTTTTTCCCGCCGCTGCTGCCCCCGCGGCCCCTCCCCCCCAGCGCGACCAGCCCAAGCCAGTTCCCCTCCCCTCTCCCGCCTCCCAGCTGTCCAGGCCTCCCCGACCCCTACATAATGGCGGCCGCTGCGCCGAAGGCGCGCCAAAGGCAAGCCCATCTGCGCTTGTCCGCGACCCGTCCACAACCAGCGCCAGGAACCCTGGACCTCCGAACCGCCAACGCTACAACCCAGCGGCACTCTACGCACTCAATCCAGGTCGCAACAACAACTGCAAGCTAGCATCACCAGCCGACACCCACGGACCCTTCAGCTGTCACCGCTGCCGCCACTCCTGCAGCACCGCCAAGACCACAAATCCAGCAAAACCCGCCCGCAACAACGCAACCGCACCAAAGACCCTGCAATGCATCCTCCTCAACGTCCGATCCCTCCACAAACACGCCACCGAAATCTGGGACCTCCTCGACAGCACAACCCGGACGTCGCATTCTTCACTGAAACCTGGACCAACACCACCTCGGGAACTGACATCGCCATCGCCATCCCCCAAGGATACAAGATCTCCTGGAAGGACCGCCCCACCCGCCATGGGGGGGGGGGGTAATCGCCATCGTCCACAAATCCACCCTCCGGCTGAGCACACTCCCCGACGAGCCCACAGACCTGATGGAACACCTACACTTCAAGATACAGGCCAGCCCTACCACCACCCTCCAGGGAACCCTCATCTACCGACCCCCTGGACCCCGCGGACCATTCACCAACTCCATCACGGACATCATCACCCCCCAGGCCATCGTGTCCACCAACTACACCTTGCTGGGAGACCTCAACTTCCACCTCGACAACCAACTAGACCCCAACACCACATCCCTCCTGGACAACCTCCACAACATAGGACTCCGCCAAATCGTGACTGAACCCACGCACTCAGCTCGACCCCATTTTCACAACAGGAAACTCCATCACCTTCAGCCACAGCACCGAACTCCCGTGGACAGACCATCGCTGCATCCACTTCACCTTCAAAACACCCACCATCCACAGAACCCAGCACCTGCTCCCATGAAGAAATTGGACCAGAATCACCGACGACCAGCTCACCTCCTCACTCAGCAACTCCACCCCAACCATCGCGGACAACGACGACCCCAACACCGCAGCCCGAACCCTGCACAGATGGATCTCCGACAGCGCCAACACCATAGCCCCCCTCAAAAAGAACAACAACACACACGCCAGGAAAGCCAGATGGTTTACCACCGAACTCCGAGAGTCCAGACGCACATGCCGCCGCCTTGAAAAGGCCTGGAGGAACTCCAAATCTACAGAAGCCCACAACAACTTCAAAGTCGCCACCAACGCCCACCACCAACTCATCAGAAATACGAGAAAGACAGCGATCAAAGACAGAATCTCCATGCACGCGCACAGCAGCAAAGAACTCTTCAGCATCATCAAGGAGTTTGCCCAACCCATCAGCGAGTCTACAGACATCCCTCCCTCACAAGACCTCTGCGACAAACTCAGCACTTTCTTCCACCACAAAATCAAGAACATTTACGTAAATTTTGACGAAGACAGCCAACACCAGAACCCTCACCAACCACCCCGACACCCTGAAGTCAACGATTGACAGCTGGACAGCCCTCACCACCGAAGACACACTAAAGACGATGAAGTCAATCCACTCTGGGGCCCCCACGGACCCCTGGCCCCACCACATCTTCAACAGAGCCGCCGACACCATCGCTCCCATGCTTCGCAACACCATAAACAGCTCCCTCGCGAACGCCTCCTTCCCCTACGACTGGAAGCACGCCGAGATCAACCCCCTCCTGAAGAAACCCTCGGTGGACCCCACCGACCTCAAAAACTACAGACCCATCTTCCTGCTCCCGTTCCCAGCGAAAGTCATCGAGAAAGCCATCAACAGCCAACTCGCCACCTTCATCGAAGAGCACAACATCCTCGACTCCTCTCAATCCGGCTTCAGAAAAAACCACAGCACAGAAACCGCCCTCCTCGCCGCAACAGATGACATCCGCTCCCTCCTGGACAGAGGAGAGACAGTAGCCCTCATCCTCCTCGACCTCTCAGCGGCCTTCGACACAGTCTCTCACCGCACCCTAACACGCAGACTTCACGACGCAGGGATCCGGGACAAAGCCCTCGACTGGATCCGCTCATTCCTCTCCGGCAGAACGCAGCGGGTCAGACTCCCTCCCTTCCTCTCGCACCCTACTCCAACCACCTGCAGAGTCCACCAAGGATCCTCCCTCAGCCCCACGCTGTTCAACGTCTACATGGCTCCGCTCGCCCCCATCGTCAGAACCCACGGACTCAACATTGTTTCATACGCAGACGACACCCAACTCATCCTCTCCCTATCCAACGAACCCAACGCAGCCAAACACAACTTTCAAGAAGGCATGGAAGCAGTCGCCAAATGGATGAAGAGCAGCTTTCTACAACTCAACACTGACAAAACAGAAGTACTCATCATGGGCCCACACCCCGACGCCTGGAACGACACCTGGTGGCCCCCCGCCCTCGGAAGCCCGCCCACCCCCACAGACCACGCACGCAACCTCGGAATCATCCTGGACTCCGAACTCAAAATGGACCGCCAGATCAACTCTGTCGCATCCTCCTGCTTCCGCACCCTCCGCCTCCTACGCAAGACTTTCAAATGGATCCCCCTCAAACACAGAAAGACCGTCACTCACGCCCTCGTCACCAGCAGACTTGACTACTGCAACGCACTCTACGCCGGAATCAACAAAAACCTCACCCGCAAGCTACAAAACATCCAGAACGCCGCCGCAAGACTAATCCTCAACCTGCCACGACACTGCCACATCTCCCAGCACCTGCGCACACTCCACTAGCTCCCCATCGAGGCTAGAATCACCTTCAAGATTCTCACCCGTGCACACAAAGCCCTCCACAACACCGGACCAGAATACCTGAACAGCCGACTCAAATTCCACGCACCCCAAAGGACCCTACGATCAGCCCAGCTCTCCCACGCCATGGTCCCCCGCACCAGGAAGTCCAGATCGGGAGGCCGCTCTTTCTCCTTCCTCGCGGCCAGAGCCTGGAACGCCCTCCCGCTCCACCTCAGGCAGACGACATCACTCCCCATCTTCACGAGAGACCTCAAAACATGGCTCTTCGATAGACCTCCTCCTTGATGGACTGGATCCTGCACCTCCCCTCCGCCCCAGCGCCTTGAAACCCTTACGGGCGAATAGTCGTGCTTACAAACCCATGATTGTATTGATTGTATCTAAACACCCCCGAGTAGGGGCCTGTGCTATGGTTAACATGGCTATTGCGTCTGATCCTAGGTATAATTACGCAGGGGCACAAACTAGAACCACGTGGGGCAAAATACACCTACGTTGGCAAGGTGATTCCATGTCACCCCAGGGACGTCTCTGCAGTTGGGAAATTCTCTTCTGCTGTTAAAATGTTTGAGTTAATACTAATTAGTAGCTCAGCTGCAATAGTCTACTTCTGGATCTGCGGTCTCCGGAGTCCTTGGGGACTCTAGAGTCCCTCTAAACAGTTATTAACTCAAAATACTGCTTCTTGTATTTCAGGATTTTAACCGCTTACAAGGGCCTTGTGGAAGGATCACTAAAGGACCTGGTGAAATGATGCTCCTAGCTCTGGATGGGGGTCAGAATTGAGAGCAGGTTTCTTATATAAAATCTGCATGCTTCAAGTGACTATTCAATTCCAAGGATTCTTACAAGTGTTGAAATGTCACCAGACAGGCTCCGGATCAGCATCCAGTGTCCAATGAGCTCACCATAAATGCCCCTGGGTCTGGCTGGTGCTGGAAAAAGCACACCTCTACCTTCAATGAAACTTGCTTAATATAGTCTATAGAAAGATGTCCTTAGGCAATCACTTGCTGTTATTATGAGGGCTCGCTTACCCATTGTAAGTCAAGGGTAAACCTAGATTCTTACAGTTTGGCCACACAAGACAGGGGACACGACTGTATCCCATGCAGGGGACATACTGCAATCCAACACTATTTCAACCCAATTTCAAACTCCTCCTGCTGTGTAGCATGCTACCTGTCCATTAATCTACTTCAGCATCTCATAAGTGGTATGAAGTGCTATATAAATGCAATTACATTACAATGCAGGAGTTTCTCTACAGCCTCCTCATCCCTATTTATCTCAACCAAAAAGTGCCTGGTGTTCGAGAAGTTGGCTGGATGACTTTCACTCATAAATAGTGGGATGAGCTATTCAGGACGGTAAGCAGACCCTTAGGGTTTCATGGTCTAACAGGAAGATTTGATCACTTTCTGGAGCTGGAGTCATTATTGACAGGTGATATAGCATTTAAAATCTGCATGCTTAGGCTGACTACATTCAGTTCTGAAGATTCTTACAAATGTTGAAACATCAGCAGGCAGACTCGATCGACATCAATGAGCTCACTATCGGTTCCCCTGGCCTGGCTGCTGCTCCAACACCACACCTCTACCTTTAATGACACTCGCTTAATGTAGTGTGTAGGAAGATGTACTTGGCAGTCATGTGCGAGACCAGAGTACCACCACACACAGCACAATTTAGTCATTGGCCATGTTAATTGAGAGTAAGGGTTGGGTTCACAGGACTATTTTCTATGAGTGGATGTATCTTACTCCAGACACAGGGGTGATCTGTGTTGTAACCTACCGTTTGTATAATGCAACCTCCCCATTGATGTTCTCTGCCCTGCTGCTCTGCCAGCGTGTGAGGTCATTAGAATGTTGAGAGTGTGCTTGTATGAGTGGTCAATTGGAGTGAATGGGCTGAGCAGCAAGGAGACTACTTATGGCGGGGCATTGCATTGGAACATACCATCTTCATGATAACTTAAAGAATATACCAACAACAGTAATCTACATGACCTGAATATGTGGATTCCTTCGTTTTAACAATCTGCTCATGAATCATGGAATGAGCATGAGTCCTTATGAGTGAACAGTGATTAACCTGCCAGCTTTGAAGGGGACAGTCTGAGGGGAGGACCCTCCGTGTGTGTGTCCACAAGACATGAACAAAAACCGAGGATAACTAGCAATGAAAGCAGGAGGTGGAGTCATTATTGAAGAATAATTAACACTGCTGTTTGGATTAGACTTGCTGATCGTTTCAGGAGATTTGAAAAACTTGGGGGCATATTATCAAGCCTTTTATCGCCGCGTTAGCGGCACTTTCCTGCCGCTAAAGCGGTTTATTTCTATCGCCCTATTATCAAGCTGTCGCTATCAGGCGTTAGCGACAGCTTTCCGGCGATAGCAGCCGGTTTTCCTATCGCCTTGCATGCCAGCGATATTTATCGCTAATGACATGCAAGGTAGGCGTTCCTTCTCTAAATTTCACTAAAACTCTCGCTAACCGCACTTCGCCCTATTAGCAAGGATGGCCCGGACCCGTGAAGCGATAAAAAAAGTCGCGCAAGGCCCGTTAGCTGCAGGAACTTAAGACCAGAAAATAGCTGGTCTTAAAAATGGGGATGAGGCTTGGGCCCACATCTAAGCATGTTTCTGCTGCTGGACAGCGCTGCAAGCAAAGTTGCAGCGCTGCCCTGCGACAAAAATACAGTGCAGGAATGCGCACCATCAATAAGATAGTGCGCATTCCTGGGCCCCAGTCATGAAAAGTGTTGCTGCGCTGTGACAAGACAGCGTTGCAACACTTCTCACTACGCCCTTCTCGCAACAGCATGGATGCGCTGTACTCACTGGACAGCGCTCCATGACGCAAGTAATGACAGATACGCCAGGAATCCTGACGTATCTGTCTGCGCTAAAGTCACGCATTGCTGCAGTTGTCTCACAACCATGACGCAACTCCAGCAATGCATGGGGCACGCCTATCCCTATGGCACTGCCTCACCCTCACGCCTGCCATCAGGCAGGCGGAAGGTACTGACGCTGTGCCGTTCATGAGGGGTGCCCGAATGTCGGCGATGTTGGAGATCCATCGGTGGTGGTTGCGCGCTGCGGTGTCATCGTTTGGAAGCATTGGTGGAGTGTTGGTGCGGAGGCAGTTGACCAGACGTTCTGCGGTGGCCTTGATCCAGCTGCGACGGGGTGCGATGACGGCGCTGGCGTCCGGTGGGCAAGGTGAAGACGTCATTCATCCAATGATGGTAGTGCCAGGAGAGTCTGGTGTTGTGGCTGTAGTTGAAATACCCGCTGGCAGAGGTGACATGCTCGACTGTGTGTCCTGCTATGTGGCCTGTTGAGGTGACTTGCTGCTTGCGTCTGATGTCGGTGACAGGAGGGGGTGGTGCTCTGTTCACTGGGGTTGCCAAGGTGGAACTTGAGTTCACCGAGTTGGATGTTGTTGGGGGATGGGAGACCCTGGGGTGCAATGATGTCTACAATGGGATTGTAGAATGGGGGCCATGGCCCGGGGGCCTGCACATGAGGGTGCCACAGAGGATGTTCTTGGGCTTGGTCCGGATCTGGGAGTTGACGTGGTCCATGGTCACCCTTGGCACATTAGAGTGCGTGGTCAGTCGGAGTGTGCCTCTGTAGGTGACGGCAATGCCTCCTCCTTGATGGTCGGGGTGCTCCTTGCGGGTGATACTGCATCCGTCAGTGATGGCGAAGGCGATGTCCGTTACGGAGCAGAGGTTTGTCCTGGCAGGCGAGGTGGCGTCCAGGGTTGATGGCGAGGAGGGTGCTGGCGTCGTAGCGGTGGAGTGTCCAAGAGGAATGCACCTTGGTGCTGAGCACGGTCCAGGGGCAGACGGACGCAAACGGCGTACCTTATGTGTTGCCTTCGTCACGGGAGACGACCCTTACAACGCAGGCAGTACATCGTTAACAACGCAACTCCGACAACGCGGGTCCCTTAACATCGCATTTGATTACAACGCATTGCGAGGTCAGTAATGGGGTAATCCAAACTTTTTCAGGTATGCATGGGTTTTGGATGTAAAAAATGAAAATTGGACTATGTCTTGGGGTAAAATATGAAAAATGGGGTGTTTTTTGGGGTAAAATATGAAAAATGGGGTGTTTTGGGGGTAAAATGTGAAAAACGGGGTGTTTTTTGGGCTAAATTTTGGAATTTTTGGGTGTTTTTTTGGGGTCAAATGTCTAAATCTTGGGTGTGTTTTGTGCCAAAATGAAGAGAAATTTGGGGGGTGCATTTGTCTCAAATGTGATCTTTTGGGTGTCTTTTGGGGTTCAGAAAGGAATTCCACGGTTGGGTTTGTTGTGCAAAGG
The DNA here is from genome assembly GCA_963921515.1 of Calotriton arnoldi. Taxonomy (NCBI): domain Eukaryota; kingdom Metazoa; phylum Chordata; class Amphibia; order Caudata; family Salamandridae; genus Calotriton; species Calotriton arnoldi. Next base: position 34,029 of record CAWUFW010004817.1, read on the forward strand.
TTATTTTTGGGTCGCACTCACTGTAGTGGGAACAGTGATCTTCATGTCTCCGCTATGCAACACCTACTCTACTGTTGCAATGTGCCTAGTATTAGTATGTATCGGAATGGAATGCAATGTTATGGCATGCATTGCAACTACGTATGTGCCTTTGGCACACGAGTGGTACGCCCGCTGTGCATGGGCGCACAGCGGCCACCATTGAGAAGTGCGGGGGGGTGTCCTTTATGGGGAAACCCCATAAAGGACACTGGATGGTGCGTGGACGCGGGGATGTGTGTGTGAGCGTGTGTTGTTAAAAATTTACTGCTCTCCTGAGTCTGCTTCCAGGAAAAGGAAGTAGGCAGCCAGGCTCCCTCCCCTGAGTCAATCACAACGCTGCGATGCGGCGGTGGGATTGTTAATTGGTAACGGGACAAGTCATGCAGGCAGGGGCCGGAGGGGTGGGCATGTTCTCCATGCAGGCTGTAATGCAGCCTGCATTGCGAACAGAGAAGTGCGCATGTCTGCATTGGGCGGCCTGAGTGGGCCGACCAAACAGTCATTGCGCACTTGAGTGTGCATACCAATCCGCACATTCCCTGCTCAGTGTTTGGAGCAGTCCTACCAACCCGCCCACCCCCTGAGGATACATAGCATGATCACATGAGTTATTTATCCCTTGTTTTTCCCTTTTATAACTGTTTTATTGGCTTCTCTGAGCCCGCACTACCCGCTTCCCGCTGCTTCTGCCCCTGCCGCCCCGCACCCCTGTCCTCGCACATTCCCGCCTCCCAGCTGATCGTTCCTCCACCCTCCCCTACTTGATGGCGGACGCTGCGCGATTGCGCAGCGGACACGCGCCGCTGTTGCGCAGAAGGCGCGCCTAAGACAAGCCCGTCTGCGCATGTCTGCAACCCAACCGCGACCAGCGCCAGGAAGCCTGGATCACGGGCCACCCACTGCTACAGCACAGCCACCCTCCACGCACTCAACCCCGGGAAAGTCAGAGACTGACAACAGGCCTCGGCAAACACGACCCACGGCCAGTTCTCCTGCCTCCACTGCCGCCATAGCTTAACCACCACCCCGGACTCCAACACAGCTGATGCCAGCACCGGCGACACCCTAGGATGCATCCTCCTCAACGGGCGCTCCGTGCACAAACACGCCGTGGAAATCTGGAACCTACTCGACTCTCTCTCGCCCGACATCGCCTTCTTCACGGAGACCTGGACCAACGCCTCCTCCGCCCCCGACATCAACACCGGCATCCCGGACGGATACAAGATCCAGAGGAAGGACCGCACCAACCACCCGGGAGGGTGCCTCGCCATTGCCCACAAGAGCACCCTCCGCCTCACCACCTCCAGCAAAACCTTCCCCTCCGCCGAACACCTGCACTTCCAGATCCAGACCAGCCACAACTCCACACTCCGAGGGACCCTCGTCTACAGACACCCCGGGCCCCGGACACACCAGTCGCCTGGACGCCAGTCGCAGCCGAAGACACAGCCTCAACCATGAAAGGCATCCACTCGTGGGCCCCCACCAACCCATGCCCTCCCACATCTACCACAGAGCCGCGGCCGCCATCATACACGTACTGCAACGCACCATCAACACCACCTTCAAAACAGGCACCTACCCAGATGACTGTAAGCGTGCCGAAGTCTGGCCCCTTCTCTAAAAGACCACAGCTGACCCCACCGACCTCAAGAACTACCGGCCCATCTCGCTCTTCCCCTTCACGGCCAAAGTTACAGAGTAAACAGTCAACAGGGAACTGACACGATTCATTGATGACAACGCCATCCTCAACCCGTCCCAATCCGGATTGTGAACCAAACACAGCAACGAGGCCGTCCTACTCGCCGCCACAGACGACATCCGCACACTCCTGGACCAAGGCCACTCCACAGCCCTCATCATACTCGTCCTTTCAGCGGCCTTCGACACCGTCTCCCACCACACACTAGTCGCCAGACTATACGACGCCGGCATACAAGGAACAGGCCTCGACTGGATCCGATCATTCCTCCCCAGAAGAAGCCAAATGATCAGACTGCCAACCTTCCTCTCCAATCCCACGTAAATCACCTGCGGAGTCCCAGAGGGTTCATCTGTGAGCCCGACCGTCTTCAACATCTACATGGCACCCTTGACGCCACCGTCCGACAACACGGCCTCAACATCGTATCCTACGCTGATGACACCCAGCTCATCCTCTCCCTCACCAAAGACCCCACCACCGCCAGACTCAACTTCCAGAAAGGAATGCAGGACGTCGCAGTCTGGATGACCAACAGCTGTCTGAAGCTCAATGCCGAGAAGACAGTAGTCCTTGTCCTTGGAACCACACCTTCAGCATGGGACAACACCTGTTGGCCTTCGCCCTCGGAAGCCCACCTACCCCCTCGGACCACGCCAGAAACCTTGGCATCGTACTCGACCCATCCCTCACCATGAACAGACAGGTCTACGCCGTCATCTCCAGCTGCTTCAACACCCTCCGAATCCTCCGCTAGACCTTCAAATGGATACCCCCAGAGTCAAGGAAGACAGTCACCCATGCACTCATCACCAGCAGACTGGACTATGGAAACGCACTCTACGCTGCCATTTAGAAGTCCCTACTCCACAAACTACCGACATTACAGTACACCGCCGCCAGACTCGTCCTCGGCATCCCCCGGCACTGACACATCAGCCAACACCTACGTAGACTCCACTATCTCCCCGTGGTGAAAAGAGTCACCATCAAAATCATCACTCACGCCTATAAATACCTACACAACAACGTAACCAAATACCTCAACGACAGGATCAACTGCCACGTACACAAATGAGTCATCCGATCTTCCAACCTCGCACTGTCCGAAACCCAGCGCATCCACAGAGCCAGAACAGGCGGAAGATCCTTCTCCCACATTGCATCCAATACCTGGAACGGGCTACGGGCAGACATCAGAGGTGCCCCCTCCCTGGACACCTTCAGGAAGACCCTCAAGACCTGGCTCTTCGCCTAACAGATCTGCGGCCCCCCACCCCTCAGTGCCTTGCGACCCTCACGGGTGAGTGGTGCGCTTACAATTCCCCAGAGTGATTGATTGATTGAGTTATCAGCATGTGAACATTGTTCCTCTTCTGCACTGCTTGAGGTGGAGGGGCAACGCTCTTCCAACATAGCGGTAGAGCCGCCCCTGGGGGTGCGTCATCTACGTGTGATAGGCATGAGCGACTCCCCCCTCGCCCTCCTGCGCTAGGCGTCCCACCTTTTCCTTACCTGGACATTGACCCCGTGGCGCAATCCACTGCACTCTCTCCAAATCTGTGACTCAGCCAGCAGGAGCCTGAGCCAGGTGTGCTTTCACTGGGCTGGGTACGGCAGTCACCGGGTAGTCCGCTGGTGGACCACCCGATGCAGTTGATGCAGCAGGGCTCCCTTAGGCGTGTAGTTGCAGCGCTCAGTCCACACAAGTTCGGCGTAGCACAGGGGCCTCAACCTCCAGAGCGTCCGGCCAGCCCAACATCATACGTCCTGTGATGCAGGGAGACGGCACCCACCATTGGTAATCCCCTCCATGCACCCCGGTGTAGTGGTGGATCATAGTATGCGAAGCGGACCTCACTACGTTGGTGCGCAGGATCACCTCTACCATTGACTGCACCAAGGTGCGCAAGGCGGGCGGGCTTCTCACACAGGTCAGCAACGTGTCTCCATGCGACCTGCCAGACTTCACCACCAGGTACGGGCGATCATTGCACATCAATGTCTCCCGCCACGGCTCATCGACTCCACAGCTACTCCACATCCCACTCCAGGCCACAGACGCAGGTCCAGCAAGGGATCCAGGAACCAGACGCAGCTCCAGTGAGGGATCCACGAACCAGACGCAGCTCCGGCGAGGGATCCAGGAACCAGACGCAGCTCCAGCGAGGGATCCAGGAACCAGACGCAGGTCCAGCGAGGGATCCAGGGACCAGACGCAGGTCCAGCGAGGGATCCAGGAACCAGACGCAGGTCCTGCGTGGGAACCAGGATCTCATCCTGGTCAACCAGGATGTTGGGTGGCTTGAGGGGTTGTTGATGTGTGCTGCACTATGCCCTGGCTGCTCAAATCTGCATTTTTCTCTTTTTTTTTGTGCATCTTTTATATTGGGAGTGGACAGATGGGCTAAGTCCAAACTTGCGGGTTAGCGTGCCTTTTTCTATCGCTAAGGGCTTGTCGCTGGATTCCACCCGCTATCGCCGGTTTCATTAACGCCATCGCGCTAATGTTAGCGGCGGTTTTCGCAGCTGATCCCTGAAGCTATCGCCTGTTAGCAAAACGTTGCTAATACGTCGCTAACAGGGCGATAACTTGCAGGGATCGACGGCGAAAGGGAAACTAGCGCTAACCTAGGTTAGCGATAGTTATCGCCATTTCTTGGTAATATGCCCCATAGTAGCTCGCTGGGGATTATAAGCCGGTTAAAAACACGATGAAGCAGGCAGTATGGGGCAATAACGCTGCAAGGATGTGATAAATGCGGACAAGCAATGGACAGAGCTATTGCAATATGTACAGGTGCAAAGAGGGTTGAAGTAATGAAAGGCTTGCACACGAAGTTAAAAGCTTTTTTTTTGCACACCAAGTTAACAGGCCCCATCTCCTTTATGGACCCGACATTAGTCTCATGTCTCAAACAACTCCTCACCTCTGTTGCAACCCGCACAAGAAACATGATACATTTCCCATTCTGGGCTCTTTCCAGGCTCTTTGAAATGTTCCTTCCTCACCCTCCTCTTGATAATACTAGACAGATACTAACTTAAAGGTGAACTAGAGGTCCGGTTCCAACCTTCCCTTCTCCAGCATGATCATGGAAAGAGATGGTGACAATAGAACTCCAAGAACATGTGACCTAACCATCTTCTCCATGAGCATCTGTCAGAATTCAGACATGCAAGGGGCAGCGAACCAGCCATAGCCAACTTTGGGGTGAAGTTCCACCTCTCCATGTACAAAGACAAAAGGACACCAGTAATCCACTGCGTATGACACTGTTGACAACACAGTACTGCTGAAAATGCTGGAGTAAGGGGCGGGCATGTATTTATAGCCGGTTCAATTATCCACTTGCTAAGTTTATAGTGGTATTCTCCAGGAATCATCCCTCTCTTGTGTACTGTTCAACATCTATGTTTCCTTTGGCTGATTTAATTGCACGGTACCAGGTGAACTTCCACATGTATGCAGATGGCATGCAAATCCACTTCTTACTAGGCAAAAGATGCATCGATTTAACAAACAGTAATTCATGTCTGAACCACGTACTCGACTTATCATCATAGTGCACTACTTATGCTTAGGTATGCTATATTTCTGCAAATTTTTAGCAATTCTATAATTCTTCACGTTATTGTATTTTTAAGATATAAAATTTGTTTTGACATTTTCAGAAACTATATCACTTCTAATAACAGACCATGTTTTCTTTTTCCCGTATTATATGTGAATGTATAAATTTGCATGTGTACTTATCTCTTATGTTTTAATACACACTTTTAAGGTGCTTCAGCTATACTAAACTTTATATTCCATGATGTTTCTATCTAATGTGTGCAATGTGTAATTTCCGAATTCGTGTTTTCATTTTTCTTGAACATGTATATGTTTTCAAAATTCACACTCTATCAATCCCTCTTTTGATGGCAGATTTGGGTGTGTTGTCTTTAGTCTTTTCCTTTTACGCACTTCCTCAATTTTTAATTTCGTCCTAGAATCTGCATTGTGCGTCTTCCATTTCAAGATCAGTCCTTGTCCTTTTGAAATATCCAAAATTGTATTGCTTAAAACAATAGCAGTAAGCACAAAAAATATCTTTAGTACTGGTCTTAATATTGATATCAGTAATCCATTACCTACCTTCCTTAACTATTTCCTCCCCGAGCGCACTGTGCTGTCTTGAGTTACTTTTTTGGGGGCAATGTGCTGAAAAGCCACGCAAATCAATATTTGCATGTCTTTGTCAGTCTAGATTTACATTTTACATTGTGGCTGTGCCAAATAAGAGGCACAACTATGATGCAAAATTATAAAAAAAAACCTGGGCCTAGAACTCACTTGTAAATTTAAATTCATTCAAACTTGTTCTTAGCAAACTGGCTTTCGAGTCGCACTATATGTTGGCCAGTATTCCCAATCCCTTATATTAAAGCTTACTGCCCTATGCTGTAGTACGAAGAAGCAAAATATCAATGTTAGTAGAGCAAAACAATACAGAAGAATATTTCATGAAAGGGTTTTTTACTCACACATACACATAGCTGCATTTGATTAAGTTGCTCCTAGACGCCCCTTTCGAGTCATATGCAAAAACATTTAAATTCTTCCATGAATCTTCAGTTCCTCAAGTCTCTATTAGAGGCCCTCTCAAGTCAAATGCAAAGTCTTCAAAATTCTTTCCAAGCTGCAGTTCCTCAAGCCGTTACTAGATGTAGCTTTTGAATAAGCTATAGTCCTTACAATTCTTTCATGAAGCTGCAGTTCCACAAGTTTTTACTAGAGGTCCCCCTTCAGTTAGATGCAACTGTTTCAAATGTACATTCCCCAAGCTGAGGGGGTGTGCCTTTGACATATAAATTTGCATCCACGTCACTCCTGACGTTTGTTAATGGGAGAAGGAAAGGAGTCCTGTTGACACTAGTTAAGAGGAGCACAAGTCAGTATGTGCTAAATCCGCTCATAGCACGAGTTAAGACAAACATTTCTTAGTTGCTCATGGCAGGAGATGAGCCCAAAGTCTTAATTGCTCAGGCGCAGATAGAAGACGAGCCCCTGTGGGCATCATGGTGCGAGTAGGAGACGAGTCTTGGTGTGCTAAATGCCAAGAGTTAATGGGAGGAGGAAATGAGTGAGGTGTGCTAGTTAATGGAAGGTAGAGGAGACAAGCTCTGGTATAAGATGACCAATACAAAACAGAACAATTCTATCCTGAAGCTACACTTCCACAAGTAGTTACTAGTGAGCTCTCTCAAATACAAGTTCTAGAAATGCCAATCACAAACCTGAGGGAGTGTGGCTTCAATGTGGAAATTAGCATATAAACTATCTATTCTAATGACTTTTGCTCATTTTCTGTTGGATAAATAAATATACCAAAGCTGGTTTATAGTGAGGGATCAGCATTGCAAATTACAATAAATGTTTTAAGAGTTATGGAAATAGTTGATAAAACCCTAATTTACATAGGGACTAGCAGTAACTGGAAAGTACTAGTGTCTGAAAGTTCTATTCTTGGGGAGCTATTTTTTTTAGATGTATGTATACATGTGCAAGAGAAAAATGTAGTCACTCGAAGCGAATGCATCCAATGGCTTGAGAGGGCTGGTCCATTAATCTGTTTTTTGTGCTACAGTGAGAGGGAGAATAATTTGAGTGACATCACAACAGACCAATGGTAAAAGAGTGTTGATTGGGATGTATGTATTTTTGTATGATAATTTTGGGAAACATGAGGCTGGCCAGACAGCTTAAGCTGTCTTTATGCCAGACCTAATAAGTTAGCGAAAAAGTAAAAGTTTCACTGTCAATTTTCATGCAGGATTTTAAGGAATATAGCAGGTGGAAATTTTCTGTGATGGCATGCACTCTTTGGATGGAAACCTGTGAAGAGAAACTGTTTTAAATTCTGCTATAAAGGAATGTGTCTTTTAACAGTCTTTCCAGGGGCAATTAACTCTTAAAGAGTTGGCAGATACTTGCCTTACTGCAAAAATCAAGGCCAGTGCTTGTTGAGGCTCCTTTACCAGTGACCGTTTAGCAGTGTGACATAAACACACCCCAGTACCAATATTTATTTTGACGACAGCCTCACCTGTCTATATGCAATACAAACAATACTTTCAAAACGAGAAAGCCCTATATTGTGTACCTTCTACATAAACTACACATAATAGTAACATATGTTATGTAAACACCCACCAACTTAAAATATAACAAGGCAGTTGACCCATTGCCGCATTCATCATTAGTAATTTCAATACGTTTATCTGACCCTTTCACCACATGGTTTGGAAGGTTCTGTCCCCTGTGCCCACCTGAAGAGCTCTTCAGGTACAACAGAACAGACACCATGTACTGCAGAATGGATGCGTCTGAGGACATCTTGACCCTCCAGTGTCCACCTTTCCTTTTTAGGTTTCACCTGCACAGCGCTTGTGCTGTGCTTGAGGACTCTATTGTTTTCAATATAAAATTAAAAGGGGCTCCTCTCTTTCCTGGCTTTTCATTGGTTCCTGTGTGTGCCACTTACTTTTCCTCCATTTCGATTGGTTGTAGCATATTTCCCTGCATTTAACAATGCTTGTTCCTCATCTGCTTCTCTTATTAGTTTCCCGTAGCCGAAATACTGGCAACATCCGCTTTAGTGAAACAACTTTTTCGTAAAGTTTTGCCTCTTTTTGCTTTTTCGTCTTGCAGCAGTTTTATATAGCAATTTATCACCCGGAGAGGTTAGGTGATTTGCATAGAATCACAGGATGTTGCGCCGCTGATACTCGAACCAGGATCCCAAGCTCTCAAGTCAGCAGCTCTGCCCGCTGCGCCACATCCTCTCCACTACCTATTTAGGAGATTTATATAGCACTGCAAGTCTACTCCGGGGTACTGCAGAGCGCTGTACAGTAAGAATTACAAGTCCAGTTATTGTCGGGCAGTAGGAGTTCAACTGAATGTGGGGCAAGTCTCCTATCTGGGATTCCTCGCTCACTCACGCCAAGTCTGTATTTTATTCGAAGAACAGTCTGAAAAGCTCAGCCTTATGGCGTTTCCAGAATATGCTTTCAATGCTGGATTCATTATATTCCTAAAGTTGCGTTTCTAGCGTCACACAATTTGTTCAAATGGGGTGATGGGATTCAAATTCTGGTGTCTTCCCGTTCTAACACTGAGAACTTGTCAGCCACTTGAGAGCGCCTTCTCTCATTGTCTTGCACCTTTAGATGCCCTTCATTTAGCTGATCCCAAAAAGATATAACAAGCTTGCAACATCCAGAAATCATTTTTGGGCTGACACCTTGTTTTTTTTTTTAGGGAAAACACTATCTGCTTGCAATAAAATGATCGAAGTCAGTCACAGGCAGGAACCGCAGCACACCGTAGAGTACAAGGCCAACAAGAAAAATACAATATTATTTTGTCTTGCAGCAGATTTATATAGCAACTTATCAGCGAGAGATTAAGTGATTTGCCCAGAATCACAGGATGTTGCACCCCCAAAACTCGAACCAGGAGCCCCAGCTCTCGAGTCAACAGCTCTGGCCGCTGTGCTACATCCTCTCCAATCCTGTGATACTTGTAAGGGACCTCTTTCCTTCTTACCGGATGGTGATTGATAAAAACACCTTATTATTCATCACATAGGTGAAACCGATGCATTACCAATGCTTGTTATTTGTTGCATTCCAAACAGAAACCTCTCTGGGTCATTTCAGTAGAGATTTATGAGACATCACCTGTCTGTTTTTCTGCTCGGAATAGTATGTCGGTATACCTGCGCTGAGGGATATCCACCAGGTGTGGTCAGAATTGACCCTTATGCTCCACAGGAAGGGAAGCAACGAGGCAATGATTTTCTACCCGAGTTGGTTTAAGCAATGCTTTTCTTTACAGTGGTTTTGTTTGCATGTGTAATTATTTTTGGACCAGGCATTGTGTCAGGGATTGTTGTAAAATTGATGCGAGTGTGGAAGAAATATCTATGAACTTTATCACAATGACAGGGAATGGGTCAACTGATGAATCCAATCGGGTTGAGGATCAGGATTATATTTAGGCTTTCCTGTTTTCAGTTTCTATTTTTGGTAAATTCTGGTGTTTTTTTCCCCAGTGTTTTCAAGTGATTTCAATTCCTTAAAAAAACAGTGGTTATCAGTGGTTACACATTTTCGCGCCATTAAAAACAACAGAAACAGTGTTTTTCCGGTGTTTATGGAAAGATTTGCTTTTATTATTGCTTGCTTTCTACACTGATTGTGCATGGTATATAGACAGTGTACGTACAGTGTATATGAGGTCCAAATACATTTTTGCAAATCAAACTTATTGCAGTACACCATACAATACTTCTTCAGTGAGTCTTTGGTCATGTGCGCTTGCTCTTTCCTTCTCATGTAAACCTTTTTCTGTGAAAAGGCCCTCTCAACATTGGCACTTGAGACGGGCAACACCAAAACAGCCAGTACACAATTTGCTATCTCTGGCCACTGACATAGCTTTCCATGCCAATACTGGTGCACTTGAAGATTGTGATTCTATGGGCAGGTTCTGCAGCATTTGCGTTGAACTGGGCGCTTATGTCCTCAGAGTTATTGAAGCGGTCAAAAATGAAGCAGCACTTTTGAAACTACGGAGAAAATTCCCCTTTATGGAAGGGATCTAGAACTTGTAAGAGTACCACAGTGAGGTTTTATTGACTTCAAATGCCATGGTTGGGGAAGGGACATTTGTATGCGTCATTGCAAGCCATTTCTCATACATTATAAAATAAAAGTTCCTGAATTGCTCTTCAACATTGCTTTGCTTACCAAGTGGCAAGCACTCTAACATGGAACATGTTGCAGTTCCAAAGTCACTAAGCGTGTCGCCTAGCCTACTCTCAAGGAGATGTTTCACATATACACCAATTATGCTGAACACTTGGCAGACAAGTGGGTTTTCAGACTCTAGTTTTTTTATTATGAACACTACAGCTGTTATGTTTTCCTGTAAAAATCTACGAATGCAGTACAGTGTACTTTTTTTCACGTCACTATCAATATGAGACCAAAGATCCTCACATTTCTTGCCTTTGGCATCATCACTCAGCAAAAATTCTGTAAACAGTTGCCACATGGATAATATAGCATTCACAGTCCCTTGGACTGAGAACCATCAGCTAAGTGACACAGTTGGGATGACTCTTTCTTTGATGCCACACAAAGCACAAAATGAGAAATATTTGCGTTTTAGTTCCAGCGCACAACAAAACAGTGCACCAGAATGGACTAAAAAGTTAATAGATTTCTTCATTAACTCTGAAGATTGTAAAGATGCTTTCAGCATACCATCTAACAATTGGCAAGGATCTCTTCCAGGGAAGCACTTCAGCTCAGGTATCGATTTTGTCAGGTCATCACACAACTTTTTCATATACGTAGCTGAATCACTGCAAATACAAACAATATCACTCCAATCTTTGTTGAACTTGGAAAGAACCTTATAGCAGCAGCATTCCAAGTGACACTGCGTTCCATGTTTTCCAAAAGTCTGGTGTCATGTTTTCACCACTATCCCATATGCTTGGTGATAGCACTCTTTTCACATATACCTGTCACTATACCTTGCATTGAATGTTTAAAGCCTGAGGTGTTGGCAATTCACCTACTATCAATACTGACTCACTAGAAACTGGGGGCTGATGTATCAAGGGTTTTTACCCATTTCCTGTGGGTAAATGTAATGGCACGTATTGGGAAAGATTCTTATGAAACCAGCCATTTTACCTATCAGTGAAAGACTCAAAAGCAGCCAAAATATCAAATATGATTTTGATATTTCCTGATTCTCTACAGTTTATAAAATAATTGAACAAGACCTAAAACATGCTTCTTAACCCGGCATCTTTAGACCAAAGACCACAATACCGAAAAAGCAAAAGGAAGCAGAAACAATATTTTAGTGACATCCCTAAACAACAAAACCCAAGCAGAATAATGTTAGCCCAGTCTTTCTTGCTGCTAGCTTGTATAACAAAGTTATATTTTACTGGCCCCTTCAGGAAGAAAAAAAATGACTTTTACTCTTCTTTTCCTTTCTTTGAATGGCATTTATTTTGTGATTGTGCAGGTGTTTTTTCAGTGTTTATATGTTTACACTGGTGAGGGCTATTTCCCTTCCGGTGGGGTTTTATCAGTTATTATAGGTTTAAACCTAAAACCGGACAGCCTAATTATATTCTTTATTACTTCTACACTGATGTCCTTAAGTAGATTCAGTGAGCAGTTCACAACAGTGGGCCTGATTCACAAAAGTAATCTGAGACAAAATCCTAACTTTACGACTTTCGGTATTCACAAAAGGCATTTAGGAGTGGTAAAGTTAGGATTTTGTCTTAAGTTTGTCTTAAGTTTTGGTCTTAAAACAAAATCCTAACTTAAGTTTAACTTAAGTTAAGATTTTGTCTTAAGACCAAAACTTAGGTTTAACTTAAGTTAGGATTTTGTCTTAAGACCAAAACTCAAGACAAACTTAAGACAAAATCCTAACTTTACCACTCCTAAATGCCTTTTGTGAATACCGAAAGTCGTAAAGTTAGGATTTTGTCTCAGATTACTTTTGTGAATCGGGCCCAGTGTGAATAATTATAGATTGGCTGAGAGTTCACTATTTCTTTGTTTACACTGATTCTATAAATCTTTTAATGATAAAGGAGAATTTTAATATTATTAATAATTGCTTTATTGAATTTTTTTAAATTCAATATATTATCCATAAGACCAAATGGATTTAATTACTAGGGTACATCCACATTCGGCTATTAAATCACTTAAAAATTAATTTGTGGCGTAGCTCGATTTATAAATGACTACAGTATTCCTTAAGAGCATTGAAGGATAATGTAGGTATATAATGGGCTTCCACATATCTGCTGTTAAAATACATAAGAATTCAGTTAAAATATATTTAGAACAATTATTTGATCAAGGATTACTGTGTGGGGTGAGGAGACATGGGTATAACATTTTGATGTTTTCAAAAGTATTACAAATTTGTTGTAGGACCAAGTGTATTAGGATGCAAAATAAAGGTGCTGAAAAATGACTTTTTAGAGCTAAATTTGTACATCCCTGTAACGAACCTTGTCAAAGTCTAATTTGATTTTATCTCAGCACTTTTAGCTGTCCTGTGCAGTTTCTTTTAGTTGCAAAGTAAGCCATACCTTAGTGCTGATTTTGTGATTTTCTCTCCTTCTCAGGGGAGAGTCTCTAGATGGTCTTAATAGTCGAGTGAGCAAATGACCCAGTTCAGTGGCAACATGTAGTACTTCTTGTTATATAATTTCCTTTCCTGCAATGAGGTTCACAATTTTCAGTTTTCTGTATATAGTGTTTTCAAGCATCACAGATTTTTTTGTTTCCTCTACATCTGCAGGTTCTCAGAATTTATGGCCTAGTGCTCAGACCAAGATAATTACTGTCGCAAGTTGGAAGTAACAGATTGTATTGACTAGGAAGGTGAAGCTTTTGTTTTACTTGATGGACAGGTTGTTTTTAGGTGGTGTGTCTCTAGAGCAGTGCTTCCCAAACTTGTTAGAACCATGACCCACTTTTTAGTACTACAATTGTTTGAGACCCACCTAGCTTTAATGGACATGAGGAGGGCGAATTTTTAATGTAACTAAAGCATCGTGTAGTAGCACATTGTCATTTACAGACAGCACGTTTTCCAATGAAATGGTCACTAAATGTGCAGAGACATAGTTTTACTAATAAAACTATATTGCACACAAATGATAATGTATGGAAATCGGATTTAAGTGAATATTTACTATCTTTGCAGCACCAAGTAACGTGCCTTGATTTGTTCTGATCCTATTAAAATCTTTGTTTCCATCACACTTCAGAATTAACCAAAAATGCTATGTTTTTGCTTTCCTAACTGGTGAATGTGTACAGTTCATTTGGAGGTATTTGATATGTTGTTGTTTTACCATGAGAATGACATGCTACAGTCTTTCTTTTCTTCTAGACTTCATATATCCCAGCGCGATTGTCGCATTATTCACTTTAAAAAAAAAAATTTTCTGACTGCAAAGTGAGATGAATTTGTAAACACCAGTCCTCATCTCAAAAAATAAGCTACAGAAAACATAGCCTGACGTTTGACCTCTGTCTTTGGAGCCTAGCCAATGTATCAAGATAATTAAAGAATTTAAAGGCATCTTTATTTATTGCTTGGAGTTTGGTGACTCACAAAAATTCGGCTTGCGACCCATTAGTGGGTCGCAACCCGCAGTTTGGTAAACACTGCTCTAGATTATTATTTTACAGTCAACCTAGAACCTAAAAATATGCTCTTGTGATCTCATTAATCCTAATTATGTCCATATTCACAGAAAGAAAGGTGCAGACGTCTATCTTCAAGCCAAATGGCCCTGAACTGTAGTGTGTCACAATTCTATTAGTTTTCTGATTCCATATTACAACATCCCTTTCAATCATAGTTACGAAACTGGTATGGGGTGGTTGTTTTAGTTGGGGTATCTCTAGTATGCAAAGCTTGTTTGAAAGTGGTATTTTTTTTAACACAACACATACTGTGGCACGATCCTGCTGGTGTTAAAGCCAGTCTGAAATTTGCCCTATGTACTGATTGAAAAAGTACACCTGAACAAGATAGACTGATTAATTCAGATATACGTTCCACGTAGCAGCCGGCTCATCAGAAGCAAAGTTGTCCTATCTGACCCAATTTACATGCTACAGTGTGTATCAGTATGTATGATGTCAGGGTTGCCTGGAACACACATAAAAACATGGAACAAAGAAGGGAGCATGGCTTGGAGCATCAAGATTGCGGTTGCACTCTAAGAGTGCTCCGAACCCCTCCGTCATCCGCTCCACTATCCACAGCCATCGGCAGCTTATTTCTCACTCAGTAGCAGAAATCGACTCGCCGTTATGGCGCCATCAGTTTGAGCCAACCGGCGTCCCTGCAACGCCCATCTACCTCCGACCAGCAGCATCCTGGCCCGCGGCCTCAGGGCGGCCTGCCAACATGGCGGACTAACCCCCCGCCCCTGAAGCACCCCTCGGTGACCTGCAGCAAGCCGCGATACACCCACCATGCCCGGGGAGTGGCGGACATCCGGTACCTGGCGCATCGACTCCTGATATCGCTTGGGGCGGCTTGCGGCCCAGGGCTGCGACGCCAGCTGTAGCCAACCCTTGCTGCCTCTCCCTTGCAGACCTATGGCTCAGCCCGAGACCATCCCGGAGACCTAAACCACGCCGCGGCCAATTCGCTGGGGCAGAGAGCTGACAACCGCCCAGGCCTTGCCTGCCGGCCCCTGACGGCGTTCGATGTGGCCTGCGGCCCGGGGCTGTGGTGCCCAACTGCCACATACCCTCGCTGCCTCTCCCCAACGGGCCTGCTGCACGGCCCGGGCGAAGTGTGTATCTGGTGAGGGCCCGGGCCAAGCACCCGGAGCCTGGACGTTGCTGAGGAGTATCGGAGTTGTCACTGGGAAGGTGAGGCGGCGTTGAGACCCCGCGCTGCAATTGCAGGGCCTGGGGGGACCCCCGGTGCTGAAAGTGAAGAGACTGCGGGAGATCGAGGAGGTGTCCCTGGTCGTGGGCCACGTACCATGCTGTGTCAGCCTTGGGGCCATGGTGGATGTCTCCTGCCCCCCGGGGGGTCTGAGGCACGCGGCCTGACGGGGCTCCCCGATCCTGTGGCGGACACTAAGGCGTCATATCATCCGCCCGGCCCTGCACCCCAGGGAAGCCCTTTGACCAACACGGGCCCTCCCCCCCGGCCCTGCTCATACCTTCATTCATCAGTGGCTGCGGATTGAGGCTTGTTGGAGCTCCGGGGGTCCTCCACATGCCCTGAGTGGCTGTCACCTTTACCTCACCTGACTAGACTCGCCCTCAACGGCCTCTGACAGTGGCGCTCCATCAAGCAGCGGGACCCAGGAGAGCACCCTCAACCAGGCCCGGCCCGAGCCATCAGACTAGCAGAGATGACTCAAAGACCCAACCTGCTCTGAGGATCCTGTGGCACTCCCGATCTAGCTGCCCCCAGAGACACAGCCATTAAGCAACTGGATTGGGCCTCGCCGTACAACGGACACCCGAAGAGACTGGGCCCCGCGCTATTCTCCTGCCCACAACCAGCCTTCCCCAGCCAGAGGACCATACAGACTAGGCCCTTGCGGGCATCACCGGAGCCAGACACGTGCGTCAACTGGACCGGAGGCTGCTTCTGTCCAAACTGACAAGGCAGTGAGTCGGGTTCTGGGGACGGCCCTGAAGGGAGGGGAGAACCGAGGAGCACCCTTACAGATCCCAATCCTTCGCCTGCCCTGGTCTCCTGGGGGACCTCCCCCCCGGCCTGAGCCCCATGCTTTCCTGGCTCTCTCTAGAAGCCCTTGCTGATACTACCCTACAACCGGGAGGACTTGATCCAGGGGGTCCATGCTTTCTCCTCGCCGGAGCTCCGAACGGGATTACTGCACCCTAACCAGTGATCGTCCTTCAACCAATTTACCCGACTGGGAGCGAGGGGCTGCGCTTCCCCCCTGAGCGCAGCCTTGCCATCGAAGTTCACAGACCCTGGGGATACGGGTGTGAGCGGCGGCCCCCGTCCCCTGACTCGGGGAGACCTCAGCGACTGTGGGCACCAGCCAGAAAACCAGGCCTCTCCCTCCCCCCATGCTACATCCTAGGAAGGGAATGAGAACCATCTCGGACTCCCCTGAGCTCTGAACTGCGACACGTTGTCACTCGAGCAGATACAAGCTCCTCTCATCACTCAACAGGGGGAAAGACCGTGCCCCCCCAAGTCATCCACTACCCAAACGCAAACCAAAATTGACCAATTTACCACGAGTGAACCAGGCCCGACGGAGGGGGAGATGGGGGGGTTTATCCCTCCCCTGGGGCAACCTCACTGCAATCCTGCAAGCCATCAGCAGGCCCAGGCCTCGGTTGAGAGTAAGATAAGGGAGGTCCGAGTAGATGTGGCCCTCATTCGCCAAGACTTGCGTAATGCCACAGCTCGGATCTCCGAGGCGGAATCCCACATCTCTAGAGTCGAGGATGACGATCGTCAACTGAAAGAACAGGTAACCCACCTGCGAGCCCATACCAAGGATCTACACAGAAGGGCTGAGGACGCCGAAAATCTATCACGGCGTAACAACCTCCGCCTGGTGGGATTTCCGGAGGGGGTCGAACAAGGCCAAACGGCAACTTTCGTAGAGAAATGGCTGGAATCATGGATGCCCAAAGACACAGTATCGACATGGTTCGCCATTGAACGTGCCCACGGATCTCTTGCGCCTAAACCGCACCGCCCCATCATCGCCAGGATTCTAAACTTTAAAGATAGAGATGCTAACTGAAGATCGACCCCTCCGGGTCCGTCCCGCCTCTCCACCTATGCCGTCCAGATAACAAGTAGCTGACCCACCGTCTCCTAAACAACGTAGGAGGCACACTCAATCACACAGGGGCAGAAGAGCTCGCAAAAAGGCATCTAGATCACCCGGCTCCACTGCTCAGGGGCCTAAAGCCACCGTCAGCCCACTGGGCTCCCAACTCCGACGTCGAGATGGATCCACGGATGATCTATCCCTGAACTAAGCCCCTCCAGGACTCTGGACCCGGCGGCCATGGACTCAGATCTTTGCAGAAGCCCAGCAATCTGAGGAACCAGCGGAGCTCACTGAGGGGCAGAACCGGGAGGTCCCAATCTGACGGGACTCGGGATATATGTCCCAACAGATTATAGAAATCAGAGACATCTGCCGATGCTAAGATCGTATCCGATATCGAAGGAGGGGTCCACTACGCAACTCCCAGCTAAGCGTTTTAGTTTAGCCTGTTATTTTCTAATTTGCACGGCGACAGATGCTTCAGTTCCAGAAGTATAGGGTGGGGGAGCGGAGGGAGGGTTAGGACTGTTGTCCTCTGTTTAGTTTTAGGTTTAGATTTGCTATTTCTTTTATTCACGGTTTACAGCACTCTGATTTCTGACCACCATGCATGCGCTTCGACCCCACACACCACAGGGCATGGGCCACCATTACACCTTCGCACAGAACTGCGCCAGCCCGCCGGGGGCCCTATGCCCCGTGACCCCTCTACTCCAAACACTCGGCATGTCGCAGACAATTACTAAGGGTGAACCCCTGCGAATCCTATCCTGGAATGTGAACGGATTACTGGACCGCATCAAACGGACAGCGACCTTGAAGTATGCACAACCCCATGCCACTGACATACTCCTACTTCAGGTGACCCACCTCTTAGGGACCCATTACCCCTTCCTTGCGCGATATGGCTTTGACAGGGTGTGGCACTCTGGCTTCAAACGAGGGTCGTGAGGGGTTGCTATCCTGCTGTGGCGGGGCCTCCCTTTCACTCCCGGCCACATTACCAGAGACCCCCAGGGCCGGTTTGTAACCGTGTCTGGGACGCTAGAAGGGAATACCATCAACTTGGCATCCATATACGTCCCACCTGCTACGCTCACCTCCTCGCTGAGACGACTCACTGATATTATCTCCGCCCTACCCCTGGGTCAGACGGTGATAGGGGCGACTTTAACGGAGGCATGCAACCGATGCTCGACACTACTGGCACACCCTCTCCTGCCAGGACAGTGCACGCAAAGAAATCCACTGACTGGGCATCTACCCTAGGCCTATGCGATGTCTGGAGAGTCTGGCACCTCGAGGCTCCCAATATACCCACACCTCAGCGGCACACCACACACAATCGCGAATTGACATTTTCCTCATGCCCGCCCCCGAATGCCAAAGAGTATCAGACATTGTTATCCTCCCCCGGGAAATCTCAGACCACTCGGCCATTCTCTTGCACCTAGGCAAAACCCCCAACACGCCTCAACCGGTGTGGGGACTAAATGCCTGGTTCCTGCAGGACAGGGAAGTCAAGAAGGCGATAGGAGAGGAACTGCGCCAATATTTCCTTACTAACCAAGGATCGGTCCCCTCCCCGAGTACCCTTTGGGAGGCAAGCAAAGCCACCATCCGAGGAGTAGCCAGGGGTCAAGTCCATGCGCAACGACGGTCTCCGACCAGCCGACTGACTCTTCTTGAGGCACAAGCAACCCATCTGGAAACTGGTCCAACCAGGAGCTCAGAAGATTTACAAGACAGGCAGCTCGTGGCCATACGTGAAGAAATCAAACAGATTTTGTTAGAGTCGGCCAAGATGCTATGGCGCTCCTCTGTGGCCCGAGTGTACGGCTGGGGTGACAAGAACGGGAAACTGTTACACAGACTGGTCTCCTACCCTCTGGCCAATCGAATAATTCCAGAAGTCCGTGACCTCTCCGGGACCACCAAACACACATCCCCTGCAATTGCACAGGCGTTCGCTGACTACTATGCCCACTTATATTCTGCTCGAAAACCGGAAGCCTCCCTCCCGGAAATGCTTGACCAGACGAAGGTCCGTCTCCCCCGCCTAACAGATGCCGAAGCGGCAGACCTGGAACTCCCTTTCACCCCGGAAGAAATACACAACGCAATCTCCGCGCTAACGGCCGGGAAAACGCCGTGTCCGGACAGATTCCCGCAGGAATACTACGCTGCTTACCGAGACCTGCTAGTCCCCCATCTCTCTGATCTATACCAACATGTTGCAGAGGTTGGGTCTTTCCCCCCCTGAGGCGGACATGGCAATCATTGTGGTTATCCACAAAACCCAACCGCCTTTGTCAACCTGCACGGACTACCGCCCGATCTCGCTAATTAACACAGAGGTAAAGATATATGCCATGATCCTGGCCCAACGCCTGCGCCCGTTACTCAATAAGCTAGTCCACCCGGACCAATGCGGCTTCATGCCAACACGCAGCACCAGACACTGCTTAAGAAGCTTCCTCCTGGCTCTTGCACATCGCCAACTTACCCCCTACTCAGCACTCCTCCTTGTCGACTTTGAAAAAGCCTTCGACACGGTCGATTGGCTCTACTTAGAGGATGTACTGACAATGATGGGCCTGGGTCAGCAATTCAGGCGCTTCGTTCGGGTCCTCTACTCTAACCCCAGAGCCACAGTGCTCACCAATGGAGCCCTTTCGGAGCCATTCCCGATTCAAAGAGGCACAAGGCAGGGCTGCCCCCTCTCATCCCTCCTGTTCGCGTTGGCAATGGAACCCTTGGCGTGCCTTATTCGGTCGGACGAATTGATCCAGGGCTGGTCCTGGGGGAGCCACCACATTGACAAAATCGCCTCGTATGCAGACGACGTCCTGCTCTTCCTGGCAGACCCAGCCAACTCCGGCCCTAGGTGCCTTCCGGCCCTCCAGACCTTCGAGAACATTTCAGGCCTCCGGCTCAACCCGGCAAAATCGACCTTGGTATGACCTAGAATGGGCATTTAACATTACTTCACTCGTTAAAAAAGCCAAAGAAGACCTCAGGCGCTGGCAAACCCTATCACTTAACCCACTCGGTAGAGTGGCTCTGTTTAAGATGATGATCCTTCCCCGCTTCTTATATATAATCCAGAATTCCCCCTTCCACTTCCTGCGCAGTTGGTTTAGGGAGATAGACAGCATGGCCACAAGGTTTCTGTGGGGAGGGGCGAGACCACGTATCGCCCTCGCCCGGATCCCACCCTTCGACGGAGGCATGGGCATGGCTGATCTTCATCTATACTACATAGCCACCCAACTACTCGTCCTTCACGACTGGTTCATCGGGGGCTGGTCTGACCCGGCCTATAAAACAGAGCTCACAGACATGGAGTTCCCTCAAGTTCAAGCATTCTTATATGGCAGCCCAATACCTAGAGCAATACCACCGGTAACCCGGGCAGTCCTGATGGCCTGGCGTACAGCCATAAGACACACACGGTGGGACAAAAGACTGAGTCAGCACACACCTCTCTGGCAGGGCACGTGGCTGGGGGAGGTGACGGCACTTGAGGGGTTCAAAAGATGGGAATACATTGGCATATCACTGTTGGGCGACGCATGGGTGGGCGACCACATCAGGACGTTCCAAGATCTGCATGGGCGGTACACCCTTCATGCATCACAATTCTACAAATACCTGCAGCTGAGACACGCCCTCAGCACCTATATCTCAACAGGCACAACACTCCCCGAGTTCAGTCCACCAGAAGCCCAGGTTATGATGGGGAACCTGGGGAAGGGAGGAGTATCTCGGATATACCGCACCCTTACCAACAATGGCCCGACAATACTCACTACACTCGGGAGCAGGTGGGAGGGATGGCTGGGCCCCCTGGAGGAGGAGGTCTGGCGTGACGCCCTTATGGCCCCCAAGACTATCACAACTTCAGCCAGACTCCATCTAATCCAATTATACTACCTCCACACGGCCTACCTTACCCTAGAACGTCTTTACAGGGCAGGCCTACGCCCTTCTCCGAAATGCGTGCGCTGCGGACAGGAACCGGCAGACTTTTATCATATGGTCTGGTCCTGCCCCCGCCTTGCCCCGTACTGGGAAGCAATAGAGTCCGAGCTCATGCATGTCCTGGGTTAGCAGGTGCCCCATGACCCCCTACATTTCATCCTGGGAGTAATGGACGGCCCAGAGGGGTCCCGAGCAGGCAAATTGTTTCTTGGGACGGCCACCGTGGTAGCTAAGCGCAACATCGCTGCGACATGGGCACAGCCTGAACCCCCAAAAATAACCACATGGCGCCGAGGCGTAGATTGGTGTGCTGCGCAGGAGAAACCCTTATTTGAGGCCTGGGGATGCCCAACCAAACATGAAAAGATCTGGGACAAATGGATAACCCAATTAGAATGAATAGGTCTGATGTTTTACCTGTGTATACAACTGCACTGTTTATGCACTGTGGATGGGGATCGATAAACTTGTTTGTACACAATCTATGCAGACGCACTCTAAAGTGCCATGGACTTGTGGTCAAACGTGCTGTAATGTTGTTGTTTTTGTTCTAGAAAAATCAATAAAGTTGATTATCAAAAAACAAACAAACCAGGAACAATAACATGCCACACTTACACCAGGGAAGAGATAGCACTTAACTCACACTCCATTTAAAGACAAACGAAGACACTGTGGCAGTACATATACAATGGTACAGTCCAGAGATCATACAATTGAGTAGAAAAGACTGCAGACGCACACTCCACCCATGCGCATCATCCAGTTACTCACAGGGATCACATTAACACAAACTCGGAGCAGCCCTCAACATGAGTCCACCAATCAACCATGAGAAACTGCATTGCAGACAACTCCATCTATTCTCAATGCTCTTGAGAAATACCAGTCATATGTCCCACTCTGTCTTACAATCATCTACAGGGGAACATCACTGCACACACTCATACACATCACCCAAGACGGGTGCCCAATTATCTTCAGAGAACACCTGTTTATGCATTCAGGGCAGACAGCAGCCATACACTCTGTTATATCCTTAGGTATTCATGCATCTCCTCTGTTACTTGGCTCCTAGCTGCTCAGCCTGTGTGAGTGTTCTGCGTGTAAAGTTGATGTGATGGAGATTAATGGAATTTGTGGGTGCCTCTGAGGTGAGGTGTGACAGTTGGAGTATGGGCTGAGTAGCAGGCAGGCTGCTCCTGGTGGGGCTGCTGTACTTGGATACCATCCCGCTACTAAGACTAATAAAGAATTTTCAAAGATACTCCTCGGCTACTTGTCATGCATCACAACATAATTTTGGTGATCAGAATGGGGACAGACCCATGCGTACAACTTGTTTTTTTTAAGCTGTCAGTGAAAAGAAGATTGAAAAACTAAAGGAACTATCTGAAGCTTAAAGGGTCAAGAAGCAAGCTGCGAGACTGAAGCACTACGCCTGGAAGCCCCACCAGTGTCCTTCTCATCGGATGGCCCCAGCCAGGGCGTGTTTCATTTGCTCACTTCATTTGAATTTCATCTTATGAGCGTTTCCAACAATATGATGTTTAACGAGCTCTCAGCACTGAAATATAAAATACCAACAGAGGATACTTAGCAGTAATTGGCTGTTCTTTTTTTTTTTAACGTAAATTACGCTCCCAGAAATATAGCTCATTATTAAGCCTAAGAAAACGAAACTGCTGTTGAGATGGACATTGTAAGCGTATGTTCTCTGCTGAGTGAGTCCGCTTAAACTACACAGAACAGGTCCTGTCAGTGTACTGTCTCATCGGACAGCCTTCCAGCAGTGTGCTTTTGTCTGCCTGTTACTTCAAATATTAGCAATTTTTATTTCCTGAAGATAGATGAAATCAGCAGCTGAGATGAGGTAGCCGTAAAGCTATTACTTTGGAACATCGGTATAAGTGAATGAAAGCTGCACTACCGGTGAGCTTCTTCATGTGAGTGCTTTGCAGTTTTTAAGTTCGCCCTTGCCGGCACCGTTGTGCGGCATTGTAGTGGGCCGAGTGGTTATGCCGTTACTGGTGTTATAGCTTTGAATGGGCAGCGAGGCTTATCGCTTGTCTTCTTACCTTGCCTGCATGGTGGTGCTGCGGGACGACATGCAGACCTCTCTGATGCTGTCTTGAGTCGTGTGCTGCTCTTGGACGTTTGGCGCATGTACGCGCCCAGAGCCACTCAGCATGGATCTGCTGTACGTACCGCCATTTTTGTTTTACATGAGTCTACAAGCAGGTCTGAAGCTGCGCTAGCAGTGCAGCAGCGTCCAGATGACTGTCATCCAGTCCATTCGGCCAACCACCACCAACCTTCTTTCTGCGTGTTCTGGCTGTTAGTATCATTCTTCGTGCGGGTGGTTTCGCAAGAGAAGCGCAGGTCTAATGTTCAGCATTAAACCCAGATCTGGAAGGTTGTGGCCCTAACATCCTGCTTTGATCTCGGAACTTGGAGGCAACTGGAAACAGGGTCTGTTAGTGCTATGTGTAGAACAATGTATGTGCCGTGAGTACATATGAAGTCTTGCGGCATTACTAGTCATGATTGCTTTGAGATACAAAGTCTGTGGTGCGTTTCAAGTGAGGAGTCGCTCACCGGAGTTATGCACTGGTACCCAGTACAAGACAGGGGCGTAACACAGGCCCCCGCGGTGCGGGGGGCCCCCAAGCTGCAGGGGGCCCACTCAGCACAGCACTCTGGTCGGAGAACGCCTGATTGAGCCTAGAGGGGGCCCCTCCACGTACCTTGCAGGGAGGCCCCTCAAGGTTGGTTACGCCAGTGGTACAAGATTGAATGGATTTGAATGAGAAATCGTTCACACGTGTCTTAAAATGACTGTTCTGGACATGTTTCAAATTACAGTGTTTGCCATGATGTATTCACTGTGCATTAGTGTTACAATCTCTTTACCATATGCTTTGTGAGTGCGCAGCTTTACATGATATGTGGCTCTATTGAAGTGGTCACATGCATCAAGCCTTTTTTTAATTTGTTATGCCTTATTAATGTTTTCTGCCTAAACATTATTTGCATTTCATACATTCTGCAGCGTATCTTACATTATTGCTGCCCTATAGGGTGTTTTGCCATTGTGTTGTTCAGTGACGTTACATGCGGCATGGGTGATTTTTCTCACTGCTGTCTTTTGGGGGCAATTTT
This sequence comes from Calotriton arnoldi, assembly GCA_963921515.1. Taxonomy (NCBI): domain Eukaryota; kingdom Metazoa; phylum Chordata; class Amphibia; order Caudata; family Salamandridae; genus Calotriton; species Calotriton arnoldi. Next base: position 58,341 of record CAWUFW010004817.1, read on the forward strand.
GCCCTGTTTCTTTACTAACTGGTGTTTGGTTAGATATCCAGGTAGTTCCATACGGTGTATATTTGTGTTTCTCGTATTATGGTCATTTTTTTTCTTTCTGGTCTGCGAAGTCCAGAGTGTTGCAACTTATTGGTATGTGAAATGACAACATTTTCTTATGTTACGCTACATTTGTGGGTGGTTTTTCCACATTGATATTGCTCGTTTTTGATTTTTTACACAACGTTGTTTTGTTGGCATTTTACACTACATCTTATACCGCATTTATACATTGTACTTTACATCCCTCACACATGGGATTGCCCTATGGGTGTGAATTGCCCATTTCTTTTGTTTAGCTATTGCCCAACATGAGGGATGGCTAAGTGGATTGGGTTCACCTATTTCTAAGCTTTACGTTATACACCCTTACATGAGGGATGGTAATGGGTTATAGTCCCATTTCTACGTTGTACATTACAAACCCTTAAATGAGGGATATCAATTTGGGTTATAGTTCCATTCCTACTACTTTCTGACCCTTATATGAGGGTTGGCTAAATGGGTGTCAGTCCCATTTACACAGTTTACATTACAAGCCCTTACCCGAGGGATCACTGATGGGGGTGCTATTCACCTGCATCTTCACTTGTTCCTCTCTGCTTTAGAGATCTGGGGGGGGGGGTGTCACCTGCAGCTACACTTTCGTTTTTTTGCCCTTTGTTGGGATGTTTGGTCGGGTGTTTCACACCCATTTCTCCTATGTGTTCACATGTTTTTGTTTGCATCTGCTCTTCATTTGGAGTTTTTCCTAGTCAGTTGTCTAGTTACTTGTGACGTGTTAGACAACATTGTTTCTACATTTTAATCTGTTTTTATTAAGGGGAGGATGGGTGATATTTCTTGTGTATTTATTTATTCATACTCTCTGCTTTCTTTTTTGCTTAGTTCTCCTCGAGCAGTTCTGTTCCACCTTGCCTCCCTGGGTTTTGAATTATTTTCCTTCACTTGTACATTTATGTGAATAGTTGTTTTCACTCTGTATCTTAAATTTTAGTTTCTGTTTAAAAGGGGGAGGATATGTTATATCCTGCTTAGGTATTCATGCATCTCCCCTGTTACCTTGGGTCCTGGCTTCTCAGCCAGTGTGAGTGTTCTGCATGGAATGTAGGTGTGATGGAGATGAATGGAATGTTTGGGTGCCGGTGAGGTGTGACAGTTGGGGTACGGGCTGAGTAGCAGGCAGGCTGCTCCTGGTGGGGCTGCTGTACTTGAATACCATCCTGAAACTAAGACTAAAAGAATCTTCAAAGATACCTCTGGGCTACTTGTCAAATATCACAACACACTCAACCAACATGGGTCAGCCAATCACCCAGGTGGACTCCATTGCACCAACACATGTGGCAAACTCCAGCGAACACTTAGGAAACTCCATTTCACACATGGGGACAGAACACAGCCATGCAGCCCAACCAAACAGGGCATCTATCAACTACTAGGATAACTAATGCATGCATTCCGGGAAGCCTGCAGCCATCTTATCTCCTTACGTACACTGGTGTAAGCATCTTCAACAACACTGATACATAAAACACCAGCAACAACGCAACCTCAAGCAAGCAGTATAATTTAAACACAAATTGTACAGAATAAAGTTTTGTACTAAAACACTATTAAAGGCTCAGTCGTGACATCATCTCCTTCCACCAGTGACTTCTCTCTGGTCTCTCAGCACCAAGATCAAGCTTGCAAATTTCCTCTGACTCTTTTAGGTCAGATCATGTAACAATGCATTCGCTTGCCTGTGTAAAAGAGTGCGATAACTGTTGCCACGTTTATACTGCAGTACATAGAAGTCTTCCTCTAACAGAGCATGAGGCTTCCAGACTGTCTCACATAAAGATACACTGCAGGAGTCACTCTTCCTAGAATCTTCACTCTTCTGTACCGTCATATGGCTCCAACCCATCACCTCAGGAGAGTAGTCCAACAGGAACCAGTAACCTATTGTGTAAGGGTGTTCAATGTAGATTCTTCACCACAAGCAGAATAACAGAAGAGAAGAGCCTTGTTTGGTTTCCAGCACAATACCAGAACAAGGCCTCTAAAAACAACTGTCAAATCGTACCCATTGAATCAGAAAAGCAATAAGGCTTTTTTTTTTTAGCTAGAAAGAGCAGTTATCCATTGTATGTGAATGGCTTCATTATTCAGCAGTTACAGGATACAATGAAGTAACACACAACCCCATTAGGAAGGAGTATGGCGTTTTCTACTCGGGTTCATCTGCCAAGATCAAATAACAGTGACATCTTCACATTCATCAGTGGATAAACTATTCTAATATGGGAACGCAAGACTATACCACACCACACAGGAGAAGCAGTGTATCCCTGAGGCAAGATAAGACAAGACACTACACAGAAGACAAAATCATAAACTCAAATGAAGCTTAAGAGTAACTTGTCCATTAATTCAGAACAAGGCAGTCCCACAGCATAGCAGATTGAGACATGTGAAGAGTGTGGTGTAATCCAGGAAGGCAGTAATCCAAGACTACAGCAAGTAGGTAAACAAAAGTAAAGTGTATTCCATCAGTAAGGACTCAAACCCTCACTCACAGCTTCCAGTCCCAACTGCCTCTCTTTTCATCATAACAGATTCCAACATAGAATATAGAATGCAGAACACAAACACCTAACACATGAGCTCAGAGAAGAGCAGAGCAGATACCACACATCTTCCCTCTAAAACATAAAACAAACACAACAAATAGTTGCAGGGAAAGATAAATTACAATTAAAGGAAAAGGGAGAGAACACGAAAAACAAGACAAGCAGAACAAATTATACATATAATTTCTTAATCACAGCAATATGTTTAAATTCTAAATACGTTCATCCTGCAACAAAGAAATATTAAACATATTATATTTAAATCACATCTATATGTTTTCAATTCCAAATACGTCCATTCTGCAACTTTACAGCACCCTGAAACATTGTAACCACTTTGCGGGGCTTGCTTTAACTTAAGAGTTGTTGCGACAAGGTACAGGTGACTTCACAACAACCATTTCTCCAACAGCCACTTTAATAACCATCACACCTTTACGTGGCTCATAATAAGCATTCATCCGTAGCTCTTTGTCTTTCTCTTTCAACAGACAGTCATCTCTAATCCTTTGATTAGATTAAATCCAAGTAATTTCACTCTCAACATTCCTCTTCATCCACAGAGGGCAAACACTAGTATTGGGTTGTCTTCTACAAAATAACTCTAATGGTGTTTGCCCAGTGGTTAGTGCTTAATTTGAGCCGGTGGTTTCCGGTGCTCAGCACCGGCACTTAAATCATCAACATCGGCGCTTGAGCACCATTTAAGGACACATTAATTTATGGTAGGCACAGGGAGATTAAGTGATTTGCCTAGAATCATAGGGTGTTGAGCAGACACTGAGACTTGAACCTGGTTCCCCAGCTCTAAAGTCAGAAGCTTTGGCATTAAGCCACATTCTCTCCCCACTTGTAAGGCTTGTTTGTTTTGCGTTAGGCAGCACTAACAGGAGGAATGGACTGGTCGAAGCTGCCTCCTGACAAGAGCCCCGGCACTTATATTTTTACAAATTAACCACTGCCGGTGGCATGTGGGGTAAATCAATAAGCTACAATTTTCTCCCACAAGCCTGCGAAATGTGTAAACCTTCCTTTAACATCCTATTGAATTTCTCCACCATGCCATTAGCTTGGGCATGATGTAAAGAATGTTTTGTATGTCTAAATACCCCAGTCCTTCAGAAACCTCTCCATCATTTGAGACATGAACTGTACCCCATTATCGGTAAGAATGGCACAAGAATTACTTTCTTTACTAAAAATTATTTCCAAGAACTTTATCACAGATACTGTGGTAATTTCAGCCACTTCTGGCCACCTGGAGAACATATCCATAAAAGTAGATAGGAAGGAGTAGAACACACAGTAACCGGACCCACAATGTCCAACACCACTTCTTCCCAGGGTCCCCTGGGAAGTTCTCTACACTTTAAAAGTGGCATCCTTACCTTTCTTATCTTGTCACTCTGACAACAATCCACACATTCTTTGAAAATCTGTTCCACTTCAATGTCCATTCCCGCCTACCAATAGTCACATCTCAATCTCTCTTTAGTCTTACTCATGCCAGATGCTCAACATGGGCCAATCTTTTTCTCAATGACACAGGAGGTACCAATTGCGAAACTCTCATAACCAAACCATTATTCACTGACAGTTCATTGCACACTTTGCTAAACAACTACTCTGCCGCATTAGAAGTCCAAACTCTACCTCTGAGAAGCTTGTCACGAACACTGATAAGATCATCCGCATTGAGTAGCAGTGCACTATACAAAAACCAATCATTCATTTTCCAATTCTTCCAGCCATTCAGGTTCCAAAATACAATCCTTTATGACCTTACACACGCTGATCTCGTCATCCACCTATTAATCTTCAGCAACATCTGAACAAAAATCCTTCTTCACCAATCTTGAGAGACAGTCTGCAGCCTTGTTCATGGCACCACGATTGTATTTAACATTAAACTGAAACTCCTGTAAAGCTGCAATCCACTTACAGATGAGACTCGAAACAGAACCCAACCCTTTTGTTTTTCAAAAATGTCATGCAAAGGTAGGCGCTCTGAATGCACATCAAATCTTTGGCCCCTAAAAACGTATTGAATTTTTTAATGGCTCAGTAAACAGCCAGCGCTTCTTTTTCAATCCTCTAATACTTGGATTCCAGCCAACTCAGTGCTCTAGAAGCAAACCTTCTAGTCACAGTACTACAATCTTGGACCAGTCTCAAGATTGCTCCAATACCCCCATCACTGGCATCAGTGGAGACGGAAAAAGGAAGGTCTGGTACAAAACTGCCAAGACTTTGTGCCTTTCACAAACTTTCTTTAGTATCCATGAACTTATCCTCACATTGTACACTCCAATTAAACTCAACTCTTTCTTTACTAGTTCGCGCTAACCTCCTACTAGCAAAAGTCGGAACAAAACGAGAATAGAACTCTGCCATTCCTAGAAATGTTTGGACATCCTCCTTCCTTTCAAGGCTTGACAATCTTTGTATAGTAGTAACCAAGTCATCCTTTGGTTTAACACCTTCCTCAGAAATCACATGCCCCAGATAATCTTTCTATTCGTGGACAAATTTACACTTCTTGGACTTAAGTGTGACTGTATACTCATTCAAAATACTGAACACTTTTCTAACTCTTTCCATGTGCTACTTCACATCACATCCAAAAATCAAGATGTCATTGTGAAAATACAAAACTCCATTCATATTTCCAAACATCCTAGTCATGAGTCTCTGAAAGACTGAGGCGGTCAAACACAGACCAAAGGGCATGCGATTAAATCTGTAAGTACCAAATGGTGTTATGAAACAGATGAGATCCTTGGATCATTCAGTGAGTTCAACCTCATAGTAGGCTGATGTAAGATCCAATGTGGTGAACCATCTTGCACCCGAAAGAGCTCCCACCATTTCCAAAATATTAGGAAGCAGAAACCTGTAGTCCACAACCCTCTTTTTAAGTTCCCTCAAATCAATGCAAAGCCTGAACTCTATTGGGTTGACAGGCTACTATAATAGGCGCCAACCATTCGGTAGCCTCCACCTGCATAACGACACCTTCGGAACACAACTTACTTAATTTCTTTTTGACTACTTCTCTAATATTGTAAGGAATATTCACATGCAAAGCTGGTAACTATTGCATCTTCCCACATTTAGAACCAGCATTGCGGTAGTGTTAGAGTTGAGATACTCTCTCTGAAACTATCGGTCCTGACGAATTGCCACAAGACCCGTTAGAGGCTACTATAGGCAAGAAATATGTCGACCCTTTACACCAAACATGCCCTTTAGGACCATTGTATCCGGTTAGGGATTCTTGTTTTTAGTTAGGTTAGTGCACCCTAGAAATAAAATTTAGACAATAGGGTTGTCCTAGACCTATTTTAGACATCACCTTGCACTCACTTCACTACCTAGTCCACACACCCACATGCACCTAACGGCTTCATCAAAAAAGATCTCCACCAAAGAACCCCTTCGCGGGTGCCCATCGGGCATTGCAGCGCCAGCCCGACGAGGAGCAGGCCCAATGATGAAGCATGACAACCTTCGGGGTGTGTGAGGGCACTTCCTCACAGACCTGAACACTCCCACTTACACTTGGGAACTGCACACCATTCAGATATACTTAGTTCACGTTTGGGAGTACGTGTGCAGGACCTGCTTAAACAGCTCCCGGTTCCTCTCTTCTGGAGATAATCTTCAACAGACTCATCTGCATGTTGAGAACACATACCAAAATGATACAGTTCCAAAACAATAGAACTTTTAGGCAGATAATGCTTGTCCAATTTTTTTAAACACATTTCTTTTTCATTAGGAACAGATGCGGCCTCATCTCCTTCATTATCAGACAAAGCATGTAAGTTTTTAAAAACGTCCTGTCCTTCAGATCCCAAGCAATGAAGTAGTAAGGAAGCCTATTTCTAAGTAGAGAAATTGAAACCACACACTTTAAAATAATTAGTAAAAACTTTTTTCAATATTGACCACTTCAAAAGTGGTTCAGCAGGTGTCGGCAGAAAGAGGAGAAATATTCTGCATAATAGTAATATACAAATAGAACTACAATAAAAAAACAATCCCTTAAAAAACAAAAAATAAGTGACCCCGGTATCCGGTCTGATACCTGAAATCCCTTATACTCCTGTAACAAAATATAAAACAAAACAACAGAAATACTTATATTCAAAATTCAGATTACAGAAGGTGAAAATGTAGTTCTCAATTAGACAGTTCTATTACATAGCGTGTGGCGTCCAAAACCCACTAGGTGGCAGTGTGATACAATCATCTGAAATGATGCTGGAAAAGACATCAACAGACAGGGAAGTACTAATTCAAGTGAAGAAAACGGAGAAGTTGGAGAATGAGCGTTGGTCCTGTGATCACTTAAGAAGATCATCAGATATGCCGGAAAGAGACGCGGTGGGTTGTCACACAGTTTCCAGAGAACAGTTCATCCTTTTATTCACAATAAATCCAAAGGGCAGGCAGGCAGTCATCTGTGTACATGAATCCGTGTGTTGTTAGAGGCCCCCTTCATGTGCAGGGCAGTGACCGGATCACAGAGTGAGCAGTCTTACAGTACGTAAGAGAAGCAGCATTGGGCAGATAGCGTAGAATGGGACTGAGAGCGGGACTGGCACTGAGAGAGCACAAGCACACAGTCAAACACAGTCACAAGAACAAATGGCGGAGGGTTAAAAATCATTCCAGGTCAGGATGAAACACCAATAATATGGCAAAGATGAAGCAATCCGATGGGAATCACAGTACCTTAATGTTATCCTCAGAATAAGGAGAGTTGGAGTCCAAAAGAAGGTGGATGCAGTTTTCCGACAGTGCCAATTTGTGGTGTAATCCAAGATGACAGTAATCCAAGACTACAGCAAGTAGGTAAACAAAAGTGAAGTCTATTCCATCAATAAGAACTCCAACCTCCATCTACAGCTTCCAGTCAATACTGCCTCTCTTCTCATCATAATAGATTCCAAAACGGAACACAAAATGCAGAACACAATGACCTAACACATGAGCCCCAGAGAACAGAAGAGCAGATACTACAAAGAGTCCATAAATGCTTGAGCAAAAAACGCTCTCTTTCTTTCTCTTTGAATAGTGGATTTGAAACCATTGAGGTAAGCACGTTAAAAGAACAGGACAAACCAGAAATCTTGCACTCCTGAGGTCATACTCTCTCATGCACAGGGCATAAAAACTGGAGAATCACATGCCAAGGTTCAACAAGCATTTGCAATGCAATAGGTCTCGCATTTACGCGAGTTTGAGTTATTGGCATTGTAAACGACAATGCCTTTTATTTATATTTTGGTTTTTAAAACGTAAATAAAAGGCATTGTCATTTACAAAGCCAATAGCTTAAACTCGCGTAAATGCGAGACCTATTGCATTGCAAATGCTTGTTATTTTCTGCTCCTACCTTCTTGGCCCTGAAACCAGAAGTACAGGGTCAGTGCAGGGTGTAACCAATGGCAAGCTGGTGGAAGTAGTTGCCAGCTCTGGCTACTTGCTAACTGATGTCTATGCCCTAGAACCTCATTGTCAAGTCTTGCCTGAGTGCTCATACTCCCGTGAAGTCTTCAAAAATACACCCTCTCTAGTCAGCCCACTGCAAGTGTGATTGAATTGAGGGCTGAACAACTTGACCACTGTATGTTGAAGCTAACGTTTGATTGTAGTGACTTGGAAATATCATGCTGTCTTCATTGCTCAGATCTGGTGTCCCTTTGGAAATGAATGTGCGGTACATCTCAACATCAAATCAAGGCTCTTCATCAATTGTACATGTCCAGCCAGGACCACTTCTCTGTCCAGCCAGTGGGGTTCACAGGTAGACACAAATTCTGATGCATTTCGAGAGCCTATTTCCAGTTTCATGATGCGAGTTAGTGCCTGTATCACTAGTCCATGAGGGAGACGTATATCTCTCCTCCTACCCAAAATAATCTCTGACTCAAGAAGCCCATTATTTAGGTATTCAAGTGCAGTCTAGTGGATCTTACTCAAAGAACCCACCTTGAAAAGATGTGACTCTCACATCTGACCCAGCAAATCACAGAGCGCAAGACTTTCCCTGAATCCCAAGCCTTAGAGGTGGTGGTGTTGAAACAGGAAGAAGCCAACATCTTTGAGGAAGGCCCTTCTGGGCCACAAATATACTCATTCAGAGATCACTTAGCATTCAAATATATGCAGGCATCAGCGGTTGTGTGTGGTTTAGCTTAAGGACATTTGACAATAACATACAGCAGTGAATACAGCTGGTGGGTCTGATTCACAAGAAATGCTTAAATCCACATAGACTGCTTAAATCGATCTCTTGCATAGATTTACTTATTTTTAAGATTCGCAAAATCCCTTGAAATATTTCTAAAAATCAATGCAGATCATATATTTTTAGGCTCACTCCTAATGCCCATTTTCTTACTCCTGTGGCATGCCCATATCACGATCACCTGGAGAGTTAGGCTTATGGAAAATGTTCAGTTGCACATGACTTCCTCGTTGTATCTCCTCATGGAATACATTTACCCATCTGGAAAAAATCCCTTCTCCTGCACCCCATATAAATTGTGGCATTTAGGGTAGAATCCCAGTGGGAGAATGCCGAGCCTTGTAAGTCAGTCTGAAGCTATAAATGATGTTGGGGACCAAACTCAAATCAGGAGGTGTCCCTTGTGGGTGCTGATGACACTTTACAAGGGCCTGCATTTTACCTAGTTGTGCAAAAGATTCTGTGGATCTCACTCTATGTTACAGCATCAGAGAGCAAAACTACAAGCGAAGAAAGAAGCACCTCCGTCCAGCGCCTTGAAACTGTCAGCGTGTAATGTGTGCGACACGTGTGAGCACTCGCTAGCTCAAAAGAACTTGCCTAATAACTTTTATAATTAAATGTTTTTGTTGGCAGAAATATAAGCTAGCTACGATATATTGATATGGTACATGTAGAAATGTGTCTATCCATAAGATACTTTTATCTGTTTTACCTCGGATATTTTCTTTTTTCTACAAATGTGTTCTTAGATCTATAAATGGTATTCATAAAAGTACATGTACAGATGTTATTGACTTCGAGATGTTCGATTTCACATTCACTCATTCCACTCGATAAATTGATTTGCCTAAAATTATGGGCTTGCAAGCAACTCGAATCTATTTTCATTATTAATGAGCACAGTACTCACGCCTGACAGTAGTCCCTTGCATTGCGCCCAAGTTGACTTGTCAATGTATATAGAGTGCATAAAGTGGGCAGGAACCGTCAAACTGAGTGCCTGCACTTCTTTAATAAGAAAGATAGAATACCTGTACTGCTCAGCAGTGATTACAGTACTCACCTACTTTTAACGGGCGAGCACTGGAACTTCTCTGTAGAAAACAGGTACTCTGGCATAGTGAGTGCCTGCAGTTGTATATGTATATTCCAAGCCCGGTACTTTATAAATGTATAAAGCCTATCTATAATTGCTTTGAAGATTTGGCAGATCTGTGGAACACCGAAGAAGGTGTTTGCCCAGAATCACACGTGGTCGTCTGAGGAAACAGAGATTAAATCTGGAGGGGGGCAGTTTCGCCAAAGTACATCTCACATTGTCCAGAACATACCAACAGAGACGCACGGTGACAGACTCCTACCTGAAGAAAGCACACCTAACCGCTGAGCATGTCCGAACCTCCTACCAGACATTTTGTACTCTCACTCCTGTGTGATGTCACAGGTTGGCAGCCCCTCACAGTGAGCTGAAGCAGATGTTTGCACATGTCACACCAGCCCTGACTGATTAGGAGGCAAGAGATAAACTCTGTCTCCTGGAGGCTGTCAGTCCTTTTATCGCCTTTGGCCCAAATATTCGTTTAAAATAGGTGAGTGAAATATTAATGCGCGCAGAGGTCTAAGAGTAACAGAAAAGTAATCTACCTGTACCTGCCAATGTCGAGGAAGGACAAGAGGCCGCAAGTCGGTGTCCAGGAGAGGGATGCAGTCAAAAGGTGACGAGATTGACGAGCAGGTCTTTTGTGCATTAGTTTTAAAGTTGTTCTTTTTAGATTATAGTGTAGATACCTCCCTCCTGTCAGGTGGAGTAATTACCCCTAAAGAAAGTATGAAGTACGCGTGTAAAATAAATGAAGACATGCTGGACTGCAGAAAGAGCAAGTAGATTTCAAGCCTGCTCTGCTCCGGCAAGGCACCCTTCAGCTGCGCAGTTAATCAGCGTGACTTCAAGCACAGTCATTAAATGCAGAGTCCGACCCTAAGGGGTGGGGGAGTGCGGCCGAGCAGGCATCGTTTACCTTCGGGAGCGAGCGCGATAATTGCTACCAGATGGCGGTGCTCGCTCCCGCAAGGTAATCGCCTAACGTGCACGCGTTGCCATTCAAAGCAATGCAACGCGTGCACGTTTATGCCTCAAAAAGGGAATCGAAGGCTAAAGGTCTCTTTCCTAAGCAGCGCATGCGCGCTGCGTAGGCGAGACCTAAAAATGACTCAAGTAGGGTTCATACTTGCCAGACAGTTCACCATGATTCACCATGACAGTTCTCCATGGTTCACCTGTGAAGCTCTCTTATGTCAAAGGCAACCACACTTCTTAATTCTTCCCTACTTAGCTGCTGGAGCTTTAGCGGGGCTCTGAGATGGTATAAGGCACTGAGGGTGCACTTTTGTTCTCCGTGACCAGTAACACGCCTTTAGCTCAGTTTCCCTCATTTTAAGCGGAAGGGTCCCATTCATGTGCAAAGAAATAGTGCACAGGAACAAGCCATTTTTTTTTTGGGCACGTCATTGATGTGCACGTTCAATGTAGACGACACCCCACTAAGACCAGTGATCTTGTCATTCTTGGCGCAGGATCCAAGTGGTGCTTTTATGACTTGCCATCAGTGCTCCATGAAGCACATTTACACAACACAGAACATTGACATTGTTGATACATACCAAGGAAGAGACAACACAAGATACAACAAGCCCCCCTCCCTGTTACACTAAGTGACTTTGTGGGACTTAAGTTTAGTTGTGACAGCTGGCGTAAGGTATAATCTAGAAAATGTTCTATTCAGTTAGGTGTAGTGTTAGAGCAATAAATGTCATTCTCATTATGCAGCTTTTTTCTAGGTGCTTTTCCTTAGGAGTGCAGAATTTCAGAGAAGGAAGCCACTGGGCTGGTACGAAGCACCCAGTACAAAAAGAACATAATTTAACTGCAGCATGTTCTCAGCATGATCTCTGGGGAGTGCAGTACAGGTGAATCAAATCAAATGAAGGAAAGGGTGAGGAAACTAAGAGAAGGAAGGTCCTGCAGATGCATGGGTTATGGGGCACGGTCGTGAACGCATTAACACTCCTCCAGCAGGAGCTCCGAGTTCCTTCCTTCCATGCGAGGCAAGAACCTAGTAGTTCTCTCGTGCAAGCATCAAAGCAGTATGCTGCTTTAGCTACCTGCCTGCCCCATGTCTTTACAAAGCGGTGTACATAGCTCTCTGCTAGTCTTGCAGTAGCGATTCCAAACGAGTTTGAATTGTACAGGATTTGGATGTAAACGTAGCAGATGGAGTGAACTCAGGATGGTGGTGTATAATACCCCCAGATAGAGTGAACTCAGGATGGTGGTGTATAATACCCCCAGATAGAGTGAACTCAGGATGGTGGTGTATAATACCCCAGATAGAGTGAACTCAGGATGGTGGTGTATAATACCCCCAGAGTGTATCTTTGGCCTTAGAACCATATTACTACAAGTTTCTTGAATGTAATTCTATATATAATATGAACACAGATGCAAACAGGCATTCAGCCATGGACTATAGTGTTTTTTGTATTAAAGCAAGACAGAAACCTTTCAGAAAAATCACATGACATCCCTTGGGAGTTTATGTTACCAATGTGATAACAGCCCTAATCTTGTTCCCGGGTGAGGATCCCACCAGAAGGCCTTCCATAGCAGATGCAATGTTATATCGTGCAAGTGAAGGGCACAAACGATTACAGCCTGCAGCATGTTAAACATGAAGATGGTTATATCTATCCTTTCATAACTCCCATCCTGAACACCAGGCAGCCCAAGAGTGTCTACGTGTCCGTGTACCAGTCTGTCAGTTAAAGAAAATCTCTCTGACAAGTTTGAGTGGATCATCCTCTTGGTCCAGTGGGTCTCTGCTCCCGGAGCTCTGTAGATCGGATTCCATAGGGCTGCTTGGACTCCTCTCAACAGGGAGGTGTGCGATGTCCTTATTTGTTCGAGATGACTCCTGCAGCTCAGTCGGCCTTGATGGGCTTTCTGCATCACTCTCTACTTCTAACATGTCCTCAACAGTATCTTCCTTCTTATAGCTCTGAAACCAGACAAAGAAATACAGATGATGACATATGCCATGAGACTTTGCAGAAAGAAAACCTACATAAGAACATGAATTTGTTAATGAATAAATAGGAGTGCATTAAGGATCTGTTTGGGTTTGTTCTATATTACTCAAACACATTTGACTGTCTAACTGCATTACCTCCTTCTCTCTTCCTCATCCCAGTCCTTACCTCAGGAGGTCTGTACTGAACATACTCACATTTAACCTATGAAGGATCACCTCTGCCCAGAATCCTCCTGTTTTGTCTCTCTCTTCTGTGGGGGGTGCTGAGGGGGGTGGGGGGAGTCACCCTTCATTTCCTACCTCTGTAACAGGAGTTTTTGCTTATATGTTTGGCAGTTTGCCTTTTTCATTTGTCATCACGTCTGCACTTTCTGCTGGGTGTCGACTTCTTGGTCCCTGCGTTGCTGGTGTTCTGGTTTCTGCTAGCTATGTAAACACTATGCCTCCCTGCCAGGCAGAAACAGTACTGATTGTGTTGTGTGACAAGCCATCCCATGACCCACTTCTCAGGTTGTGATGAGGATGCTCTCCCGTGGCAGCGTGGTGTGCAATCTCCAGAGCCTTTGTAAATAAAACACAATAGACTTAGAAAGGGGTCATTGGTCAGCCCATGCTCTGTTGGAAGTATTGTTCAAATTTTGGGCTCAGCCCACAGGACAGCAATTCAGAGATTGGAGTATCAGTCATCATGAGTGATGACATTTTGCCTTTTTATGCAGGAGTCTGTAAATGGGAAGAGGGAGCACCAAGAGGAAAGAGCTAACCTCACTACACTGTTAAAAAGATAGCACAATTCACCCCGGTGTTTTCTTATTTGAGGTTGCCTCCCTCCGACTTTGATGTAGAGTAGTTGTAGCCTTCCTACTAGATCTCCTGGCTCCTCTTTTTGTGGTGGAGAATTTTGTGATGGTCTTTACATTTTGTGGGCTCTAGAGTGGGAGCTGAATTTTGCACCTTCCTTGCACATTTGTCCTGTTTTGGGTTGGATTACTCGTATCAACTAGGTTTCCTCGGAGTGTGATCACCTACCCTTCCTATTGGACCTGTGGGTTGTGAACCGTGTGGTCCTTGGTACCGCTACCTGCATCTTGTTGCTCGATTTATATTTGCTGTTGGGTGCTGTCCCGGTGGATTGTCTTTTTTAATTCTTCTATCTGCTCCAACCATTTACCTAGGCATAGGGGGTTGGTGGTGGGCTGCCCCCTATGCTCCATGTTGGAACTGAGCCTTCTAAAGGATGGGATGCTTGTGTCCTTTCGGTGTTGGGGGGCACTCACGCCTCCTGGTTGCCTCACTGGGCCATTGTACCTACTCTTCTTCCTTCGAATTTTTGCTCTGCGTTTTTTCCAACAGTTTCTGCATGTGGGACTTTGGCTTAGGGGAGGGGTGTGGACATACCTAAGCTTCCATTTTTGGGTGTATTGTTATTCCTGCTCAGGCCAGCCAAGGCCCAAGTGTGTTGGCCCTGTGTGGGCCCCAGATGCTTCTTTGGCCCACCCTTTTTGTTTTCACCCCTCCATTTTGGAATTGCCTTGCAGGAATGGAGGGAGTTCTGAGAATCAGCTGGGTCTTTCTCCTGGAGAAACTGGGTTGCTCTGGGTTCCTTGCATAAGCCACATATCAGCTGTGTTGGTTCATACCTATTATGCATATTTGCTCTCTGTGGTTTTGATGGTCAGTGATCCTGTTCTCTTTTGTCTGAAGCCATTATTCCTTGTAAGCGTTTGCTGGGTATGGCATTCCCTGCTGGTCCTTTGCTTGGGGGTTTCTAGTTTTCGCTCTGCGGTCATGGTTTCCTCCTGCACCTGTGACTTAAGGCATTAAGTGCTCCGAGTGTGCTTTCTCTGGTTGGTATATTTTTTCTTATCTGGCTTTTTTACTCTCTCTCTGAAATGGGGATCTCTAGTTGGCAGAGGTAGGTACCTTTGTCCAAGTAGGGACCCTTCTTCCTAGTCAGGGTAAGGGGGATACACTTCCAAAATAACCCCTGCTCACCCCCTTGATAGCTTAGCATGAGCAGACAGGCTTATCTCAGAGGCAGTGTGTAAAGCATTTGTGAACACATACAGTAATACAGTGAAAACACTATAAATGGACACCACACCAGTTAAAAAAAATAAGTAAACTTTATCTAAACCAAAAAGACCAAAAACGACAGCAACCCAACATACAATACTCTTAAAAATAGTTACTGTGCAAAATAACCTTTAAATTGCAGGAAAAACGTGAAAATGCAGTTCCTCCGACTCGGTAGCTTCGTCTGGGGCTACCGCGATACTGAAGACAGTACCTTTTGTTGTTGCGGCCGACACAATGGTACGAGCGGGTCCGGGGCAACCGTCGCAGTTGCGATGCGAGATGGAAGCATTGCAGCGTGCGGTGTCCTCACGGTTCGGTGCAGGCAGCGGCTCGTTGATGGAGTCGGTGGGACCAAAGCTTGCGTTGCAGGGTGAGGCGTTGCTCGATGCGGTGCTGGCAGGTCACGATGCGGCGACGGAGCCGGTGGGTGTTCGAGTCGTGCAGCGACGGAGTCGGTGACGTCAGTGCAGCGTGTAGCGAAGAGTTGCGGACTGCGATGCCCACAGGACGCGTGCAAGCAGCGGCTCTTTGACGGAGTCGGTGAGACCAGGATTCCATTGCGAAACGAGGCGGTGCCCTCTACGGTGCCTTCAGGACACGGAATCCTGCAACGGACTCGATGACAGAGTCGGTTACCCTTTTCTTCTCCAGGCAACTGAAACCAGCAGTTCCAGAGACGGTGCCCAGAGGTTTGGTGAGGTCTTTGATGTTCCTGAGACCTTGTGAACAGGGGGCAAGCTCAATTCAAGCCCTTGGAGATTTTCCTCAAGCAGGGGACACAGCAAACAGCAAAGTCCTTTCTCCTTTCCTTGGCAGCAAGTAGCCCCTGCAGGCCAACCCCAGACAGCAAACAGCACAGGGGCAGTATTCCTCCTCAGCTTCTCCGGCTCTTCTCCTTGGCAAAGGTTCCTCTTGATTCCCAGATATGATCTAAAGTTCTGGGGTCTGAGCCCCAATATTTATACTACAAAATCCTTTGTTCTCTGGTGGCAGAGAAGCCCTGTGCTTGGTCAAAACCAGTTCTGTCCTCTCTGGTGCAGATTCCTGGCAGGAGCTGGAGAAAGCATTGTCCTTGGCAGACCAGGCCCACTCAGGTGAAAGGAAATCTCCTCCCAACTCTAAATGCATCCCAGGTCTATTCAGCCCAGCCCTGACTCATCAGGCTCTCTGGAGCCACTGCTCCTCCCAAGCCCCTGTCATCCAAATGCCAGACATGCAATACACAAACTTAGCAGAGGCACACTGGATGGCTAAGCAAGAAAATACCTACTTTCTAAAAGTGGTATTTTCAAACACAATGTAAAAATCACCCTGACTAAAAGATGCATTTTAACATTCTGAGTTCAGGCATACTAAACTTTATTTTCCTACCTTCCTCCCAAGGTTAGTTACGTTTATAAGATGTTGTAATCAAATTCCCCATTCTACCCTATGGGAACAGGTAGCCTTGCAATAGTGAAAAAAGTAATTGGCAGTAATTCACTCTCAGGACATGCCACACACATCAGGGCATGTCCTACCTTTCACATACACTGCACCCTGCCCACAGGGGTACCTTGGGCCTACCTTAGGAGTGACTAACATGTAAGAAAAGGGAAGGTTAGGGCCTGGCGAGTGGCTACACTTGCCATGTCGACATGGCAGTACTAGACTAGATATGTTGATCCACACAAGACCGAAAGCATCCACGGTGGGTCAACAAAGAACATTGTGGCAACTACCACCTGTAAAGGGCCATTATCCATGTGGCACTTGCACGGCATGTGCTTTCACCACAATACAGAAAACCATTACCTTCAGTAACAACTTCACATGGGAGATGAGGTCGCACACCAATTGTAATACACCAAACTGCGTGTACCTGATCACATGTCTCTGCGGGCTATATTACGTAGGGATGTCTACACGCCCAATAAAACTACGTATATCAGAACATCGAAGCAATTTCCGTTGCCACAAAAGCAACACGAAAATGTGCACACACTACCTGGAGAAACACCATACACCAGAAGCACTACAATGGGTCATTTTGGAGGCTTTTTCCAAAATCTCAAAGAATGCCCTGTTTGTCAAAGAACAGAGATGGATGCACAGATTATCCTCACAGATAACAGGATTAAATGAGGAAATACCCTGGAGTTCACTAAGAATTTAATATGAACAGATTAACTATAGGCATAGAAGGAACTGACCGGCACAACATAATCTAGAGAACAGTAACAAGATAGGACAACCACACCAGAGAGGTTACCCTTATCCCCATACACCAACACATTCCTGCGATAAACAACCTTCATACTTAACATCTGAAACAGGTATCATAGGACACAATGAATCTCAATGGCTCCCCCAATGCCCCATACCTTCTTGGCATTTTTTATAGAACACAAACTCTAAGTCACGCCAGATAATCATTATTTCTAACCACCCATCACATGGGTATATCAGAACTAGCCATGTGACACTAGCACCCTTGCACTAAATAGCGTCAGGGGCACGCAATTCCCGGGTAACGCAGTCAACAAAACCAGCAATTTCACCACTTAAAGATGGCCGCCATATTGTAGCATAAAACATCCTGCGATTACGTCATGAGGAAACACCAGTCTAAGATGGCTGCCAAAAAACTGCCATTTCGACTAGGAAACAAGCACTGGCCTAATTGGTCAGAAGAACTTCCACCACTGACAGCAGTGAAGGACTATAAAACAAGACTAGCCTTAGACCGCCTCACCTCCCGGACCCGATAGATGTGGGTAGGTCGATTCAACTCGTGACAACAGCACAAAAGTGAGTACTGCTACAGCGCGCGCCGCCCCCTTACCCGGCACTTTGGATGTTTGTAGATTTAATTTAATCCCAGCTAAAGTCGTGATCAGGGGCATAGGTAAACAACAGATAACTAGATACACTTGGAAATGACACCCCGAGATGCCGCTAGAACGCACCAAACACTAAGACATAAACACTCTAGCTAAGGAAATGCATTTTGACGCTTCGAATGCCTGTAGAAATGTTTCCCGAGCACGGGGAACATCCATTTTTTCACTTCACGCTAACATTGCTTCGACTGAGAACTGTAGTTGTGCAGCCAGCCGATAGCTAGAGTCTTTTGGAACTGGCTTATATACATGCAGCCAGAACGCACTGAACTCTTTATCACTTACACATTACCCTTTGGTGTGCTTTACGCTGTAGCCAGGTGCCCGTCAGTAAGGGGCACTCTCATTTAATTACACACTAACACGGCTGCCTTGGAAGTTACAGTAAACAACATATCACATACCCGACAAAATACAACACAGATCCCCAGATACCAGGACAGCGCGCATACACAATACAATCAAGGGCCTAGTTGTGCGCCAGATTAAATTAAACACCTATATTTTCTTAAACACCGGCGACTCCAGAACGCAAGGTAGACATATAGGGCCCAACTAGAATTCAGCAATGAGACAAAGATATGATCAAGAATAAGATTCGAACGGAGGAGAAGCGCGTTAATGATATCTTACAATTGCTGCCACAATCACATTGGGTTTTGACAACAAGAGTGAATGTAGATGGTCAATTTATACTGACCATGAACAACCGCGTGTTTCCGTTTTTAAATTCGCTAGATTTTTATAATTGAATTTTGATCGTAAAGTATGAATATGGTGAGAGTAGGATAAGTGACTGAGAGCTGAGGTCTCCTGTGCAACAAGGTTTATCTAAACAGTGTGACCCAATCTCTTTGCACCATCCATTCTCCCCTACCAGAACTTGTCTAATACTTGAGGAACTCCTCTTGTTTTGACCTACCGGGTGCTGACGACGCCTGGGTAACTTACAACATAGGGTGAGTCCGATTGCAATATACCTGCTGCTTTACACATGTGCCACAAGGGCTATAGTTCACACTAGTTCACTGTGGGCACTCACCGTGTGGCACTATTTCTAAATATTTTACGTTCTTTACCAATTGGCTTTCACAATTCACTGATAAACAAGCCAAGTTGGAGTCATAAGGGAAATGAAACTATATATATATTGTAATGTGTACCTTATTATTATGATCAATGTCACCCCTTTTCTCCCCATACAGGTAGTTCCAGGTATGACAGGTACACAAATAGGTATTTGTTTGGCTGATGTGAGTGTGATACCATGTCGCCAAGCCAAGAGTGTAGATAGTCTTCACAATATAGGTCCTGACGAATCGCATGTAGACTTTTACGTTGAGCGAGAAACATGTTGACCTCATTGCACCAATAGAGACGTTTTGACCTAAGACATTATACTTAGCCAAGCGCTGCACTGTTTATTTTAGCTAGGGCAGGAGACTTCTTGATTAAAAATTGTCCTCACAGGTACTCCGAGCCCTATTTTAAATCACACACATAAACCATACATCTACACAGTTCTGGCCCCTCACCCGCACTTCACCATACGGCTATTGGAAGAAGATCTCCGCCAAAGTGCCCCTACTACAGGGAGCCCGTTGGGTATTGCACCGCCGACCCGACGAGGAGCAGCCCTGATGATGAAGCATGACACCCGATTGGGTGTGTGAGGGCATTACAATCCAATAAATGGACTCCCAACTCTGAACCAAAGCGGTCAGGTTGGTGTCATTTCCCTTGCTTAGACACCGTTCACTGAGGAACAGCATAACCTTCTTTCCCTAAGTACTAGACTGCCCACAGGCTCTGCAATGGCAGGCCAGAGTTACATTTACAGGCTGCTTATGTGGGTGGCACAATCAGTGCTGCAAGACCACTAGCAGCATTTGATTTACAGGCCCTGGGCACACAGTGCACTGTACTAGGGACTAACTAGTAAATCAAATCAGCCAATCATGGAAACACCAATCCATAACAACAATTTACAAAGTGAGCACTTGCACTTTGGCCCTGAATAGCAGTGGCAAAGTGCCTAAAGCATCTAGACCAGCAAAACGGAGTCCAACACACAGCAAAAACACAGGAGGCAAAAGGCAAAAAATGCAGGGGAGACCCAAACCAATGGTGCCAGGTCTAACACTCTCCAACTTTTGTATAGGTTCTCCAAGGGTGCTGCCTACTGGCCTTAGAGATTTGGGGGTTGTTTTTTCCTGGGTGGGCTTTGACCGCTCTTGCACTCGTTTGTGTTGGGGCTTTCTGCTGCCTCATTTCCTTCGGTGCGGAGGGCTCCTCATTATGCTACCTGTTCGTCATGGAGCTTAAACCCACTCAAGGCACATTGCTTCAAGTTCACTGTTTCTCCTCTATGTTCGGCTTGTTGTCATGGGGTCCAGCTCTTGAATGGCCATGCCGGTGTCCTGGCTTTTTATAGGAGTGTGGGCTTCCCTTGGTGCTTTCTTGGAGATTTTCCTGTTGTGTCTTGCCACTGGTTCTTGGTGCTCCCTGTACTGGCATTTGGGCATTGTTCTGTTGTCCTGTGCATGGCTGCTGTCCTTGCTTCTGAATGTTCCCTTTAGTTTTCCTCTAATATCTGGCTCAGGCTAGTGTACTCATGATGATCGATCCCTTTTTATGTTGGACAGAGTGTCATATTGGCAGTGGCAGCTGGTAGGGAATGGTGGTGGTGTGGGGGGGGGAGGGTCAAGAAAATAAAAAAAGAAAGAATAAAAGCAAACTTACCTGCCGGCCGCGTCCCAGCCGCTGCCTTTCCTCCTCGCAGGAAACACACAGGCTCCCAGGCTCCCTAAGCCAATGACAGCACTGCAATGCAGTGTTGTGATTAGGTCCCCTAAATTCCCCTAAGCCAATCACAACACTGCATTGCTGCGTTGTGATTGGTCTGAGCGCCGAGGTTCGGTGCTCAGACGGGGACAGGGAGCCTGTGCATGTTCCCCACTAGGCTGTGGATTTTTCTTGGAGACTAACGGTGTGCTTTGATTATTGTTATTACATTCTAACCAAACAACATATCTAGTTTTTTTAGCTGGACAAATATAACAGCATATTAAAATACTTATACTGCGCAAGTGTTCCGAATTTCCACCAAGCATGGGGCACAGCAGTTACTTACCCTACTTAGAACTTCAAGTGCTGCCTCCACCAATTCCAATTCGTTCATACAATACACCACCTGCTTCTTCGGAGACCTGTTTTCAAGAGGTGATAAAATGGCAGGAAACTGGTCAAATTACACAAAGAAATAAAAAATAATCACAAGGTAATATATTAACTTGTTTATTTAGTATAGTGTTGCACATTGTATCTCTGTGGTTCATAAGTGATGAAAATGACAGGTTTTAGATCTAATGGTACTCATTTTACCAACCTCAGAGGGTGGAAGGCCGAGGTTACCTTGCTGCAATTCAACCTATGATCTTCGAATTACATCAGATGTTTTAGGTGATGGTCAACTTACTGGGCCAATTCCCAATTAACTCAAAATCACCATATATTTAAAACACCCGGATACTTCCAACTTTAGTCACTTATTAAAAGATGCGGTGCAGATGTAATAAAACCTCAGTATTAACCAAGCCTGTAAAAAAGATCTGTTCCAAATGTGATTTTTTTTAATGTCTACTCGCTATGTGGACCAATGTCATTTGTGATGCCTCGAGCCATTCCAAACTTTTTAATCAACAATGTGTTGAGATGTGTGACTTATACTTTTGCTTTTAATATTTTAAGTATGGTCTAAGCAAGATAAAGAATGCATAATTAGTACTGACTAAAATGTAAGCACTGGCTATTGGTGTCATATAGGGGGCCAGTTGCCATAGTACTGTCACATAAATAAGATTACTGAACCTCTGTTACTAATAATGTTCAGGAAGAAAATGTATTGTCACGTGGTCCATAGGGACATTGTCGTTTTTCACTAACTTAGCATGAGCACGTTGCAGCTTGCCTGCTGTTTTGCTCGTCTTTATTTTTGCAATACTTTCAATGACTGCTTTCACATGAGAACTAAATCGCTGGGTTCGTTCTCTGCATGTTCCTGGGATTTTGACTGAACATTATGTGCAAGGTCGAACAACAATGCCCTTGATATTTTGTTCTGGCCAAACCTTAGCCCTTAGACAAAACATACTGATGCAGCTGTTGTTTGGACAGCGTACTTGGGTTTTGAGTGGGGTACACGAATAGGTGACACAGACTTGGAGAGGGACCTTTCCAGGGAGAAAAGCGAGATAGCACCTATGATGTGGATCTACCATCTATAGGCTAAGGTATGGCGTCTGCTGACAAAGCCCAGAAATCTTCTATTATATAATAATACTTCTTCTTAGCAAGGGGAGGGAGGTTAGGCACTATAGTCCTTTCTCCATTGTCTTTTTATGATGACATCTCCCTTCATGATGTATGGTCTAGTTGCTATGCTGACTGTATTTGTACTATGCATTTTTCTGCTGGTTGTGGCACGTATACTGCATGTTAGGGCACGTTAGTTAAAATAACATTTTAAACTGTTTTGTGTCTCTGTCAGATCTTATTGTGGACAAGTACAAGAGAGTGGGCGAAAGGGTGTGTCTTGTTACCGCGATTCCTGAGAGATCTGGGGCTGTTGTGTTCTGGGGTGTCTAATCATTTGTTTCTCTGTGAGTATGTAGGAGAGCAAGTGAGACACTATAGCTAGTCGGTCCTAGGCTCGTGTGCACTGAGGTGGTAGGAAGACCCAGTCCCTAAACACCGAGGTCCCATAATGCTGCACATAGTTCTGTGTTTGTACAGAATCCCTGCAACATGGCGCCACCAACGCTTGGTCTGGTACTTATTCACGGGACCCCTGAGTAGCGCTTCTGCTTGTCCACAATCCCCTCACACCGGTTTCCGGAGACGTCCGTGGTGCGAGGGCTTAGCCTCTTATATTTGGGTTTTATAGGTTTTTCAAGCTTGAGATTTAAAAGGTTTTTCTTTCTCTATTGACCCAGTTTTGCGCTACCGTTCTTTTGATTTGCCATTCTGCATTCATTATGGCAGTCGCTATTACAGCACCTAACCATGCGGCGATTACCCCATTCTTGACTCAGCGTGGAGTTCCCAAAGCGGGGGCTAGTATTATCTTTGTTGTTGAAGCGGATGCGGCATACCGCTTTGATGTTTTTTATTCTTGGGTTACATTTCCAGCAGTGGATAGGAATCATACTTTGTTTCATGAATTTACAGCAGCCGCGGTATTATCGCCCTTATGCTTTACTTGAAGTTCCGTTGACAGCCTGGGAGCATACCATCTGGTTTAATGGCGCCCTTCCTCACCCTGTTTCAGTGGTCTGTTTAGGCCCCTTTTCAGTCGATGGGGCCACTTGGCCGGTTTTGACTGGTTTTACACCACATCCGAATTATCTTAATGTTACACTCACAGAGCTACGTCAGTTATATACAACCCTGATTCATATACATAGAAGTGTCATTCAATTTATGGCACGTAATATTCAAGTGGCTCCGGCTGGAGCCGCTCCACAGCCACCTGGACATGGTGGTGGTCTTGTTATTAGTCCCATTATGATTAATTCGGACATGGGTAAACATCCTCAGAATAGGGATGATTTTCCATATTGGCTGGCTGAAAAATTTGAGCAACTAGAGGCTGTTTTTCCGCATACTACTCCTGTTGAGAAACACAGGATCCTGAAAATGAGTTTACCTAGTGGTATTGTTCCCAATTTGCCTGATAGCACCACCTGGGGGACGGTATTTGCTGCAGTGTATACACTATGCTTCGGCACCCCCTCCATGAGCGTTCTACTGAGCGTTCTGAAGAAGGTTCAAGATGAACACAGGGCTGGTCCAGCCCTGGGATTGGGGATGAGATTAGTAGGCATGTTCCCTATTGTCTCCGATATGATTCTGGCCAATGTCAAAGGTGTAGCAGTTAACTTACAAGTGCGTCAACGCCCTCAGTGGTGGTGGACGTTGACCGGCAGTTGCCGATTATTATTGCGGATGTGTATACATCATTGGGTCGCAATAGTTTGGGAGTAAGGCCTTATACACAGGTACAAAATAAGCCTCCTCCTGATAAGGAGAGTCGTCCAGTCTTTCCTAAAAAGACTTGGAATAAAAATCAGCAGCAGCAACAGCAGAAGCTTGGTTCTCGTGCTGGTTCGCCACCACCGGACGCTTCTGACCGTAGATATGATTTGCGCGAGCGCTCAAAAATTAAGACACCCGAGAGGATCCAGGTTCCTGATCCTCGTTCTCCTCGTTCCTTTCAGGAATCATCGGATCAACAGTTCGGTGGGGGAGATCGTCAGGATCGCAGACAAGGCGAGTCCACGCAGCCACGACATGACCCGCAGCGCCAGTTTTATGTAAAAACCAACCAGGAGGGACCAACTCAATATCGTGCCCCATTTCAGAAGAAAGAAGTTGCCGCTTTGACTGCAAAGTATGCCTAAGACGGTGAGAACGTTGCTCCTCGACTGGAGATGGGAGGTACCACTCTTCGACAGCGCAGCGGAAGTTACCATAGAGCGGGAGGCACTCCACCAGTGTCTGGAGGCGAAAGCAAATGACACGTTCATTACAGTGGAAACAGCTGACACACAAGTTGCACCTCCAGATAGGCTTTATGAGATAGGCCTCCAAATTGAAGGTGATATTAAACGCACAATTAAGGCGGTCTTTTGAGACAACCTTACTTCTCTCTATGATATTTTGTTGGCGGAGGTTGATTGGCCTCCCCCATTTGTTCTGGCTTCTTCTAAAGGGGAGGATGTTATTCTCCCGAGTTTTTCGCATTATGTCTAAGAGAAGGCTAAACAAGCATATGCTGAGTGGGCGCTAGCGCTTGCTCCGGGGCTGTGTATCGTAATCAGGTGGGTTGGGATAAGGATTCGCCGGCACATGAAATTCCTTTGCGATCAATGCCACAACCCCCACCACAATATCCAATCAAGCGAGACGCGAAGGCGTCCGTCAGGGATATCTTGACACAATTGGAATATCAGGGTGTAATAGAACCCTGTGTTTCATCCATGAATAATCCTCTTTTTCCGATATTGAAACCGGACGGTTCATATCGTATTGTTTTGGATTACCATAATTTGAACAGTCATGGTTGTTCCTTTGCGGTACAGAACACTCACAGCTCTGCGTTAGTCGATACCATTGTTCGTAAAAAATGTAAAACGACTCTTGATATCTCCAATGATTTTTATAGTAACAATTTGGCTCTTGAAAGCAGTGACTTGACAGCCTTCAACGCCCTCATCAATCATAAAAGATATACCCGCTTGCCTATGGGATATAAATATAGTCCCGGCACTTTTGCGGCATGCATAGTGTCTGTTTTGCATGAAATTGACCCTAATGCTTTCTCATACGTCGATATTTATTTGACGGATGATGAATTGATACCGCATCTTGTGCGTGTGGACCGCATCATAATGTCTTTTGCAGACTTGGGATGCAAATTCAACTTTGCCATGCTACATATTGCCTGTTTGGCAGTTCTTTTTCTGGGTTACGAACTCAGCAATGAAGGTAGGGGGTTGGCCCCCCACTTTCTGGAGAAATATGCTCAATCGCAACCTCCATCTACTCTTAAAAAAGTGCAATCTTTGCTGGGTTTTTTTAATTTTGGGAGGACTTACATTCCTGATTATGCCCAGCGTTATCAAACCACTTTACTCTTTTATACAACCTTCTTTTTCGGCTTCCTGTTGGCTTCCGGAACATACCGCGATTCTTTCGTCCCTGCAGTCTGACCTGCTTGTGACTAACTTCTTTTTAACACAAGACAATGCTACAAATTTGGTCATAAGGATTGTACCTGGCGCGTTAGGTTTCACTTACCTGACGTTCAATGAGGGGGGACACGGTCCCCATAGCTTATAAATCGCATTTGTACATTTCAGCTGAGATGCGTTTCTCTTCTACAGAAATTTTTTTGACCGCTGTTCAGATGGCGATTCTGAAAGAACGCTCTCTGGCTCAGGGTAAACGCATTTTCATGGTCTCGCCTGTACCTGCTTTGGAAGCAGTTACAAAGGCTAGTGTTCCGAACTCCAAAGCCTTGCATCCACAGACGATACAATGGGCTAGTTCTTTAACGTCGGCTGATGTCAACTTTATCTTTGATCCGCCTTTGCAGACATAGGAGTTTTTACAACATGAACATGTTCACCCGCCTCCTCTGTCATTGCTTCCTCTTGATCAGTACAAATGCATTATTTACACTGATGGATCTGCACAGCTGGACATTGGTTCTAAACATGCTTATTCTGCTGCCTGCGCAATTGTGGCAGGTACCATTGTTGAAGGGGGTTTTAAATCCTCCTTGGTGCATACACAGTCTCTAGGTGATTGCACGGCTCAATTAGTGGAGCTACGTGCTTTTGTTTTGGCTCTTGAATTTGCTGATCCTGATGTTCCTACTCTTGTAGTGTGCGATTCGTTTTACTGTGTACAATCCTTTAACGACAACTTGTTCTTCTAGATACAAAATTATTTTCGTGATTCTAAAGGAAGCGCAATTAAGCATAAAATGCTTAGGGTTAAAATGGCCGCTCTTAAGGAGCGTTTGCCACTTACACATGTTATCCATACTTTGGGCCATCAACATGTGGGAACACACGCTGTTGGTAATTCACCGGCTGATGAGGCAGCCAAATCTGCAGTAGCCACTTGTTCAGTAACAGCAGTCACCAGGCCCATGACTAAAATTGATGATGATATTTTGGCAGCTATTGCTGCTACGAAGAAGGGAACAGAGTATCCTCAAGGTTTCCCTTCACGTTACACATATCACTTGTCGTATGATCAACTTCCATTTGCAACTATTCCATCGGTTGGGGATCGGCTGATTCCCAACGAGGACCGCAGACTCTCTTTAATAATAGCCGCACATGAAGGCGTTGCTTCTGCACATGCTGGAGTGAAAACGACTGTTTCCCTTTTGCAGCAACGATTTTGGTGGTGTGGTTTATATCAACAGGCACGTAAATATGTTCTTTCTTGTGACATTGGTCAACAAATTGAGCCTTCTACTGTTGCACGCCCACCACATACTCAGCTTTACATCTCTAATCAGCCGTTTGGCTGCATTTATCTTGATCACTGCGGTCCTTTGACTTCTGACACTGCTTTTAAACATATTTTGGTTGCAGTAAATTCATGCACTAGATTCCTTTGGGTTTGGCCGCAACGTAGTGCTGACGCTCGAACTGTCATTAAAGATTTGCATGTCTTTGTCGGGACATTTGCCTGTGGCACCTTCCATTCTGACCAAGGTCCTGCGTTTGCCCCTAAGCCTTACAGGGATGCGATGAAGTCTCTGTGGGTGTTGGTGCAATTTTCGTCTCCATACTGGCCTGAGGGCACTTCAGTTGTGGAGCGGATGAACCGTGACTTAAAGCAATCTTTGACAGCGAGAGTCTTAGGTACTGGCAGGGGTTGGCTGACTCATCTTTATGGAGTCCAAAGTGCACTAAATAATCTCCCTAGAAGACCCCATACGAAATGCTTTTTGGCATTAAAATGTTTGTTCCAGACCTTGATGGTCTAGATGTTGTGGTGGCTGTCACAACACTTGACGTAGATAACCATTGTGCTATGTTCCAGGATCTACAAAAAGCTTGTGATTCACAAGCAAAAGCCCAGTTGCCCTCTTCCACAGATCCAGCGGTGCTGATTCCTGTTTCTGGCTGGCTTCCTAAAGTTGGAGATCTGGTCCGAGAAAAGGTGGAGAACAAAAAAGAATTTGGTCCATCCTACCGTGCACCGGTCAGAGTCCTTGGGTTGAAAGGCACCCGTAGTGTGATCCTGCCTCCTTTGCCTGGACGTAAGGAGAATCGTTACATTTCGATCGAACATGTCAAGCTTCACCATATGGCCGATACTGAATGATATGCCTCCAAGCATTCCACTCGAGATCTTTCACTGAATCCGATGGCTTCTGTTTCTTGACTGCTCCCCAGCAAACCGAAGGGGAGATGGAAACTTAAATTGATTTATTGCTTGTTTTTCCTTCTACATCCACATCTATGGATATCGAGTATGCTTCTCCTCCAGTTGAAGTCATAATTGACATTCCTGAGAGTACCGTACCTGAAACATCTGATGCAGCACGTCCCCCGTTGTTTCAGCTGGGGTCCAGTGGTTATTATGTGGACCGTAATAGCTTCTCCTCTGACATAACTTCCTCGTCATCTTCTGTGCCGGACACCTCTACCTGTACCAGTGTTTTCATCTCCCGGTTCAAAAAGACTTACTTGGTCCCACCCTGGACATAGATCTGGATAGTGCTGACGATGATATTCCTCTTCATGTGGATCGGATTTGTGACTGTGTTTTTCCTACTCATTAATGGCCATTATTTACCTGAACGGTCTGCTCTGCAGTGAACTTTGTTGACGGTGGTCTGGCCCCTCACACGTCATCACATATAATGACAAGAGACCCAGCCCTTGTCAATATATCAGCGTTCCCTGTTGTTGATGGCATTGTCTGCGATAAAGTATCATACGATATCCATGGCCCGACCAAAATTTTAAACATTCATTACGTCTTCCAGGTTTCCTTGGGAGATGTGGTTTTGCCTGACATACATTCAGATGACTGGGATGTTCATGCCGTTCATTCATTGTTCTCCGATTTAAAGTATTATGCTGCATTTGACACTTAAGATTTATATTTGAATTTGGGTAATTACGCAGATTTATTTTGTTATCAACATTATGGGCATCATTTTTTACACAAGAAAAAAACACAGAGACCATTTTTTAATTGCACCCAATGGGAGCATTGCCCAACACCGTTACAGGGCAGTTTGAAGACCCAACAAAGTAAATTTGTGTATTTTTCTGGTTACAATCTGTCTGACCCACAGTCCTATTTTTATAAATTGAAAATGCCGCCCCAAACGAAATTTATGTTAAAGCACGCTAAATTGGTTCACTCCATGTCCTTCAGGAATGATTTGTCCGTGAAGGGTTCTGAGCATTGGAAGGATACCATTGATTTAAAATCCATTTGGGGTACTAGAAGTTGGCAAGTGCAGGGCACTGAAGCTTTGCATCGTGCATGTCTGATACCATCTCAAATCTTATTTTTAAATGACACTGTACAAGAGACTACTTTTTTTTTTTTTTTAGTTTTATATAGCGCAAACTAGACCCGAGACATTGGGTATCAGAGCGCTTTACATGAGCACAAGTTTCGGTAGAGAAGGACAAATTAATTTTTTTTTGTTAGGCACAGGGAGATTAAGTAATTTGCCCACAATCACAGGATGTTGAGCGTCGTTGCCGAGACTCGAATCTGGTTCCCCAGCTCCGAGGTCGACCGCTCTAGCAGTAAGGCTACATCCTCTCCCTGTTTTGGTTTAGCCACGGCCAGAAATCTAAATATTCCCTCCATTCCATTATTGGCTCCATATGATACATGGCAAACAGACACTAACTACACAATTGAAGACTTACCTGTCTTATTTCAAAATGGCACACTTAACTCTTCCGATATTGACCCCTTGGGATGGTTAGTGTGGCCGACGACTTGTAATGCATGCCAATTACGTTTTTTTGAATACTACAAAAGGTTTTACTCAAAGTAGACCTAATCCACGCTTCCCACATTCGCATACAGTTACCACATATTCAGTGGGTAAATTATGTCAGCAATGGTTGGAACATTCCACACTGTCGTCTGTGAAACAGCACCTTTCTCATTTGTCAGGTGGCATCGATTTTGCTGATTTTCTTTTAGGTCCCAAGTCCCCTTGAACAAAACGTTTAATTTATTCTGCATATAATGAGTTTTGGAAACTGTCGCAGATGGAAGCTGCGGTGCGTCTCCGCCAAATTGACCAGGCAAATTTAGAAAAAGTCCTTGCAGTGGTAGATAACAGCATTAATACACTGTTTTCCCGTATATATACTTTAGATAATATTGTATCATCTGTCATTGATACTGTTCAACATGAGTTGTCTGTTTTGTATCATGGTCAAAATCAGTTACGTTCTGTGGTGCAGTTTGCTTGGACATTGCAAACACTTAAAAATGGAAAAGTGCCATGGGATTATTTGAATGCTTCTGCACTGTTTTTGCCATTTAATTTGACTGATAAACAGAAATTAATATCTATGAAAGGTGCCACATACACATTCTTACATATTGAACACTTAGAATAGTTACCGTTTTCGGTGGCCGAGACTGATTCAGCTGTGTGGTTAATGCATGGGGTTATTTCACTGCCTATCTCACTTTTTCAGTTCACAGCATGTATGAAACATCACCCCGTTGGGAGATATGAGCCCCTCGGCAATAATTATATTCACGAATTATGGTCGTTGACTTTCACCTATAGATGTCAGCGTGTAGAGAGGGAAGTTTTTCTTACAGAGAAGGACTGTGATTCCACAGTAGGACATTCCCTAGTCTGTAAACAAGTTCAGCTACACGGAGCCTGTAACGTTTCGGCCCCTAATCTGGCTTGTTTTTTTAAGAGGTACCCTGTCCTGGCTAATATTCCCGTATTAACTTTGCTTTCTAACGGTAGTTATCTTATTTTGAATAATTATGACTGCTGCAGCTTGAGAGCTGGCATCCCGTATATAGTAACGGTTTCTCAACGAGTTACATGTTGCAGCAATGTCCTGCTTCCACCCCCGCATGGGATTGTAGATAGTTTGCTTTGGCCTTCCATTCCGACTTTGAAAACAGATTTCAATAAACTAAGCAGACTCAAAGCGCTATTGTTTCATCAAGAAGTGGCTCTCACATCAGCTCGAGAGACCTTCGAATTGCAGGTGGCAAGAACCGCAAGTGAGATACACTCGCTGCTAAACACAAATCTCCCACTCCATTTTGGAGAATTAATACACCATATATTTAATGCATCTGATACGGAGGGCCTTGCTCACTTTTTTAAACTTGTGGGATCGGGCCTTGTTTCTTCCTTTCAGACTATTTTTGGAGTAATTCCGGCCTTTATTCATTCTATTTTTTCCAGCGCCTTCGGAGGGTTCCCCCTGCTGCTCCTGTTGGTTTGCGGCATGCTGGTTCTCCTATTATTGCTTTGCAATGGATGCTCGATCTGTAGAGCTGTCAAACCCGGTCCAGTTGCAGCTCTAACGTGATCGAATGCGGCAGCTCTTTGGTTCTATGCCAATGGAATCTTTTGCCATTGACTACTGGCTGATATTCCATTATGCCTACTTCACCTGCGTGCAACCTGTGTTACACTGCCTTCAGTGCCCTTTTCAATGGGCCATGGATGTCTGCCTCTCCAATACCACACACGCTGCCCTGGAATACAATCTGTTAATGGGTCTGTTGAAGGCCCATGACCAGGAATGTGCCAGGGGTATGAGTTTGGTGTGGAACCCTCTACTTGGACCACCGGCACACTTGAGTTCCTGTGCTCTTGCGCAGCGCCTCATAGACCGCAGTTTCATCGAGGTTAACGCAGATTGCCCTGAGATGCTTCTAACGGCCTCTGGATATGAGGAGCATGTGTGCTCGTTCGACCTACTCAACTGGATGGCATACCTTTTTAAGATGGAAGGGACTGACAACATTCTGGAGTTCATGACATTCCGCTTTTCCCGCACAATTTTTGACTTTGAAGACTAACTATGACTGGATAGCAAATTTTGAATGTTATATCCTTGAAATACAAAAAAAACAATTTTGGGGGGATTCATTATTATACCACTTGGACTCCGACTAAGACGCTTGGCCTCTGCTTACCTTTGATTTTTGTTTTTCGCATATGGCTAACGCTCTGGCCAAGGGGAGGGTGTCACGTGGCCCATAGGGACAATGTCGTTTTCACTAACTTAGCATGAGCACGTTGCAGCTTGGCTGCTGTTTTGCGCACGTTACTACGCGTCTTTATTTTTGCAATACTTTCAATGACTGCTTCATCGCTGGGTTTGTTCTCTGCATGTTCCTGGGATTTTGACTGAACATTATGTGCAAGGTCGAACAACAATGCCCCCTTGTTATTTTGTTCTGGCCAAACCTTAGCCCTTAGACAAAACATACCGATGTAGCTGTTTGGACAGCGTGCTTGGGTTTTGAGTGGGGTACACGAATAGGTGACACACACTTGGAGAGGGACCTTTCCAGGGAGAAAAGCGAGACAGCACCTATGATGTGGATCTACCATCTATAGGCTAAGGTATGGGGCCTGCTGACAAAGCCCAGAGATCTTCTATTATATAATAATACTTCTTCTTAGCAAAGGGAGTGAGGTTAGGCACTATAGTCCTTTCTCCGTTGTCTTTTTATGATGACATCTCCCTTCATGATGTATGGACTAGCTGCTATGCTGATTGTATTTGTACTATGCATTTTTCTGCTTGTTGTGGCACGTATACTGCATGTTAGGGCACGTTAGTTAAAATAAACATTTTAAACTGTTTCGTGTCTCTGTCAGATCTTATTGTGGTCAAGTACAAGAGAGTGGGCGAAAGGGTGTGTCTTGTTACCGCGATTCCTGAGAGATCTGGGAGTGTTGTGTTCTGGGTTGTCTAATCATTTATTTCTCTGTGAGTGAGTAGGAGAGCAAGTGAGACACTATAGCTAGTCGGTCCTGGGCACTAAGGTGGTAGGTAGACCCAGTCCCTATACATCGAGGTCCCATAATCCTGCGCATAGTTCTGTGTTTGTGCAGAATCCCTGCAACAGTATCTAGGTGGTTAGCTTTTGACCAATGTGGCTTGCAGATCGAATTTAAAGTAATGGTGTCAAACACAACACTGCCAACAGCTCTGTGCTCGATAATCTAATGTAGCTTAGATGCTCAGACCACAGCATCATTTAAAACGTTGTTTTTTTGTTTCAATTAGCCCTGTCTGAAAATCTTTACCGAAGTGGCATTTGTTTTCTCTTGAGCACTGTTATTTGCAG
Source organism: Calotriton arnoldi (assembly GCA_963921515.1). Classification (NCBI taxonomy): domain Eukaryota; kingdom Metazoa; phylum Chordata; class Amphibia; order Caudata; family Salamandridae; genus Calotriton; species Calotriton arnoldi. Next base: position 91,228 of record CAWUFW010004817.1, read on the forward strand.
AGGTATCTCAAAATTCATGAACTGAAGCCAAAAAGGTCTGATCACTAAGGGCAATCTGCCTTTCCTAATCCCCCTCTACCAAGCAAATAATAATACCTTTACACTCCCATATAAGTGGAGACTGCAAGAGAATATAACAAGTTGTCTCTCCAACAAGAGTTTCTAAAAGGTTCTGTGATTCAGTCTGCTGCACTTGTGTTTTTTTAATATTTCAACTTAAAATTAAACTGTCGAACAAGCTATTAAAGTTCTGTTCATACCTATATTAGGGATGAACTTCACTTATCCAATCCTTGCATTAATAGGAACAGCTTGAAAAGTTAAATAAACGGATTAGTTCTCTGTACATCAGAACACGTGTTATAACTGTAATCTAGTCTACGCTAGCTTGGTATCTCATACATTTATGCTCAATTACAATCTCACTGCAGCTATCACTAGATCACAATGTACTCATTAACCCTCCAACATCCCCCTAGCTCTCTTCCAACACACGAGTATATGCAAACTTGTTTCCATCTCATTATGGCAGCCTCTATATGTTCTCTCGTTAAAGGGCCTGTCAACCCAAGCCCCCACAAAGAAAAGGCTGGATTTCTTGGAACCCTGCTCTGTGACACTATAATCGGTCACTCTGCAGCTATATTTGCAGGCTTTACATTTCATCAAGGAAAGAAGCCGGTGACACTATCAGTTTTCATGGGGGTGGAGCGATAGTGACTGTGTACTAGGTGGTCACTAATGGACATACAGCGTCTATATGTAATCTGAGGTTGTGCGGGAATAATCTTTCCTAGTGTGTTGTCTGTTTGGAGAATGTGCCAGTTTCTCTTGAAGATCCGAACTATTTGGGGAGATCTTTCATTAAAACGTGTGATCATCCTCACTGGTCCCCCTTCATTACAGTTCTTAGGACCAACAGTTGTTTTAGCTACTAAGAGTTCCAATCTGGTCACTTTATCTGCCCTTTTCTCTGCCTCATGTAAGGTGCTGTTGGTGCATCCCCTAGCCTTAAAATTGTTCTAGGACTTCAGTCTTTTTTTTTTTTATATCTTTTTATTGATTGATCAAAACAAAAACAAAAAACAAAGTACAGTGCAGTTTCAATATCTTCCAACATTCACAGTGCATTGGTACAATATCAGTCAATACGTTACATTGGGCCCATGACAAAGCCTAGTAGCTGTGGTTATTCCTCTACAAAATGAACTTTAATCTCCCACCTGATCCGTGGTCTGAGGGAAAGCGTCGCCAAATGGTGTACATATAATCCCTCTATCTTCGTTCCAGGCACCCCAGATTTTGGACCATTTTTGTGGGCACCCTCTACTCTCGTATATCACCCTCTCCGCTTGCATGCACCAATCCATATCAGTCTCCCAATCCCGGAGTCTGGGCCTGGTGACCCCCTTCCACGTTCTCGCAATGTTGCATTTCGCTACCATGCATCCGAGGGAAACCCACACTCTCTCGGCTCTTGATAGATTGGTCGCATCCCATATATTGAGATGGCACCAGCGGGGCGAGACCTCCATTGTTTTGTTACAGATTGTAAACATTGCCGATGTGACCCTCCCCCAATATTTCTGGAGAATCGGGCAGTCCCACCACTGGTGTAGGTAGGTTCCGGTGTGGCCACACCCCCTAGGGTACACTGAGGAATTCAGGGCCCCCATTTTGACCAGTACCGAACTGGTATAATATGCTCTATGCAGGAGTTTAAGTTGGATGAATTTAAATCGAGATCGGATCGCCACCTCCCAGGTGGATGCCAATGCCTCCTGCCAGACCTCATCGCTAATATCCCCCACATCCTCAACCCATTTCGCACGAGTCCTATCCATTGCATCCGGTGTATTGTTAAGTATTTTTCTGTATGTCAGTGAGATCGCTTTTTCCTGAAGGTAGTCATCTAGAAGTCTATCCTCTAGGGGCGAGGAGACAGGCAACTCAGTACCTTTGGGTATCGCCCTCTGCAGTGCATTACGGATTTGAAGGTATCTGAAGGTTTCCCCTATATTTAATTCATAGTCTTGTTGGAGATCATCGAAAGGGATCACTTTCCCCCCTGCCCACATGTCGCCCACCCTGGAAAGACCTATCAATTGCCACTTATCGAAGCCTGGGTATTTCGATAACATCCCTAGACGGTCTGTTTCTAACAGCGGGGTGACTTGTGTGATCTTGTTTTTCCACCCCAAAGCAGTTGTTGCCGTGTGCCATAGATTGATTGTGGTGGATGTTGGAGTGTATTTTGGTGCGTTTTTCCCCCCTCCATAAATTGCTCTAGGGTAATCACCGGGGGACATGTTATGTCTGTCCATCCTATAAGCCGGGTCCGCTCCTGGTCGGTGCACCCAGTGATTAGTGACCACCAGCTGGGAGGCCCAGTAGTAGCTTTTAATTGCTGGAAGAGCTATACTGCCGTCGTACCAGCTTTTCATAAATTCCATAATTTTAGCCAGTATTTTGACTTCCGGGTCTAGGAGGGAGATGGGTCTATACGAGCCACAGTGCTCGGGGGGGGGGGGGGGTTTCCTTTTTTTATATATTACTACAATGTTGGCCAATCTCTGCGCCTTAGGGAGGATACCATTAAGCACACTTTCTTCGTACATTCTTATAAGATATGGGGCGATTGTGGATGCGTTTGATTTATAGAGTTCTATTGGAAGGCCACTGGGACCCATGGCCTTCCCGGATTGTAACGCCCCAATTGCCTTAGAGACCTCCTCAGTTGTCAAGGCAGAGTCTAGGTCTTCGACCTCATGGGCCTCCAGCACTGGCAACCTGAGGGTGGCCAGCAATTCTTTTGCCTCAGTGTATGTGGAGGTCCCAGTGGACGCATAGATTTGTTGAAAGTGGCCAGCAAACGCCTCCGCAATACCAGATCTCTCCCGCACCTGCGTGCCATCAAGGCACTCAATCTCAGCCACCCATCTATTAGCTGTGTCTCGCTTGTCTAACCAGGCTAACAATTTGCTAGCTTTGTCTCCAATGTCATATATGCGATGTTGAGTGGTGCGGTACTGGGCTTTAGCAGCGTCCTCGGCGATATTCCTATATTCACCTTGCTTCATGAGCAATCTATGTTTGGCGTCTGGGGCTTCTGTCGTTATCAGGTTCCGTTCAAGTTGGACAATCTCTGCCTCCTGTAGCTGCTTCCTTTTTTCCTTGCTATGACCCACGATCGCTAAAACCCCACTGCCCCTCACTACCGTCTTGTATGCCTCCCACAGCGCTATAGCCGAATCCACTGATCCGTCATTTTCTATGAAGTAGTTGTTAGTCGCCTCTGTGAGCTTTGCCCTGATCGACGGCACTTAAGGTACCAGGGGTTAATAGCCATCTCGTAGCGCGTGGAGGGTGGGGCACCACCGTAACTTGTTGTTAGCGGTGAGTGGTCAGAGATGCCTCTAGGAAGAAGGGTGACCTCTCCAAACAGGTGGAGCTGGTCGGCCCTACAGAAGAGGTAGTCAATCCGGGACAGACTCCCATGAACCCCAGGCAGAAAAGTGTACTGCATAGACGAGAGATTATGCACTCTCCAAACATCTATCAATCCCATAGCCCTTAGGAAGTCCGTCAGCAACTTTCGGGATACTTCGCCTAGACAGGGAGGTTTCCTATCTATGTCTCCATTAAGGGCCGCATTAAAATCTCCTCCCAACAGCAAGTCGCCCTCGGGTAAATGTAGTTTGTGTGAGCCAAGATCGGCCAGTGTCGTGGAGTGCAATCTGGGTGGCACATAGAGCGATGTTATATTGAGCAACCTACCCTCCCAAAGGCCCGTCACCGTCACAAACCTTCCCATCAAATCACGCGTGACCGTCTGGACCTGTAAGGGGAATGAACTACGCAGGAGGATCCCTACTCCTCTCGATCCCCTAGCATAGCCCGCGTGAGCGACCAATTTATACCCCCATCTATTGAGTGCACAATAAGAGGTCCCTTGTATGTGAGTTTCTTGCAATAGTACCACATCTGGGGCTTGCCGCTTCAAATACTGCAGGACAATTCCACGTTTAATTCGATCCCCTAGACCATTTACATTCCAAGAGAGTAGTTTGAGTTGGCCCAGTAATGACATAAGAGGGGCCACCCGCGGCCAAGGATAACCTGGAAGTGGTACCGAGGATTCACTATCGGACAGTTACTTAGTGCCCACACCCTCGACCTCTTGGACCAGACCCGTGATAACCGTCTCGTTACATGACTGTGGTACCCCCATGCACTGGAAACACTTTGTTCTATGCTGCACAAATAAATCGAAACTGTTCTACAACAGACCCACTTGGAACACCCCAACCCCCCCCGCCTCACTGCAACATGGACTTAAAACTGCCCACCCCCCAACTTTGCAGAGTGCCTGTGTACCCATACCCATTTAACTTTGTGAGGGGGAACGCTACACTGCCGGCACTTCTCCAACAAGAAAAAACAATGATCCCCATAGCCCGGATCATCTTAACCCGTAATGGGACATATTCAGTAAGCTTGGTCTATCTCTCGTACCCAGTGTGATGCGTCCATTTATTATCCCGTCTCCCCTTACGGAGCAAAGGGCTGGACCATGGTGCCCTGCCATATCCGGCCTGATCCCACAAGTTACATACTTGACAGAACTCTACATGGCCAACGCCCAGAATACTGTCAACACCCAGATCCAGTGAGGCCTTTACCCCTACCATGCGCCGTCAATTACCGATGCCTTCCCACCATTCGGTCAGGGCTGTCCAGACACTTCCTTCAATGGCCGCCGTGAAGGTCAGAGTTATCTTGTCGACTCTCGTTTCCTTGCAAACGTCTTTGAGGATTAGACTTGTAAGCACCGGGAGTTCTCCAACCATCTAACCCTTCTCAGGTTTCCTCTGGGGATTGAAAGGACCAGGACTTCCCCTCCGCCAGGACTCGTAGCTTGGCCGAAAAGAGCATTACATACTTAAAGTTTTTTTCCCGGAGCGCTCGTTTGACCTCCAGGAAGGATCTCCGCATCTTTTGCACCTTTACCGTGAAGTCTGAGAAAAATGTGATTGTCGAGTTTTCAAACTTGAGTGGGGGTGCTGTGCGTGCCGTTTGGAGGATAATGTCTCTATCTCGATAATTAAATATTCTGGCCAAGATGGGACGTGGAGGTGCGCCTGGCTTCGGGGGTCCACCAGGCACTCTATGAGCGCGTTCAACTGAAAAGTATTGAGAAAGAGAACGGGGCTGTAAATGGTTCTGAATCAAGTCTTCCACAAAAAGGTCTGTCGCCTGCCCCTCTGCTCTCTCCAGGACCCCCAAAATGTGCACATTATTTCTGCGCGCGTGCCCCTCGTAGTCCGCGAGTTTCGCCTCCAAATCCGTAGTTTTCATCTGTAGCCCCTTAACGATTGTTTCCAAAGTCTTGGAAGAGGCTTGGAGCGTCGAGACCGACTCCTCGGTTGCCTTGACCCTCTCTCCCAAGTTTCGTAGGTCTGCATGCACGAGGGTTACTTCGGCTGTTACGGTGTCTACCTTATGTTCGAGCGCCGATCGGACACCCTGTATGGGCTTCATTACATCCGCTAGGATCGGGCCCCCTCCTCAGGCTGTTGTTTCGTACCTTGCGCAGCACCCCTCTCCTCCGTGCTGTCCACTCTGGACTGGGCGAACTTGTCCAGTTTCGTTTGGTGGGTCTGCTTGGGCCCCCTCGCTGTTGACATGGTATAAGGGTCGCTGATGTGAGATGGCCCCTTAAGTAGTACACTGCGTATTACCCCACAAGGCTCGGTATGCAGAGGCCTTGGATGCAAGGCACGGGAGTCTCTGCACGACTGGAGCAGTCACTGAGGCCAGAAGCTCCTCCTAAATGCTTCAGAACTGGGTCCGCAAGAGCAGCCGGTCTCTCAACTAGATGTTATCCGGGAAGGCAGAGCCCGTCTCATCAGCAGGGATCCAGCAAGCCCCTCACGCCGCCGGCAGCACCCCAGCCACCAGGCCTCAACTTCAATTGTGGCAAACTGTCCGTCCAGCCGCTGCTGGGAATAGACCTAGTAGGCCTCAATGCGTTGGGGGTGCACAGGGTCCCGGAGGGGAGCACTCGCGGCGGCCACACCCCCCTGTCCACTCCCCGGGAGCCCAGAACACTGCACCTCAGCGTGACCAGGGCAGGGGGGGAAGCGCAAATCGTGCACGGACCAGGGCCCCGCCTCCACCGTACACCCGGCTCCAAGCACTGGGAATATGGCGTGGCGCGAGGGGGGAGGAGAGGAGAGATCGCGCTGCCCCCGAAGTGTCAGCCTCGTCTCCTCCAGGCAGGCCGCCAGGCCAGGCACTCCCCCAGAGCACCGGGAAGGAAACCGCAGGGCCGCACAAGGTTGCCGGCCATGCCCCTCCTAGACCGCAACGGATCTTCAGGCAACGTCCGTGTGGGCAAAGGAGGCCGCGGCAATCACTAACCGGCCAGGAAGGATCGCAGTCTAGGGTCGTCAGCACGCCCGGATGGGCCTAACCTCCAAGGGCCCAAGCGGCCCGAGGCACCATCCACTTTCGTTTTCGCCGGGGCTCCACGCAATCTTCGGCGCGTCCTGCTCCCAGCAGCAGCACTGCCGTCCAGAGGCACCAGATCTTCGCTGCTTTCGTTCCAAGTCTCTTGTAGGGGTCAGGGAGCCCAGGACAGTTTACGGGTAAGTCCGGATTATTTTGCGGATTTTAAGGGGATTTATCTGTCGGACTGTCGGAGCTCTACTCCGTTGCGGCCATCTTGGGTGCCGGCTGGCCACGCCCCCTAGGGCTTCAGTCTTAGCTTTCTGATATTCAAACTTGTTAGTGCAGTTTTGTTTTATACGCAGAAGTTTCCATAGGGAATATTCCTGATCAAACTTCTCGGATGATAACTACCTGCGTGCAAAACGGAATGTCCTGCCGTAGGTTTTCTGTACAGCCTCGTTAAAAGTTTATCATCCTCCACATAAACTTCCAAATCAAGATAGCAAACATTGGTATCACTGATGTGCCCAGCAAACACCAAGTTAAGGTCATTAGAGTTAAGGAAAGCAATATACTCTTCAGCGGATGCACGACTACCTCTCCACACAATAAACAAGTCGTCTATATATCGGGCCCATAGTGCCACGCTTTCGACCCAATTTTCGGGACCCTCTGCCCAGGCCACTTGCTTCTCCCACCAGCCCATGAACAAGTTTGCGTAACTGGGGGCGAAGCACGTGCCCATCGCGGTCCCTTGCTGCTGTCTGAACAACGGACCAGAGAATATAAAAATATTATTCTCTAGGCAAAACCTGATCATGTCCAAGAGCATCATATTGTGTTTCTGGTATTTCAAAGATCTTTTGTTTAAAAAACATGTGACAGCAGCAATACCTTGCTCATTATTTATGCAGGTGTAAAGACTAGTTATGTCTAAGGTGATTAATAGCATGTCATCCTCCCATGTTATTCCCTCAATCAGTCTCAAAAAGTCTTGTGTGTCCCTAACATAGGAACTCAAGTCTTTAACTCATGGTACCAAGAAGGAGTCAATATATATGGAGGTATTCTCCAGGAGGCTATTCAAAGAGGCAACAATGGGTCTCCCCGGAGGATTCAAGCTATCCTTGTGATAAAAAGTGGGAAGGACAGGATGTTCACAGTGTAAGAAGTTGTATTCATCTTGATCGAGCATGCCTTCATCTGTCCAGTTCATCAGATGGTTGTGAAATATTTTTACACAATTAACATATTCCATTCTGTTGATAGGCAAATAGCATTGCTCATCACTCAGTTGTCTCATAGCTTCTTTGCAATATTGATCCTTATTGAACAAAACGATGTTCCCCCCCTTATCCAAGGGTTTGATCACCAGGGAGTCATCATTCGTAAGAGTTTGTATAGCTTTCCCCTGTTTAAAGGGAATGTTATATCGTCTGGAATAGTTGCCATTCCTTCTCAAAGTCCGAAATAATTGCTTCATTGAACACATCAACTGCGTCATGTGGGGTCTGTGGGATGACTCTAGATTTTCTCTTCAATTCACTCTTCCCACTGGATTGTGTTATACCAGCTCATGCTAGACAAGTGTCCGTATTGCCTATGCTATCAAATCCTCTGGCATCAGCTGGAGATTCTAAAGCTTGTGGTGCCATCAGAGTTTCTAGGTCATTTCCGATTAGGAGATCCATATCATCAGGTGCATTTGTTCCTCCATGATGTACTTTATTGGGGTGTAACAGATGAATCTTTTGTAATTTCAGTTTTTTTATATACTTGAAGAGGTCAATTCAAGTCTGAGCATAATCAAACTCCGTAGTAGGGCAGAAAGTTAAACCCAATTTCAGAACTTGGGTCTCGTCTGGATTGAGTATTCTGTCAGATAGATTGATGATGGTTTTCTCCTCTCTAGATTTTACCATCTGCCCTGCTTCCCCCTGCTGCGGGTGACTCTGGGAGAAGTAACTTCTCCCCCTTCCTTTCTTGCCCCTTCTTGTTTTTCGTTTTGTTCGCTCTGGGGGGTGGGTTCCTGGGGCTGGTCTTTGTCGGGATCCTCTGATTAGTTTGTACTCCCGAAAATAAGTAGGCTCGCTGATTTTACCATTATCTTCAGTGGCATGTGTTGTCTGCTCCCCTTCCGATGTCTCTACCTCCGACTCCGAGGTCTCTCTGTTAACGGGAATGCCACCTCCTTGTTGTTAGCTTAATTTTTTTCTAGGTACTTCGAATTTACGGGCAAACGTCAGGATCCGACCTGAAGCATAATCTTGTTCGTCCCGCAGGAATTTGGTTTGCTTTTCGGCATCTAATTATATTTTTGTAATCCTTGAGCCGACTCATCATAGCTGTTTTCAGTTCCTCACTTTGTTTGGTGGCCTTATCTTTATTGATCGTCTCTTCTAGATTCTTGATATCCTCTAATAGTTTTGCTCGATCACTCCATGCATACTTAATGAGGATTCTAACAATTCCTTTTGCTGAATCTGTAGTGTGTTCCGCCCAGTCTTTTAATAACTGATGCAAGATGGCTGCCGAGTAGGAGCCCTCCTGAGAGCTCCCGGTTTGGGGATTACCTCATTGGTAGTTATCCCCGTTAAACCCGGCCATCCACCCTCCTCCCTCGGCTACTCTACAGATCACCCCTCTCAAATTTACACCTTTGAAGCCGTCACTTACCCGTTGGATTGGCCGATGAGCTCTCCCCTGGATGCGGCCTACACTCCTCTGATCCGGCTCAGACTGCTGGGTCTGCCGTTCCCATACCGGTTACTTCGTGATGGGGATGATCGTTCGATCCGGGGGTGAGACCAGTCGCTGTTATGCTCGGACCTGCGCTGTGAGCCCAGATGCCTGTCCATGGTGAAGACCTGCCATGGTGAGGCTCGGTCGCCTGCATCGAGGGCGGCCCTGATCTCTGCGGCCCGGAGCGAGAGCGTCCCTCCTCATCGCCCGCCGCTGGCTGTTGAGGTACGTCCTGCGGCCCACGGAACGAGGGCGTCTCTTCTCCTGTTCTGTTGTGCCCTGCAGCCCCGCATCGAGGCCGTCTTCACCCCAGCCTGCTCGACCCCTGGGGGCGGCCTCCACTCCTGGTGCCTGGTACGCTGTGAAGGCTTGCCACAGTGAGGCTGGGTCATGCAGCCCGGAGCAAGGACGACCCGGAGAGAGAGCGTCCCTCCCCATCGCCTGCTGCCCGCCGCCGGTTGACGTGGTATGTCCTGCGACCCCGGAATCGAGGCCGCTTTCTCTTCTCTCTTTCGCCTCCATTGTGCCCTGCAGCCCTGGGACGAGACCGTCTCTACCCCGGTCTGATCAACCCCCCTGGAGGCGGCCTCCTACACCCGCAACCAGAGCGTGGCCACCGCTCGCACCAGCCTATCGCCTGCCGTGAGGGCGGCCGTTTTCCCGTGGCCCGGTGTGAGGTCGCCAGCTGCCGAATTTGAACCTTTGCGGCCCAGCCTGTTTGCCTCACTGGGATGCAACCCGGTTTCTTCTCGCAGCCCCGGAAAGAAGCCGATGCATAGCTGTTGCTCCCCGTCTCGTGCTGTCCCCCGCTGGCCATCCCGGTGATCCTTGCTGCCTATCCTGAGGGCAGCCCGGTTTACGGCCGCCCCGCATCGAGGCCGTCTTCACCCCGGCCTGCTCGACCCCTCCCCACGGAGCGAGGCCTCGATGTTTTAAAATTGGCATTGCCTAAGTGAACCTACCATTAAAAGAAGTGTGTGCTGCACCTTTAACAAACAGCACATTGAACAAAGTTAAGAGTACTGAGTGTTATTCAAAATAAAACTTGAAGGTGTTCTTTCTGCTTGGCATCAGCTGACCTGAGGGCAGCCCGGTTTACTGCTGCCCCGGAGCGAGGCCTCATCCCCGCCGCCGGCTGCTACCTGCCGCTGACTACGGTGCCTCCCCCATATATCTACTCACCCCCTCCTTCAGCCCTGGAGCGAGGCAGGATCTCTGTCTCCCACAATCCAAGGCAGTACCTGGGTGAAAGCTATCTTTGTAGACTCTGTGTTTTGCTGACTATATCTATCTTCTTTGGCCTCAGCCCCCTCCCTCAGCCCTGGAACGAGGCCGGATCTCTGCCTCCCACAAACCGAGGCAGCACCTGAGTGATGTTTCTATTTCTGTTAAACCTGGCTTTTCTAATTTGCGATAGCTGATTATGGTACTCTACATCCTGCTAATTAAATGCCATGTTCATGATGTTTCTACTTGTAGCGAGACCTGCTCCCCACCGCCTTCTACCACGCCGCGGGTTGTGACGGCGAGTGCCTTCCTTTCCCCGCCTGAGTCGGTCGGGGGACCCCACTAGTGTTCTTCCGTTAAGAGGCCGCCACACACCGTGCACGCCTCACGGCCTTTTTCGCCTCACTTACCCCTCTATTTTGCTTGCCTGCACCGTCCCAGTAGCTCCTGCTGGCTCCTCCCTGGTGAGCCCAGCTCGCGGACCCCCTCCTAGGGAGCCGCCTTTCTGCCTCGCCTGCGCTCTGAACCTGTCCCTTTATTGCCCGCACCCTGAACGGGTATTGCCCATTGCAATTGCAACACTTGACCCACTCCTGCAGCTTACCAGCCCATCCTCCTGCCTTTACCTAGTCCCCCCCCCTCTCCATTATGGCAGGGTCTTGCCTGAATGTAACAGGGGGCAACTCTTACACCATCTCATACCCTCCTAACCTCTCCAGGACCGCTGCTAAAACCTTCAAACATTCCCTCCTGAGAAGACATCCAGAGACTCTGATCTCCGACCTGTACTTCAACGCCGACAAGGGCATCATTACCAATGACCTTATTTTCAACTCTAGAAAAACAGCACTATGGCACGCTCCCATATCAAACCTACTTAGTGTACATGAATCCAGGAACATTCCGTATGGTGCCAAACTCACAATCATGCCTTCCCTAAATCTTAGAGCTGACCTTACCATTACCTTATACAAAAACGGCATCGTTATGATCCAAGCACCAGACATAGATCTCAATAAATTCGCTGACTTCTTCTCCAAAAAAGTACATAACACCTCAACGCCCCCCCCAGTGCCTGCCGTCACCACCTGACTCTTGTCGCAGCTCCGGTATATACAGTTCAAAGTCCAATGGTAAGGGCCTCCCAGTTAGTTCTACCAAAGCTGCAGCCACTCCCAATGCACCCCCTCTCTTTCCCTTTCAAAAGACGGGGTGGCTTGACTCTCCCCAAAGTGTTCCCCACTCAGAACAAATCCCTGGACTGTATCTTCCCTAGTGCTGTTAGAGTACTTCCCTCCACTCCCCCCCCAACCTCCAGCATCTGACAAAAAGGCAACGCCGCCGCCGCCCCCTCCTCCTATCCTGGCTCCGCACCTTCTCGCTTAGTAACTAACACACACGTCACTCTCAGCTCACCTGACACCCGCCCCAACAGCCCTGTGACCACCCTACTGAGCATGCCTAGCCCTCCTCACACCCCTCCTCCCAGAAACCTAGCCTTAGGGTGGTTGAGCTCCTCCACCAGGCTTCCCGCTAATGCCACCAGAACTAGTCCTGAACCACAGGTTTCCTTCCCGCAAGTACAACCTTCAACAATGGACCTTGAAACCATGAACATCAGAACATCCATCATAGTTCAGAGCATCCAGAAATCCATTCTAGAGTTGAAGAACATCCTTCACCTCACTGAACACTATCGCTAATCTCAAGCCCTCCCATTACTCAGTCCTTCTCCCGCTCCCCATGCCTTCCCTCCAACCCATGCCGCTGGCCAATAGACACCTTCGCTCTCGCAAACATCCCAACTACCTCTCGGAGGATCTCTAGCCCTCCTCTTATTCTACAAGACCTCTCCCGACGCCCCCAGTCCTCCAGACAAGAAAGTTGATTACTTATTTCCTACTGTCTCAATCAACACTAATAGATTGTTATCTCTCCGTAACAGAGGAGTAAACAGCAACAACTTAGCGCAAGTACCCCTATCCTCCCCTACTTACAACACATGCCCCACGCTCCACTCTCTGGCCTCCTACTTAACTGTCGATCAGCAGCGAAGCATGCCTCCGACATCGCCGCACTCATCCTGAGCCAAAAAACTGACATAGCTATCCTAACCGAGTCACGGCTCAACGAATCTTCATCACCTTAACTAGATTTACTGGTCCCACCAAATTATAACATCGTTAGGCTTGACAGACAAATAAAAAAAGGGGGAGGCGTTGCTGGCACCTACAGCTCAGACCTCCTCGTTACAGAACTCCATGACGACCTCACTGATTCCTGCGAATATATTGCCCTCTCCGTATGTAATAACACTACTCAGTTGTGCAAACTGCACATCTTCTACCACCCCCCCAACCGGGCAAGAACGACGCATTCATTGGCCACCTCTTGGAAATCATTACTGCTAAGGCTTCCCCCCACTCCATTGACATTTTCCTTGGTGACTTTAATATGTACTGGAATGACCCCAACGACCCCCAGGTCAAGGCCGTCAAAGTCTTCCTTGCTGACCAATCACTCACTCAAGCATGCACACTACCAACTCACACGAAAGGCTCCACACTGGATTGGATCATCGCAAAGGCAACGGCGGTCAGGCTTAACTCAATAGATCCAAGCGACTGGTCAGACCACCACGCCATTACCTTCCTAATACCTGGCTTCCCCATGAAAAGGCCAGGGAAGCCTGTGAAACCGAAACGCTGGCTCAGAGACACTAAGAGCCTTGACCTCGAGAAGCTGACTGCTCGTTGCGAGAATGAGCTACAACCCCCCCAAATCTATCTAAGGTCAACGACCTCACAGAGCACTACAACTCGACTAGGTCCAACATAATTGATGATCTTGCCCTGCTAAAGCTAAAAAGATCCCAAATCAAAGACAGAAATCCCTGGTTCAACGGACCCCTCAATAACGAAAGGAGAGCTCTCCGGGTAACAGAAAGAAAATGGAAACAGCAACCCTCAGCCTCCCAACTAAAACTTCTCCGTCAGACCAGAAATACATACAACAGGAACATCCTCAAATCCAAAAAAGAGTTCTTCAGATCAGAACTGGAAAACGCTAACAGACCCTGCAAGCTCTTTGAAATGGTCAAACACCAATTAAACAAACTAGCTAAAACATCCAAAGAAACTACAAAATCCCTAATAACCTGTGAGGAGTTCTCCTCCTTCTTTACAGCCAAAGTTAACTCTCTAGGAAACAAACTTAATTCCGCCTCAAACTTACCACCTCGTCCTGCCAGGACCCATCCCTCTTCTTATCCCGCCCAGGCAACATCAAAAAACCAAATTCACTGGTCCAACTTCAAGGTATATGACGACCATTCCATCTCGAAAATTCAATCCTCCTTTAAACCGAATAGCCACTTTAACAACCCACTCCCCTCCAACTGCTTGGCAGCGACCTCCCTATTCATCATTCCCATTTGGACTACAATTATCAGCGCCTCCCTTCCACAAGGGTCCATACCTAACTCTCTAAAAACCGGGCAAGTCATCCCCATCCTAAAAAAACCCACTCTGAATCCTGCTATTCCAGACAGCTTCAGACCAATATCCAATATTCCTCTTCTTGCGAAAGAGCTGGAGAAATGTGTGCAACTTCAACTGAACCAACACATCGCTAATTTCAACCTGTTAGACGAATTCCAATCTGGTTTCAGGCCTGGGCACAGCACCGAAACCACTATTCTCCACATTGTAAATGACGCTCTTCAAGCCCTTGACCAAGGCAAAACCTGTCTCTTAATCCTACTGGATTTATCTTCGGCATTCAACACAGTCAACCACGAGAAACTACTTGAACGCCTCGAACACAGGATGGGAATAGGAGGTACCATCATCAAATGGTTTGGTTCCTTCCTCCGGAACCACTCCCAGAGACTTAGTCAACAGTAACCTATCTGCTCCTTCCCTGATAACAATCGGTGTCCCTCAAGGCTCAACTCTGTCCCATACCCTCTTCAATCTCTACCTCGAACCGTTAGCGGAAATACTCCGCACTGCCAACATCCCCTTCCACATGTACGCCGATGATACTCAGATCTACATCAAAATCTCATCTCTAGAGGAGATTAACTGTTTGAATGAGGCTCTGAAGTTGACTGTTCAATGGCTTGCCAGCAACCAGCTCAAACTGAATGCACAAAAAACGTAGTTCCTTCTCATCTCCCCCCCTAAAAACACTACTGACATCCTGGAATGGACTAACTCGATCACAGCACTTAACTGCACACCGACCATAGTGGAATCTGCCAAATCTCTTGGCATAACCCTGGACAGCTACCTGAATATGCGTGACCACATCAACTCGATGGCCAAAACTGCCAGGTTTCACCTGAGCTACTTGAGGATACTAAAACCCTTCCTTGAAGCTGCAGACCTAAAAACCGCAGTTCAGGCGTTAGTTATCGCCAGAATTTAATACGGCTGCTCAACGCTATCTGGCCTATCCAAGATCTCCACGGCCCCCCTAAAAGCTTGCCTCAACGCTGCAGCAAGACTCTTAACAGGCTAAAAAAAATTTGAACACATCTCACCGCATCTGAAGGCACTGAACTGGCTTCCTTTTGAAGCCAGAATCCAACTCAAACTGGACTGTATCACGCACAAAGCACTATACACGAATTCCCCTGCATATCTCACCCAGTAAAATCTTGGTATCTGGGGGTTTCAGAAACTCGTGGTCCACCAGAGACCTTGTGCTCCAGCCACCTCACTTTACTAAGGAAAAAACTTACAACCGTGCCTTCTCTGGAGCTGCACCAATAATCTGGAACTCGCTGCCGTCCTCCATCAGAAGAATACCTTCTCTGTCAATCTTTAAAAAGGAAGCTAAAACCTTCCTAATGAGCAAATTCCTCCCATAATGCTCCTTCGTCGCGCACACCGCTCTGCGGCATTGCTTTTGCTCTTCTGCAAAATTTCTTGTCTGCTTGGTTGCTCCTATTCTTTGTACTGATTTATTACTCCCTCAAATGTAATTGCTGGTTCTCTCTGCATATTGCTAACATGTCGCCCCTCATATGTAATTGCTGGCCTTCTCTGCATTTTGCTGACACGTCGCTCCTCTAATTATTGTGTATACCCTGGTTATGTCCGGATGTAGTCACTTCCTTCTATACCTATCCATGTTTATTTGTATACAATGTGTTATCCCTGTAAAGCGCTCTGATACCCTAACGGGTCACGTTCGCGCTTTATAAAACCTTAAATAAATAAATAAACTGTGGGTCCGGGTTCTCATAAGAGGGAACCGTAAATATACGTAGGCCTCTAGGTATGCGTCCGAAATCCAAGTATTTTTGTAATGAGGTGGCCTCCCACCATTTCCTGATTTCTTTTTCATACATTTTTTCTAAAGTCTGATACAATATTTTGAGGTTACTAGGGGGGTTGGTAGTAGCACTTGTTCCTTTGGGGCCACTCTTCCCTCGCCCGGCTCCCTGCTTGAAAACATCGGCAGCCGCTTCTTCACGTTCCGTAACTGTAGACATGCTGATTTCAAAATAAGAAAAAGAGGGGCTTGCACCATCAATATTAGTTATCCCTCGGGACTGTAGGTGTTCCAGATATCAAAGGGCGGACAGGAAAAAGAAGCACTCACCGGCGGTCCGTGGCGGAAGTTGCGGGCCCTCCGACCCGAGATGTACCGTACGTTCCAAACGACGAGGAAGCCCCCTTCGTAGCAGTCACTTACATCAAAATCTTCAAACACCTGCGGTCATCAGGCAGATGCAGTTCTCTCAGCAACAGGGCGGGCGGCAAACAGAAATCCAAAACTTGACAGTTACCGCCGCACCTCACGTCCCGGGTGCAAATCTCCGGCAGTGTTGAGCCGCTACGCATTCATACATAAATATAATATATTATCTACTGGTGGTCGCCAGTAGATAGTTATAGTTAGGACTTATTTTCCATAGGAAATCCGCAACATTCTATTTGAAATAACTTTGGCGCCGGTTGACGAATCTTCGCGAAATTTTCAAACTTTGTGGCCCGCTCCGGTCCGCTCCTATCTTGAAAGTCTCGGGGTGATTCGTTAAGCGGGGGCCAAGAAAAAAGGGGGGTCCCAAAACGTGTTTTCCCCATGCAATTTTCCATAGGAACCTTTCATCGCAGCTACAGCCCGAACTGCTGAACGGAATTACACCAAATTTGGCAAAAAGGTAGCCCATGGTTCAGAGTCGTGCCTTTTGCTTAAATGGTGTAAATCCATTCAGTAGTTCCTGAGAAAATCAAAAGTAAAATCACATATATATCTATGGCCGCATAGGGTTCGCGCACCCTCCCGATCACGAACTGTATGCTAATTGGCTGTCAACACTCCAAACCAGGAAGTGTTGGCAGCCATCTTGTTCCTCGGTAGAACCGAGGCACAAGAAAAGACGAAAACAGACGCAAAAAACGCAAAAAGGAGGCAGGGTAGAAACACCCTGACCCCCTAGACCTGCTCAGGGAGTCCTACAAGGACCCCCAGGGCCCCCAAACATTTTTTTTTTTTTTTGTAAATCGGCAAAAAACGCGCTGGGTGCGCGGATCCTGCCGATAAAAAAAAAAAACGAAGCGCGGGCTCCCGCGCTTCGTGGTTAATTGGCCCCCGGGTGGGCCAAGTCCCGGGGGCATGCGTGCGTTAATAATTATATGGGGGGGCCTCTAAGGCCCCCCCAAGCCCCGGGGACCGCCACCCACCGGGGCTTTAAAAAAAATGGCGCGGGAGGGCTCTCGGCCCTCCCGCAGCCCCGGGGACGCCACCCCCCGGGGCTTCTTTTTAAAAAATAATAATTACCTATGTGGGGGGGCTCCAGCCCCCCCACACGCCCCGGGGACCGCCACCTCCCCGGGGCACTAATAAAAGAAATGTGGGGGTCCGTTTCGGACCCCCGAAGCCCCGGGGACCACCACCTCCCTGGGGCTTTGTAGATGTTGGGAGGGGGCCGCGCGGCCCCCCTCCTGGAGCCTGTGATGGCCCTGGGGACCACCACCCCCCAGGGCCGGCTCCTGCAGTGTCCCGGGGTGCCTACCCCCGGGACACTGTAGTTTGCTATGGCAGGGCGGGAGCCTCGCGGCTCCCGTCCTGCCATAGCAAACTTGCTTTGAATTTTGGAAGAGAGAGCAGGAAACCTGCTCTCTCTTCCAAAATTCAAAGCAAATTGCTTTTCCACACGGGGAGCTGCATGTTAGCAATGTGGAAAAGCAATGCCGGCTCCCGAGGGACGCGGGGAGCCGGCGGGACCGTGGGGGGATTGGGGACCCCCCCCCACGGTCCCCAACGGACAGGGCCAGCCCCGGGGGATGGGGTCCCCGGGGCAAGTAGTGGCCCGGGAGGGGGGCCACGCGACCCCCCTCCCCAAATTAAGGAAAAAAAAATAAAAAAATTTAAAAAAAGGCCGGCCTTGGGGGATGGGGTCCCTGGGGCCTAAGGAGGCCTGAGGAGGGGGGGATGGGGTCCCCGGGCTGAAATTGGCCACGGGAGGGGGGCCCACACGGTCCCCTTCCCGTTCCTTTTTTAAAAAAATAAATAAAAGGGGGTCAGGCCCTGTGGGATGGGGTCCCCAGGGCCCAAAATAATTAAAAAGAAGGGGGGCCACACAGCCCCCATTTAAAAAAAAAATCCCCCCAAAAACATCCGGCATCGCGCCGGAGGCCACGCCCCCTCCTTGGCAGCACTCTGCAAACGCGCCCCCTGGCGCGCTTGCAGAGGGGGAACGAATTCCCCTTGAATACTGGGGTCCCTGGGGGCCAACTAGCCCACCAGGAACCTCCAGTATGCGCCAGGGGTCTGCGTTGCAGAGAGGTGTTCTGAGGCCACGCCCCTTTTTACACCTCTCTGCAACGCAACGCTTAATGGAGGTAGCTGGTGGGCTAGTTGCACCCCAGGGACCCTCAGGATTCAAGGGGAGTTAATCCCCGACTTAAAACGTGCCACGGGGCGCGTTTGCACAGTAGTGAAGGGAGGGGGCGGGGCCTGAGGTGACATGTGTGCAAACATGCCCTGTGGCGTGTTTTAAGTTGGGGGATTAAGTCCCCTTGAATCCTAAGGGTCCCTGGGGTCCAACTAGCCCACCAGGTACCTCCAGTAAGCGCCACAGAGCTGCGTTGCAGAGAGGTGTAAAAAGGGGCGTGACCTTGGACCACCTCTCTGCAACGCAGGGCTGTGGCACTTACTGGAAGTACCTGGTGGGCTATTTGGGCCCAAGGGACCCTCAGGATTCAAGGTGACCTAATCCCCCAACTTAAAACGCGCCACGGGGCGCGTTTGCACAGTGGTGAAGGGAGGGGGCGGGGCCTCAGGTGACATGTGCACAAACACGCCCTGTGGTGCGTTTTAAGTTGGGGAATTAATTCCCCTTGAATCCTAAGGGACCCTGGGGGCCAACTAGCCCACCAGGTACCTCCAGTAAGCACAACAGAGTTGCGTTGCAGAGAGGTGAACAAAGGTGCGTGGCCTCGGAACGCCTCTCTGCAACTCAGCTCTGTGGTCCTAACTGTAGGTACCTGGGGGCTAGTTTGGCCCCAGGGACCCTCAGGATTCAAGGGGACTTAATCCGCAGCTTAAAACGCGCCACGGGGCGCGTTTGCACACGTCACCTTAGGCCCCCCTCCCTTCACCACTGTGCAAATGCGCCTTGTAGCGCGTTTTAAGAGGTAGTTTTAATCCCCCTGCCCTATTATGTACTAACAGGGACTTACAGAGGAGGTCATGCTAATCACAGGGGTACCCCAACGCATAGTGTTCCCCTAGTGTATGTAGGTGTTTTAACTGTATTCTAAGTGTCTTTTACCATAGCACTGGCTCTAGGCCTGGTTAGTCAGAGTCAGTTACCACCAGTACACGTCTGGAAAAGTTGTTGGCACAGGATGATTTTGCAACAAGGCCTCTTTCTGCTCCTCTGTTGGTTTTTTCTGCACATGTCTTGCTTCTTCCTGGATTTTTCTTCGTCTTTGTGGACTTCTGTTTCTTTCGACATTTCTTTTGCTTCTTTCTGTGCGTTTTTTCTTCACATGTCCTACTTCTGTAGGCATAGTTACAAACTAGCATTTGAAAAAACCTTTGAAATTCACTGAAAAAAACATAGGTTTCAGGCACGTTATAGTTAGAAATTAGCATTTAAAAAACCTTTGAAATTCACTGAAAAAAACATAGGTTTCAGGCACGTTATAGTTAGAAATTAGCATTTAAAAAACCTTTGAAATTCACTGAGACAACCATAGGTTTCAGACACGTTATAGTTAGAAATTAGCATTTAAAAAACCTTTGAAATTCACTGAAAAAACCATAGGTTTTAGGGACAGTTATAGTTAGTTGGACATTTCACTCGTACAAAACCCGTGAAATTCCCCGTTATAGTTAGTTCAGCTAACTATAACTCGCGCCCCGCAATGCACTGCTGATGACGTCACATATTACATCACTCATGACATGGTCAGTGACATCACTGATGACATCTCAAATGACATCACTGATGACATCACTGATGACATCATCCATGTGTTAATTTTATGCATCTTCTCACACCCTAATATAACTTTTGATACACCCACTCTAAATTACAGACTGCCATTCTCAAAACCATAGACACTCCAACACCAATAACTACATACACACACATTGATTCTTAGGTCTACACACACATCCACTCACTCACCTGTACAGTCACTCATACTTACGGTCACTCAGTACAGGACTATCATATGCACTCATACGCCTACATAGACACTCACACACCGCCACTCATCCACAGAGGTACTCACACACCTAGTCAGTCATGCAAATAATTAATCACACTGCCATTTACTCACCTATACAGTTATACACACACAAGCTCACTTACTCATACAAATACTAGCACATTCTTACGCTCTTATACAATCACTGATACAAGTACACACTCATCCATACAGCCACTCTCACAATCGCACACTCTCACTTATACCCATTTATATACTCCAACACACATATATACTGCCTTTCACATATGTAGTTACTCACACATGTACCACTGAGATATACATTCACTCACTAACACACCCATACACACACTCACCCACCCATACAGTCCATCACAGATGCACTCTTGAAACCATGCACCCAGTGAATCACCCACTGATACATCTATGCGCAGTCACACACACCCCACCCACACAAACACTCAGGCACCCATACAGATACTCAGACAACCAATCAATAACTCATATTGACACTCATGTAGCTATTTACAAACCCATGCAGCCACTTACACAGCAACAGACAGACGGATAAAGACATTCACACAGTTTAGTCACTAACCCATGCATTTAGTAAGATACGTTTAATCACTCACTTATAGAGTCAGTCACGCACCTACTAAATCATCCATCCAGACACTTATACACCCACTCATTCTTCAATACACCTTGGCATATATTTTAAACATATTTAAACTTTATAGAAACACACAGTCACTGCATGATGTCATGAGTGATGTCATTTGAGATGTCATCAGTGATGTCACTGACCATGTCATGAGTGATGTAATATGTGACGTCATCAGCAGTGCATTGCTGGGGCGCGAGTTATAGTTAGCTGAACTAACTATAACGGGGGAATTTCACGGGTTTTGTACGAGTGAAATATCCAACTAACTATAACTGTCCCTAAAACCTATGTTTTTTTTAGTGAATTTCAAAGGTTTTTTAAATGCTAATTTCTAACTATAACGTGTCTGAAACCTATGTTTTTTTTTGGTGAATATATATATATACCTTTATGACAGTCTGTTTTCCTGCTCCATGAAAACCTGCCGGTCATGTGATCGGGGCACTCTGCTGAATTTTAATTTAAGCACGCAAAACAGGAAGTGATCACTGTGTGATCAAGGCAGTAAATGCCGAAACGCGTCGCAGCGTAATGGAGGAATAAAAGCTTTTAATTCCTGAAATCTCCCCGTGTCGGTGTCCGGTCTGTGTGTGAGGAATCGGATGTGGTATATATATATATATCCTACTGGCGGTCGCCAGTAGGTAGTTATAGTTAGGACCTATTTTCCATAGGAAATTCACAACATTCTATTTCCAATAACTTTGGCGCCGGTTGATGAATCTTCGCAAAACTTTCAAAACTCGTGGGGCGCTCCGGTCCGCTCCTATCCTGAAAGTCTCGGGGTGATTCGTCAAGTGGGGGCCGAGAACAAAGGGGGGTCCCAAAACGTGTTTTCCCCATGCAATTTTCCATAGGAACCTTTAGTCGCAGCTACAGCCCGAACTGCTGAACGGAATTACACCAAATTTGGCAAAAAGGTAGCCTTTGGTTCAGAGTCGTGCCTTTTGGTTAAATGGTGTAAATCCGTTCAGTAGTTCCTGAGAAATTTGAAAAAGAAAACACATATATATATCTGGGCGGAGCCTAACCACACCTGTCATTGTGAGATCTGATTGGCTGTCAGCACCTCATCCTGGAATTGCTGGCAGCCATCTTGGGACCAATATAAATGATAGTACCCCATTGAAATGCATTGTAGTGAATCGAAGATTTTGAGGGTTACCAAAAGGAGAACTATAAAGGGTGATAACAGACTTTAGTTACATTAGAATTCATTTGTTGATGGTACCATACTAATTTCAGGAATTGTGGTGTGTTCTAAGGTGATTTTACCCTGTGAAAAACCTTCTGCTGGGATATCATGAATCATGTTTGAGAGAAAACTATTTTCACATGCTTGTCCCATACAGTTTTGGAAGGTGCTCCAGAAGCTAAAATGAGAGCATATTTTCTGTAAATTCACATTATCTTTCTCAGTCATGTGAGAATTAAGTCTGACATTCTCAGTAAAACATGTACATCCAACAAGGGCAGAGACTGTCAGTTGATTCCTTTGTGTTCTACTGCAGCTTCCCAGACTGTTCTAAGAGAACAACTAGAGTGCTAACAGCCTTACTTATGACAAAAGTATGGCACACCTGAAGCCATCTAGATTGGAATAAACTGGTAACACTTAAAACATTTAATTTAAAAAGGAACAAAATGATGGGGTTCATTTTGTCATAGAAATTATGGTTAGTGCTGTAGAAAGAAAAACAAGCATTTGCAATGCAATAGGTCTCGCATTTATGAGAGTTTGAGCTATTGGCATTGTAAATGACAATGCCCTTTAATTATGTGTTTTCAAAAACTGCAAGTGGTGGGTAAACACGCACTTTGTACTTATAGTCCTTGTGTACGAAAAGCAAGGCTGGAGATAACAGCGCCTTTTTTAATGTCAGCCTTGCTTCTCGTAAGCAAAGACCATAAGTACAAAGTGGGTGTTTTTACGCACCACTTTCAGGTTTTCAAAACACAAATAAAAAGCATTGTTATTACAATGCCAATAGCTCAAACTCTTGCAAATGCGAGACCTATTGCATTGCAAATGCTTGTTTAATAATATTGATCGAAGATTGTACAGGTTAGGACAGACACAGACTAGGTGGATAAAAGCTATCAATAGGCCGAGGGGCTCTGGCAGCAGTGCCCCAAGGGCTCATGGGTGTTTGCTGCAGAGGGCAGGATGTACACTGCACAGAGGAGTCTGCATACCCCTCTCTGTACTCCACTGTGCCCTTAGTGGGTGTCTGTACCTCATTGCCTGGTCCCTCAGGATGAGCTCCCCTGCAGCTTCTTACGATGTTGGTGCTATGAATAGGCAATACTGAAGACAGTTAGTAAGACACTGTGTAGAGAACTTTGCCCTTGGAAACATAAAATATGGTATTTACCAGGAAAAGGAAGAAAACATTACGTTAGAGCACTGTGTCCTGTGCTTTCCCCTGCTTCTCAGAAGCTATCCGTCACTCTGTCTTCCGTGCCCATCCGTGCTTCCCTGTACGCCAGTGTTTTGTTCACTGGCCAGAGGCATAGTTTACAAGTGAGTGACAGATCACGTCACACGCATTTCCCACGGATGACATTAATAAAAGAGAGGAATTTGAAGCAAAGGTTTTCAGATTTGATGTTGATTAATGGGATTTGTAGAGCGCGCAGATGCTCCGATGAGTGTCCAGGCGCTAGTTTTTTAAGCAAAACACTACGGCGGAGGTATTCCGTGTTTTTGAGCGCACTTGATGATTTAGCGGATATGAAGGTGCCAAATATGATACGGAGCTTCCTGGCGCCAATGCCCATGCGCTTCGGTGGTGCACTGCCTGGTTGTTTGTACTAGGCCACCCTGTACCACTCCCCCACCCCTCCCCCGTGCTGTAGGGACTTTCTTGGATTCCCTTGCGCAGGTAAGGTGGATGAGTGAGTAAAATCTGCTTCAGTTCTGTTTCCACTACTACTAAATTAAGAATTTGAATCTGGAAAACTGAAAAACTTAGATTCCAGAGACTGGTAAATCGTATGTCGTTTGTTTTGGTAATTGTGAAACCTGACAGACGACACGCTGACATCGACTCTGCTCCTGCGGGTGTCCAGTGCTGACCCCGGGCAGCCTTCTCTCCATTCCTACCTGACTCTGTTGTACGGCGATGCGTTTACTTTGTCTGCTGTTCCTCCGGTGCTCGTCGTCTCCCGGTCTCTATGTTCCACCGATCGAGTTAAGTTTCTATTCCAGAGAAAGTGAAAGCTAAGACCAGCTTAGTTTACAGCTGCTGGCTCCACCTTCACTGTTCAGGAAGGAGGCAGAGGGGGCGTCGTCTGGAAACTCGCGCTCCGCAGGAAAGGCATATTTTATTTATTTATTTTATGCGTTTTTATATAGCGCGGACTTTACCCGAAGGTGTCAGAGCGCTTCACAATAGGAACAGTAACGTTACAAGTGAGCATAAAACAAAAGCAAGCGTTACATTGCATGAGGAAAAAGTGACAATTGTGCAAATAACAAAAACAAACAAAATACAAAAAGAGGTAGCAAATGATACGTTACAAGAGGAACAAGCAGACGCTGTAAGGTAGCATTGTGTCCCTCTGCGGTGGTGGGAAGCGTCCTGTGTGCTCAGATTTAGTTCAAGCATGCAGTCTGCAAAGTTTAAAACAAGCTGCCATCTTGGAGAGTCGGCACGCAAATGTCTCCATAGAACACAGACACGCCGTGAGCGTGCACATCAGCTGTCCGGGCAAGTGCACATCAGAACGCGCCGTAAGCGTGCACATTTGCTGTCTGGAGATCGCCAGCAAAGACCAGCGTGACGGCGACCGCATTGGCTGCGAGGTACACCGATCACCCTGTGAGCTCTAGGGACACGCTGCAGGGCATCGCGTGAAGCATGGCGGAACGACGGTAAGGTGGGGGTGGCAGGCGCATGGCTGACTGACACTGGAGGGGTGCAAGGACAGCTGGGGAGTGCGTGCAATGCGGCTGGAGAGGACGGAAGGGGGACAGGAGATGTGCACATCGCGTGCCTGGACATGCGTGTTCACATTTCCAGTCCGGCCTGCGCGTGCACATCTCCTGTCTCCCTTCCGAAGCAAGTCGACGAAGGGAGGGAGGGCGTAATTTAAAGTTTATCGGCTTCTATACAAACACCTGAATTCACTTTATGCAGTCGATCCGATCCTATTAATGGCCACATTGTATCGCCAATAAGTTGCAACTCCACATGTACTACTGATGTTCTGTTTAATGCCTATGTTGAATAATAAAATGTAACGCGATTATGAAAAAAAAACTGTGCAAGCGGTGCACAGGGCAGGAATTCCCCTTATTGAAAGCCATATGCCAGAGCGGAGCTGCGACGGACCACCTCCAATCATGCATTGCTTCCACCACAAAACACACACACGCATGCACACTGGACAATGTAGGAAATGAAGACTGATAGGCTGCAGCTCCCTCGAAACGTAATTGGAGAAGAAAGGGGTTGTGTGAAAAACCAATAGAAAAAAATAAGTGTGAAAGGATTAGAATGGGTGCTTAAAAGCGTGTTTTCCATAGCTCAGAAATCCTTTGGCTTTGTGGATTATGCTTGTAGGCGAATGGGCGATTTACAGAAAATAAATCCAGGCTGTCACTTCCTGAAAACGGTAACCAGTATAAGAAACATTGTTTAATACTATCCATTTGCACTTACCTGAAACCGGTCCTGCGTCCGCTGCACAGCAGCAACATGGGGTTGGTTGGGGGATGAATATGAAAGCAACACGGAGAGGGCCAGTGGGAAGTGAAAGGAACATTGAGAAAGAAAGGGGAGTCAATGGGGACATGCACAAATGGCACTGACAGAGGCATCGCTCGGTCTCCAGCCGGGAGGAAGCGTTGGCGTCTGATGAAGGAAAACGCTGCGTTTGTGCTCGGAGGGTGGGGGGCTCATAATGCGAAGCTCTCGACATTGCGGCTCTGAAGCCCGTGAGACGCCGTCGTGTGCACGTCTGCTGTCCGGCGCCGGGCACAGCTGTGAAGCACACGAGTCAAAGAGACGCCGTGCGTGTGCACGTCTGCTGTCCGGCGCCGGGCACAGCTGTGAAGCACACGAGTCAAAGAGACGCCGTGCGTGTGCACGTCTGCTGTCCGGCGCCGGGCACAGCTGTGAAGCACACGAGTTAAAGAGATGCCGTGCGCGTGCCCATGTGCTGACCCGGACCAAGCTGATAGACACGCCGTGAGCGTGCATATCGGCTGTCTGGGAAAGTGCACATCTCCTGTCCCCCTTCCAAACTAAGTCGACGACAATATATCTCGCTTAGCGAGCAGCTTCGCTGCGTCGCTAGGCGAGACCTAATTAGGACATGTTTCAAGTGTGATCTCAAATATCTTCCTGTTATATTTCAACAGGAGCAGCCTGTCAGTTGACGCCTTTGTGTTCTACTGCAGCTTCCCAGAGTGTTCTAAAGAACAACTAGAGCGCTAACAGTCTTACTTATGACAAAATTATGGCACACCTGAAGACATCTTGATTGGAATAAGCTGGTAACTCTTAAAACATTTAATTTAAAAAGGAACAAAATGAGGGGGTTCATTTTGTCATAGAAATTATGGTTAGTGCTGTAGAATGAAAAATTAGGACATGTTTTAAGTGAGATCTCAAATATCTTCCTGTTATATTTCAACAGGAGCAGCCTGTCAGTTGATGCCTTTGTGTTCTACTGCAGCTTCCCAGAGTGTTCTAAAGAACAACTAGAGAGCTAACAGTCTTACTTATGACAAAAGTATGGCACACCTGAAGCCATCTTGATTGGAATAAACTGGTAACACTTAAAACATTTAATTTAAAAAGGAACAAAATGAGGCTGTTCATTTTGCCATAGAAATTATGGTTAGTGCTGCAGAAAGAAAATGTAGGGCATGTTTTAAGTGAGATCTCAAATCCTCTTCTATTTCATTAGAAAATTCTGACATGCAGACTGAAACAATCACTTTCAATACCAGCAGTAGACTTCCAGTTAACTCCCTGGTGAGCAGTAGCTTTACTACAGTGATCTAATGAACAACTAGAGTGCTAACATTCTGAATTTATGGCAAATGTGTGACACATCTGAATGCCTTCTTGATGGAATCAAAGTAAAAACTGAAAGCATTTCCTACTGAGGAGACTGCAGTAAATGATGAAATTAGGAAACTTCATAACAAATAAGTCTCCCAAGATGGCCACCAGAGAAAAAAAGAGCCCAAATGTAGCACAAATATCACCCAGATGTAGCCCACATATAGCCCAATGACAGAAGTGTGCAAAACACTTTTTATTTTTAGTTTTTCTGCAGTTTTATATAGTGCAAACTGGTCAGGTATTGGAGCGTTACATCTTACTTGGACCCCTTATTGCGTATTTTGCACGAAGTACATGAGATTGATCTTGCGAAACATTGAACTTTACGATTCTGTTAACCTGAAGTTGCTCTGAACCGGGCTTTGTAACACCCGTTTTTACCTACTGGTTTTAATTAATTCTCACTGTATTGTATTAGGAAAGAGGATTTACTGTTTTTATGTACACTTTTATGATCTATGTTTCTAAATCAGATCAAATAAAGTTTAATGAATTCTATGGCAGGACGGAGGCGAGGATTATGCATATCTTTCCTCACTTTATTTGCATAGCAGTTCAAAGAAAACGTAACACAACAATCATTAAACAAAAGACTACACAACCCATGAACCATTAGGGGGTAGTCTCCAAGGCAACTATAGTCCAATCATATCACAGTCCATCGTATATAATATCGTGACGTCCCTTCTGCTTCCTCTTTCTTCACTGCTCGTCAGTTAAGTGCATTCCTTACATTCTTGGCTTAATCTGACGTTGTTGCTGTTTGTATAGCGGTTTCTTGTGCACGTTATTAGCATTATTGCCTTGGTATTGTTTCATATTCCCTGCGCAGCAGGCTCTTGCCCGAGCGCGTTCTCCCCTCGCAGTTTCTCCCGCTGTGTGCTCTGCGCGCGGTGAGATCCTGTCAGGCGCGTCTGGTCCAAGCGAGGCAGCTCCGTTGAGCGCTCCCGCTGGTCTTTACGCGCGTTTGGGAATCCGGTCACTCCTTTAGTGTCCGCTTGATTCCCGACCAACCCTCGCCTAATTTTGACACAGCTACGCTGTGATTTCCCCACACGGCCACGTTAGTGACAAGCGCCACCTGGTGGGGGTAATTGGTATTGCGCCTCAGTCTATTCTTATAACAGCTTCGGGGAAAGCCCAGCTGTTGGAGCACCGGCGAGGGGGCTGTCTTAAGGATTTTAAGGGCATTTGTTCTGTGCTCACACCCTCTGCTATCATGTCTTCTCCAGAAGACCATTTTTACTCCTCCTACCAGGAAGTGGAGGAGGAATGGCCCCCAACTTCTCCCTCCAGCAGTGGACCAAGCCCTCTCTCTGGCTATTTCTAGGGCGCTGGCTCCTCTTAGGGAACAGGTTGATAAGCTGGCGAAAAGCATCCCTGGGGTGTTCAGTGACCCAGATCTGGTGGTGGCGGGTCCAAGTAGCTCCCAGATGGGGAATAAAGGGCCGTTAAGCATAACGCGGGGCACTTGGAAGGATTTGATAAACTTACGGAAACCTTCCTCAAGAGTGTGCGAACGCTAAAACATGCACCCTGCCGGGAGGAGGAGGGCCCGGAGAAAATTGCGACACTGTCACCACTATTGTAGACCCCGACGGCGGGTTTCCCTTAGAGGGAGAGGGTGTATCAGAGGACGATTTCTCCTCCGATGAGGATAAGGACTCGGGGTGTCCCTGGCGTCCAGAGTCCCACTCCTCTCAGTCCCCGGTTGGGGACGGGGTCCACTCGGACATGTTCGAGCCTACCCAAATTTACCATCCTAGGTCGGCAGAGTGGACACCTGACGCCAAAGTGGCAGAGTATGTGGTGGGGAAAATCCATCAACCCCTTGAAAGGGAGGTCAGGAATAGGATGAGGGAGAATGCCCCAGGCCCTCACTGAAGGAGAAGGTGGCACACACGCCTGAAATTGATGAGAAACTATGTACCTTTTTCTCCAAGTATATGAGGGATCCCAAGAAAGGAATTGATAGGTCTTGGACGTGGTAGGGCCCTTGACCCAAATTATTCAATTGACGGAGCGTTCCAAAGAGTCAGGATCCCCTTTGTCCACGGATATTGTGGCTGGTTGGGCGCACTACCCTAAACCCTAAAACACTACCCCCTCCACTACCCAAACACCACTGCACTACCCTAAACCCTAAAACACTACCCCCAGCACGACACCCTACACTACCCAAACATAACTGCACTACCCTAAACCCTAAAACACTACCACCAGCACGACTCCCTACACTACCCAAACACCACTGCACTACCCTAAACCCTAAAACACTACCCCCAGCACGACTCCCTACACTACCCAAACACCACTGCACTACACTAAACCCTAAATATACCCCCAGCATGACCTCCCACACTACACAAACACCACTGCACTACCCTAAACCCTAAAACACTACCCCCAGCACGACCCCCTACACTACCCAAACACCACTGCACTACCATAAACCCTAAAACACTAACCCCAGCATGACCCCCTACACTATCCAAACACCACTGCACTACCCTATACCCTAAAACACGACCCCCTACACTACACAAACACGACTGCACTACCCTAAACCCTAAAACACTACCCACAGCATGACCCCCTTCACTACACAAACACCACTGCCGTAAACCCCAAAACACTACCCCAGCACTACCCCCTACACTACCCAAACACCACTGCACTAACATAAACCCAAAACACTACCCTCAGCACAACCCCCTACACTACACAAACACCCCTGCACTGCCCTAAACCCAAAAACACTACCCCAGCACGACTCCCTACACTACTCAAACACCACTGTACTACCCTAAACCCTAAATCTACCCCCAGCATGACCCCCTACACTACCCAAACACCACTGCACTACCCTAAACCATAAAACACTACCCCCAGCATGACCCCCTACACTACACAAACACCACTGCACTACCCTAAACCCTAAAACACTACCCCAGCACGACCCCCTACACTACCCATACACCACTGCACTACCCTAAACCCTAAAACACTACCCCCAGCACGACCCCCTACACTACCCAAACACCACTGCACTACCCTAAACCCTAAAACACTACCCCCAGCACGACCCCCTACACCACCCAAACACCACTGCACTACCCTAAACCCTAGAAAAGAAAACCCACCCCATGCCCAATCCCCCTTACCTCTCACTCCTCATGGTTCCTCTCTCCTCGTGGTTCCTGCTTCACGTCATCTCTGAGGGGCGGTGCACGTCGTTGTGAGGAAACGGAACAGCCTCTGTTTCCTTACAACGACATGGATCGTCTACATGTTTTTAGAACGCATGGTCATTTACCATACATACCTTTACAACAAAATTCGTTGTAAAGGCATGCGTGGTAAATGACCATGCGTTCTAAAAAATGCGTAGTAATGACTTTCGTGATGTACAACGCATGCGTGGTAATGCATGCGTTGTAATGGTATCGCAAAGTAAAAAAGTCGTAACGGCTGTTTACCGATCGAAGCTGGCCCCTGTTCTTCAGTGAGACGTTTATTTGATTAATTAGGAGGAAGGAATGTGGTTTTTTTAACGAAAAGTGCATTCCCGGCTGTTGTATTGTGAAAGTGTCCGCGTGGCCTGGTTTCACTTCCGGTGAGAGAGTGGAAGAGTCTGTTTGGATCTAAAGGAGTTCTGTTGTTGGACGGGCCGGCGCCATGTCATCAGAAAACATAGCTAATGGAAAGCGTCCTCCCTGAAGTGTGGAGCAGTGCCATGAGAGGTCAACGAGTGTGCGTCCCACCGCAGTATGACCGTACCGCGTGACCCATGTGCCGCCTCCAGGGTACGGGAGGCAGAAGCGGCATCGCAGGTCCTCTTGAAGACCGTTGTAGCACTAATTCTACATTTTGGTACTAGGGCATTTTAACTTCGTTGTTCCTGCCAGATACAAAGAGAAGATCCTGTGTTATTCAGTGCCCTCGTTACCTTTTTGTGGGTTGTGGTGCTTGTCACTTCGCTGCCCCGCCGGTGCACACGACTGGGCACCCCACCTCGTGTGCCATCTGCAGGGCCTCTGCCCTCGGATCACTGGTTTCGGTTTCTGGAGTGGCAACATAAACAGTTGCTACCAAAGGACTAGCCTGAACACTTAGGTGAATATCCCCTGCACCAGCATTCCACGGAAATTCTTTCCTAGCTCTCCCACGTCAACGAAGCACGGCTCCGCTCGCGACACCGTATGACGTCATCGGAGCCATAAGAGGACCTCGTCGGCGTGCTGACGTCAGTTCCACCCATTTTTTCCGTGCCACCGAGGCAAACAGGGGACCGAGACATTTTCAAATGTATACATAGTATAATAAATATATATATATATATTCACTGAAAAAACCATAGCTTTCAGGCACGTTATAGTTAGAAATTAGCATTTAAAAAACCTTAGAAATTCACTGAAAAAACCATAGGTTTCAGGCACTTTATAGTTAGAAATTAGCATTTAAAAAAACCTTAGAAATTCACTGAAAAAACCATAGGTTTCAGGGGCGTTATAGTTAGTTGGACATTTCACTCGTACAAAACCATAGAAATTCCCCCGTTATAGTTAGTTCAGCTAACTATAACTCGCGCGCCCGCAATGCACTGCTGATGACGTCACATATTACATCACTCATGACATGGTCAGTGACATCACTCATGACATCACTGATGACATCTCAAATGACATCATCCAGTGAATGTGTGTTTTTCTGAAAATTAAATATGTTTTATATATGTATATCTCAAGGTCGATGGAAGAATAAATGGGTATATAAGTGTCTAAATGGATGATTTTGTTTTGGTAAAATTGATTGTATAACTGACTAAGTGCATCTTAGTGAATACATGGGTTAGTGAGTAATGTTTAAATATGAAAATATCTGTATCAGTGTCTCACTTTGTGTATAAGTGGCTGCATGGGTTGGTGAGTAGCTACATGAGTGTCTATATGGGTTATTAGTTGGTTTTTTGAGTATCAGTATGAGTGTCTGAGTGTCTGTATGGTTCGGTGGGGGTATTACTTAGTGCATAGATGCATGAATGAGTGACTCACTGTTTGTATGTGTTGAAGACAGCATGTGTGCAGGACTGTATAGGTGGATGAGTATGTTGTATGGGTGTGTTAGTGAGTGAATGACTGTCTCAATAGTGTCTTTATGAGTAACTACATAGGTTTTAAACTAGTATATGTGAGTATTGGTGTATATAAGTGAGTATATGTGAGAGTGAGAGATTGGAAGAGTTCCTGTACAAATAAGTAGGTGTTTCTATAAGTGATTGTTTAAGAGAGTAAGTATGTGTAAGTTTCTGTAGAAGTAAGTGTGGTAGTGTGTGTATAACTGTATATGCAAGTAAATGGATGTTGGATACTTTGTTTGCATGTGTGACTATGTGTGTGAGTAACTCTATGGATGAGTGGCGATGTGTAACAGGATGTATAGGTGTATGAGTACATATGATGAGTGAGTACATGTATGAGTGACTGTATAGGGACTGTTGGTAGAATGAGTGGATGTGTGTGTAGATCTTGGAATTACTGAATAGGTGTGTTGTAACTGGTATTGGTATGTCCATTGTTTTGAAAATGTTAGTTTGTATTTTTGAGTGTGTGTATCAAAGGTTATATTAGGGTGAGAGGAGGTCTGCCACTCTATCACAAGGATGATGTCATCAGTGATGTCATTTGAGATGTCATCAGTGATGTCATGAGTGATGCCACTGACCATGTCATGAGTGATGTAATATGTGACGTCATCAGCAGTGCATTGCGGGCGCGCGAGTTATAGTTAGCTGAACTAACTATAACGGGGGACTTTCTATGGTTTTGTACGAGTGAAATGTCCAACTAACTATAACGCCCCTGAAACCTATGGTTTTTTCAGTGAATATATATATATATATACACAGGGATGAATTAGAGGAATTTAGTATCTCTGTCACCCCTTATATAGTCAACACGTTTCGGCCGTCTTAGATATGCCAGATAAGGTCAGCAGCCTTCTTCAGGACCCTACAGTCTCTGGTTAATTAAGTGCTATAAACCCCACATTTAGGAGGTAAATAGCCATAAAGTCTGCTGTCCTATATCTAACCCTTAACTATTGTATGTTAGATGCAAAATTTTCGTAAAACAAACAAACATAAAAAATGTAAGATAATTCCTCTTACATAACTGTACTCCGGAGATCAATACTCCGGGTACAAAGGAGAAAATTGCCTAATCCGGGGAACCCAAGGGGATGTCGCTCTGTTGTCACACTTACTCCAAGAGTCGGACGCCGCCTTTCAATGCAGAGGTGTTCCCACCTCACCAGTAATTATGATGAGTCTAAGAGTTTTCAGTGTCAGGTAGAGATTTTTACCGTACTGAAAGTTCCTAAACTCTCTTTTTACCATGAATTATGTCGCCAATAGGTGTGCTCTCAGTGCAGGCTGCCATTAAATTCTAGAAACACGTCCCTGCTATTTTCAAGAAATTTCATTTATTTTTATTTCCAGTATTTGATGTGGATGTGGTCTGTTCAGCTTATTTTGGTCAGTGGTAGCGGCCAGGAGAGAAGTCCTTCTCTAGCCACTAGAACATCTGTAGTGTTTTGTCCTGTGGTTGCCGATATCTTGAAAGGATGTGTCTCTATTACCCTACTATTTTCATGTATTTTTCATTTGCAGAGCTCAGGATATGTACTGCAACTACAGCATAGGGTCTGTCTGTCTACCACTGTCAAAACACAATTATAAAGGCATTAAATCAGTCATTCTTGAGTCAGGTGAAAGTATAGCTGTGAGCACATCTGGCAGTGCGCTTAAGCTGAGACATAATAAACTTTGACACTATGGCAAAGATAAACACACATGGGCCTATTCATAAACTGTACTTTCTAGTAGTACTACAATAATACGACTCGCGTACTACAAAATGCTATTTACAGACTTTTATGCAAAGACCTCTGTTTCCACCTCTCCAAGCTTTTCTATGTAGAGATGTCCGCCACAGTTGCAGAGGTCTCCACACATGTAGGTAAACATTTTAGTAGTAAATGTGGGAGGAACCTGAAGAATTGCCTGAAAAATGGGGAATACTTACTACTAAATGGGAGGGACTTAAGGAGGGGGAAGAAGGGGTTTAGGGAGGGACATGTAAATAAAACACCTACCCAAAAAACAGTAAGCCCATTGCTATTCACAAACTGCACTTCTAAAATTATTACAGCCAAAAAGGATGTAGCACAGTTGTAAATATATCCAGCCCAGCTTTAGAGTAAGTCAGGCACCACACATAGCTATTCGCAGGTATGTAGATAATAATGGAAGCAGGGACTTAAAATAACAACCCATTGGAAATAATATTAAATAAAATAAATTATTTCGAGTTGTAAATTACATTTTTTTTAAGTTATATTAATTTTAAAACTATTTTTCTTAAATTAAATAAATTAATATTTGAATTAAGCAAAAGTTATTACATGATTGAATATAACAATGAAAGTGGCTGTAGGATTTTTTTTAAACGTATTTGAAATAATTCTAAATTAATGTACTATATTGTATTTATTTAATTATTTATTAAATAGGAATGTAATATATCTTATATATATTACATTGCCTATTTGCCATAGGCAAGGGACAGAACACACACCTGGTCAGCGCCAGCATATCGCCACGAGCGATAGTGCGCTTTACAAATACACATAACATAACACATTTATTTATTAATTTGTTAGATTTATTTAATTATTTATTAAATATTTGATTTGATGAGTTAATGTGCTGTAACATTTAACTTTTTTAGTTCTAGGTTAATAATTATTTTAAGTTAATTTACACTTTTATTTTACTTAAAAATAGTTTGATTTTTTATTAAAAATAACTATTATACTTTATTACTTTTCCATATACTTTACCATTGGGAAACCTCCCCAGTGGTGGAGACCTCCAGCTACATGTGAAAAGTTACTATCAGGAAGTCTTGTTGTAGCAGGTTCAATCCAGGCTCATGTAAGTCAGTACTTAGTAGTAAATGTACACGTGTAAATTTACCTTCCCAAATAGTTTCCACAGGTTACAGGAAGGCAGAGCAAAATGCAAATGCAATTCTTAAGATGTGAGTCTGTCCAACGCCTGCAGTTACTAAGCAGTGAATGGTGAACAGACACACTCTGGAGCTGGGGGAAAGCACAAATGCCATCTCCTGAGAGAGAAACAAGCAATAAAGCAGTAGGGCAGTGGAAATGTGATACATTTGATGAAGGGGTGGGGGGGAAGTGGCACAGCCAAATTGCTACAGTGGCAGCACACACACAGGAATAGGAAGGAAAGCTAAAAAATTGAGAGCCGGAAATTAAATGGACAAGAAAGTGATTCAATCACGAGCAAGGGACAGATGCACAATCCATTCAAAGTGTATGCTAAAATATTGGTTACAGTGCTGTCTGCGACAGATACCAAAAATGTCTTTAAGGAACAATGCAACAAGTTGTTATCCTCTCAAAATATTACCTCATCAATGGCCTCTTCTTCTTCTTCACTCGCTTTAAATGGTCCTCTTTCCCTTCAGCCTTCGCCTCGCTCATCCATGGAGGGAGCATCCGTTTCTTCGCGTTGGACTCTGACATTTCCATCTCACTAGAACAAGCAGAGAAAAATGCGAACAACATGAGGACATCCTCTTGAAGGATGAACAACGAAATAGACAATACATATGTAAACTGCAGTGACACAATTTGAGATGCACATTATATAAATGTTCACTATCAATAGCAAAGACACGCAGGAAGACTTAATAGAAATCTTTGAAATGGAGGAGAGATTAAAGTGAAAGTAATGTTAAAGGGTTTTTACATAGTGTAATGGCCAATATTTTTAATGGCACCTTGGCGCTGTTTAATTGTTAGTCGTCTTGTGCTGGATAGCCAAAAAAGGAGTGTGATCACCCAAGCATTTAAGTTGTGTGAACCTCAACCTATGTCTGAGTGTGTGTACAACTTAACTTGTACTTTTAACTAATTAACACATGTACTGTCTTGTTCAAAGTGGTTGATTTCCATTGGTGTTTTTTAAATCTGGGAAGTACTCTTTAGCTCTCACTCTTACTCTCCATGTACATTCTGCCTCATATGCGAGATAAAACAGCAGGATTAAGGTGCCATTTAGTAGGGGTGCGAAATTAAAAAGAAACGAGGATAGAAAATGTCCTCTCCTCGACAGCTACCTCTACTTGCTAGTAATCGACTCAGCAATCTTGCTGATGAAGCAGGCCCTGTGACTTGCACCAACCCATGCAAGTATCTGAAGAGGAGGGATGCGTGTTGTGTTTTCATTGGGATGAGGTGTGTTTACAAAGTAGCCATACCAGAGATTTTATGATGAAATCCTCGCTAACCTGCAGTTCTAACGATGTGCCTTCCAACATACATATCCATGCATGTATAGTGCATTACTAAAAGAGATGCAGAATAGCTGATGCCCCCCAAGTAGAGAATTCCCTCGGCACAAAAGTATAGATTCAGTGAAATGTAACCTAACCTATATAATGAACAATTGAACCTAGACCAGTCACAGATAAAAGGTTATTGGAAATTGAGGGTGGGATGAGAGAAGTGGAGAGACTTCAGAAATGTCAACCACGAGTGCCGCACAACTGTATCCACAGCCCCCTCCATTCCCTGAAGCAACTAGTCAGAACATCAAGCAGCCAATCCTTTCACATTGCAGTCTGCTCTATTGCTGTCAATAAAGTTTCTTGCCAACTGTCTGTAAAAAAAAAAATAAGCTCTCTCATTACAGATTAGTTTAAGTTTTGACGGTACCATAAAAAGGCACTGTGACCCGCTGCCAACAATTTTGTGTGGTCCTGCTCATGTCTTGAAATATCGCCACATTGCTTCCTCTGAATAACAAACCTCTGTTTTTTTCTTTTTTTAAATCAGCAGGAATCTGCCTTATGCTGTATTGAGGTCAACAGCTCAGTGTTCCTACCCCAGGGGTCTTCACAGGAATACAGGCTGAGAACTTCCACTTGCTGAAATTGAAGTATCAACGCATTTATGTCCTCTGAATTGGACAGCTGCTAATCCCAAGAACTCTCAGCCTGGCAGAGATGGTTACATTATTAAACATCTCTAGATCAGGCAGCCTCTACATTTCTCTTGTTGTTCCAGGGCCTCACCACAATCATTCACCCAGCCCTTAAAATTCAATATTTGCTATTTGTTTCTTCTCACTTTCACCTAGGTTTGGGCCAACTCATCTTTAACTCCTCCAAACTTACCTTAAATGAAGGAATTTTTTTTATATATATATATTGGAGGTAGTGTCCTTCAGATCATGAAGTTGATCTCTGAGCAGGGATTCTCCTTCTGTTGAATTGGCAGAAGGGGCTTTTTCAAACCTGCTTCTTTAAATTGTATCTGGAGAGAGGAAGGTGCCATATAGTTTGAATGTCTGTGTTGTCTTTGGTGTGTTTAAGTTTTAAATCATTTGGTATGCGATGTACTAAAGCTCCCTGCCAAGGGCAACTCTGTTAACGCTAAAAATAAACAACATCTTACAGGCCACAGAATGAGAGCAGAAGGGTACCTTAGAACTCGTTGCTCTTTCATTCAGAAGTCTAAATTTCCTTGGGCCTCCCAGCCCTGCTCTAACGCAACCTTCAGTTCCCTGGGCTAACACATTTGCCATGCTGAGCACTTGCAGGCCCCCTCTGGAACTTGTTCTATGATTTGCCTTAAGTGGTCTTTGTCCTCTGCTCTACAGATTGACTTGATATCAGGTGCCCTGTCAACGGTTGTCTGCATTGTGGTCTTCTTAGTAGGCCTTAATTCAGCATTACAGCAATATCTTGGACAGATTCGTATAGCAGACTATGTTTTTGCATATTATTGAGTTTATTAAAGTGCTGGTGATTTAGGGAACTTAAAACCCACTCTTGGGAATGACAAGGGCTCACATACATAGCGTAAGAGGGAAGCCACAGGTTTACTCCACATCACATTGCCCTGAAAGACAAACTAAGTCGAAGCCTCTGATCAAGCTGGTTTACACCTAGAGACACGGACTCATGTGTGGATACATTAGGACCCTAGCAGCCTAAAAGTCTTAAACTGCTGGCTATCAGTGGGTTCATTGACCCATAGACAGGCAGACCACCAACAGGGACAACAATTTTGTTTGAAGATTTATCAAAAGAACATGCATTCCAAAGTCCAAAGACTGAGAAAATCAGACACTACTGGAAAGATAAAGAGTAGGAGGAACTCTATGTGAAATTAATAATTAGAAAAGCCTTCTGAGCAGTCTACAAGCAAACTGCCAGCTCAAAGATACTCCGTCCATCTAATCATGCTCCAAGCCATATGAATAGTCCCGACCAGCAACTACCAGTGTTCGAAAGACGTCCTTGTGAATGCTACCAATGTTAAAACCACCCAGTGTCAATGACACTCATTATCGCAGCATGCACTAACTATGCGCTATTACTATGGAAGCGAGACGGTCTTCCTTCGGTCATCTGCAACAACCGTAACTCTAAACAGCAAAGATTTACATGCCTGTTTACAAATGGAGCTTGGAGTGAGTAAAAGCACGAACGCTTGTGTGAAGTGCTTGTAAACAAATGAAAAAGTAGTTCATGAAACAGTTGCTAAAATGGGAGCAGTAGATGGATAGTAGTAATTGGTCCGTGCTCTTGGGAGGGCTAAACACAGAAAGAGGCATGATGCATGCATGTCAGACAAATGGGAGAAACAATGATAGCGACGATGGAGTCAACAAATGGGAAGCCCTTTGGGCGGGCTGAAGCCCAAAAAGTATTTACAACATGTCTCTTCGAGACAGAACATGTGCTGTCCAGAGCCGAGACCTAAAAATAACACTGGGGGGGAAGCCATTATTTTTTCGTCCACTGGAAAAACATTTCTTCAGACTAAACAATACTTTCCCCACCAAGCTTGGGATTTCCATTTACTTTATCGCCCTACCAAATTATTTACTCCTTTATACTTAATAAAGACCACCTAACTCCCTTCAGTGGGATTTACTCCTGCATAATTATACACAGTTGTGGTGTACAGTTATACTGGAGTGGTTGCATTTACACATAAATCCAGCCATTTTTTCAGTAAATGTATGTTCTTTGTCAAAAGGGCTTTAAGAATTGGGATGTGAATTGCATGGAAGTCTATGAATGAGAAACGGGTGCATGTGTCCGCTAGTGGGGTGTGGGTTAACCAGGAATTTCCCTGATAGACTGATGGCAGTAACTGAAAGCTGCTCAGGAATTTTTCAAAAGGAGGGCATTTTTAGATAAGAAATTGCCATTTTCTTTAAAACATAATCTGTTGTTGCAAATTGTATACCACCTAGAGGACAATGCTCCTTTAAAGGAAAGTAATATACATTAAGGAGCATCTGATAATTCTGAATACCGGTAATGTAGCAAAGGTACCATGGACCCGAATGCAAGCAAGAAAATTGGCTTGTCTGCCTCCAGGATGGATATTAAAAGATATCCATGCATACTGTGCAGTGGGACAAGCACACCCATTGACCCTGGTGCTGCTGCACCTACTGCACAGATAGTTGCTGCCTTGATACAAACATTTTGTGGGATTTGACATGTCATTGTTGTAGAATGATTGCTACAAAGCTGTGTATGGGTATGATTGCAGTGCACTGTATTTAGGCATGGTACATTCATCCCAATGAAATGGATGAATGGCATCTGCTAGTTTTCGTTTGTGTGCTATATTAGTTGATCAATAATTAACTAAGAGGATTGGAGATTGGTTTCTTGTTTTAGGGCGTAGTAATATTGCAACAATGAACCAGGTTGCAAATGTGTCAAACATCACTTTGCATGTAAATTATTGACGAACCGGAGAACCTGCTTTTTTAAAGCAAGTTAATAGGTACTGTCAGTGCTTAATTTGATGCAGGTGGAGCACACATTTTTGGGGACCGACACACATTTTTCCTCAACAGGCTTTAATCCAGAACAAGAGAGAGAAAAACACAGAAAGGGGAAAGAAGGAGGAAGTGAAAAGGCATGGTAGGGAGGACCCCAGCTCTACAGACACTCCTCGACCACTACACGAATGGTATCATAACAATGCAGAATGTGCAAATACAAAATATATACACTACTAAAAGAACTACTCACCACAGTATAATATTTAATCAAAACTGACTTAGGACTGCCTCACGCTTATCCAATCAAAACGCAGTTACTTTGCTGAACTGCTTCTGAAAGTACTAGGTCCAGTCAATAAGTCATAGCCTGGGTAAAGGCGATCTACAGGTTTGCCTCTGGTAGCGGTTCATGAAGTATCTCTCAGGCTTTTCAGTGTCCAAAGACGTTGCAATAGCGTGGTTTTGTAGGGTAGGCTCCCTTAAATCAATGTAGAAAGCGTTTCCCAGTCCTGCTCACGCCAGTCCAGTCACTGGGAGTACGCCTCGAGCCACTAATGCACAAGCATGCACCAAGTACAAAACAGCTAGCTGTCTTTGAAGCGAGGTATTTACATGGCTTCAAAATACCGCTCGGAGGCGCACTGATTGGCCCGCAGGTAACTTAATGGATCGCTGCTACCAGATTCTGCTGTGAGTGAAACTAGGAGGAAGTATTGGACTTTGGAGAAATGAAAGCGGTCTCGCTACCTCATCACGGTGGTAGAACAGTACATCTCATGTTTCATTGTTGCTGAAACTTGACAGTGGAAATGAACATAAAAAAAGGACAATCCGTGCTGGCTCCTAACAAAACTGCGTCCATCTTAAACG
This sequence comes from Calotriton arnoldi, assembly GCA_963921515.1. Classification (NCBI taxonomy): domain Eukaryota; kingdom Metazoa; phylum Chordata; class Amphibia; order Caudata; family Salamandridae; genus Calotriton; species Calotriton arnoldi. The sequence continues at coordinate 131,872 of CAWUFW010004817.1, forward strand.
CGAGCTTAACGTTTTTCTGTAATGCTCATGTTGCCGATTAGTCTTGCAGAGTCTTGCGAAACAGTTTATCTTTTCAGCGTAAAATGAACAATAAAGGCATCCTTCGGTATATTTAGAAGTATAACTGGTGCGAGAAATTGAACACAAAAAAAACCAGGATGGTCTCGTGCTCATGTTTGACTAAATTAAACACGTAAATAAAATGCTCTATAAATAAGGCACTCATCCTTTATAATTTATTTAACGGGTCTGAGCTAAATCCTTGGGATATTCAATATTTATACATCTCAGTCGCATGTTTAAAACGGCTTAGCTCGTTACGCAAGTCCGTCTTTGCTTTCAATGCGTGTCCTCCCCTCTTACTAGGCCGGGAGCTCGAAGGGTTCACGTGACGTTTGAACTGACGTCTGTCATATGACAGGCAGGGAAACCTGGTGGTAGAAAGAAGATCCTTAAGAGCGCACTTGGGTAGGTACACTACTGGGGCGTTTTGGGGAGCAGTCAGTGCATCTTTGGGGAGTCATAATTTCTGAAAGAAGAGTCTGTTTTGTAACAGCCTTGTGATATAGTACAAGGAGGGAGCTGGTGATTTAAGAACGATCGCCGATAATGTTAAATTAGGGGACGAAAGAGGGAAGTTTCTGGTTGTGTGAGCCACGGGTGCACTTGGATTCAGAGGGAGAGTTGGTCATGTCAGAGAGACGTTGATGTTGGAGGAGGACGTTGAAGGCAAAGTATAAGAGGAAAGGTGGTAATTGTGAACGGTTAGTGTGTGCGTGAGGCCGCCCTCCCTTCCAATATACATTTCCAGTTTAGGGAATACACACTTCAGTGGTTATTACATGCAGAGTAAACAACGGAAGTGATTGCATGGAATTATAATGTCTGGTTCTCAGTAGCGAGTTACTGAAGGGATGCTTTTGTTTGAGATGCTATAACGTTTTCTGTCGCGATTAGAACTAGTATCCATTTATTTTCTATTTTGATCTGCTACTTGCAGGTTAATATATGCAGTGTCATATCTTTTCTCTTACAGAGAATTGAAGAACATATGGGTTTTTAAATGTTATAGACAGATTCAAAGATCTGAGACATTCACTGTCCTGTTTCACAGACCGAACAAAACCCACGCACAAACTGCTTTTTTCTCACTTGGTGGCCGCTTTAGGGTTCAGGCATGTTTTTTTTGTCTCCATCCCTTCCCCAATGATGCCTGATGTGAGTGCATGCTACTGATCCAGCGGGTTACTAGCAACAAGCATTCATACACCAAATACTCACTTGGGCCCATACATTCATACTACGCTAGCAATTTCCGCTGGTGAGTCAGTTGTACTCTTTATCAAATCCCTGCTACCAATTACTTTTCTGATTGAAGAGTAATGACTTACCAATGGACCCCTTATTAATTGGGAAGTTTAAAATGAGTGACATTCCTTACAAATCATAATCCTGAAATAATCACTGAGTCAGGAAGTTTTAAAATGTTTATCTAAAGATTTAGCAGAGTAAATTACAGAACAACACGATACTTAATCGTATATCAAGGATGAAGCATAATAATCAATTATTAATCAATGACAGTCCCTCAGGAAAGAGAAGATAGAGACAGCAGCGCAACTAAGGGTTGCATTTTTATATTTACCTAAAAGTGTGAGAACCAAACCCCTTGGCCAAGGAGTTGGAAAGATAGGTCTAAGGAAGGATGAAGAGCAATGACCTCCGGACCAAGTTCAGGACGGGACAGGTGACCTCTCTATCCACGACGCCTGCGTCGTTCCCCTCTCTGGTACTTCGCTTCTCCTCGATTTCTTCCGTGTCTTCCTTCTAAGGTACTCCGCCGCCCCCACCTCAGGACCTCTCTGGACAGCGATTCAGTCTGCAATCGATCAGCTTGTATGTCTGGAGCCTAAGCCCAATGTCTGTTCTCTGAGCTCCTCTTCCCTCTAATTAACTAATTCTATATCTATTATACCCTTCTACGCCCATGTACCTCCCCTAAATGTTGCAGAATTATGGGCCCACTACTTCTGATTGGACGGGGACAGGGGGTTGATCCTCACACCATATTGATTTAATTCAATTTCTTTAAGCCCATTGTTTTAAAATACCGCCCATCACAATTAATACATTTGCTTTATTTCCCACCCGTCTCACGACAAGTTTAATACATTGTTCATATAAATTGTTTCTTTTCGGTAGGGACATCGTGGGTACAATAGTGTTGGCCAGCAGGTCATGGCCTTGGACGACGTCCAGGTTGACTTCATCTTTTCCTCTGGGCAGCCACGCAGGGCGCATGCGCAGAACCATTGTCTCTCGAGTTTTCAGTTCACCAACCCCAGGCCCATTTTACGAACTAATAAAAGTCAAAGAAGAAAATATTAAAATCACAAATAAATTGTTTCACTGTATACCCACTCTTTCTACTCTATTCCCATTTACTTATAAACTCAATCCCGCATTAATAGTGTTAGGATACCACAGTTTATTTGCAACATATGAGCAAGCGGTAGCACATGAAAACATTAAGCAGCCATTTTAATACACACTGCACAGAAGCAAGGATTTCCCTCCAAGCAAAGAAAGACGTCACACCACGTGATATGGTTGACACATGCGCAATAGGTTTCCCGCGCTTTAGCGGCCATTTTAGATTAGACAAGCATTATTTGTTAGTTAAAACACATAAGCAAGCTTCCTTTCTACTTGTATTCGTGTATGCAATTGTTAGTACGAACATTACAAGTTTAATAAATTAATACTGTGAGAGGATTGCTTCCGAGCAAGTCTCAGTTTTGAGTTCTTGCTTCATCAATCCCCTCTCTGATGGCGTTTCTGAGCCATCAAAATACTACCCATAATCAGATGGCAACTTTTAACATAAAATTGTCTCAGCTTCATTTTTACACTTTCTATTTTTCACATCTCCTTTCAGTTTCTTGTATAATTCACTTCTCAAATCTTCTAGTTCAATTTCGTCAAACTTTCGCTTTTTTCCTTTTCATGTCACGTTATACGATTCATTCTTTCTACAACATTTGCACCATATTATTATTGACATTACTATTATTGCTATCCCTGCTAAGGGTACTAATATTTGACCTATAAGTCCTTTCCCTACATTAGCAAACCAGGTACCAATTGACGTAATACTATTTGTCAATCTTTCCCATACACTATCAACTTCCAGTGGTTTTAGCTCCTTCTCAAGTTTAGTTATATTCTGTATATATGTTCCAATTTCTGCACTTTTATCAGGTATATAAGTGCAACAGTGCTTTGACTTCAATAATTTACAGACTCCGCCCTCTTTTGCTAATATTATATCAAGAGCAAGTCGATTTTGCATAACCATAGATCTAATCGCAACCATCTCCGCATTAATCATTAGAAATCCTCCAGCAGTGTCAGTTGATAAACGATCAACCACTGTAGATAATTTACATATTTTCCTTGAGTTCAGAATTATTCCCACTGAAGGTATCAATGCACCAAATATATCACCCACAATTTCTGAAAAACTAGCTCTTTTACTACGTGTTAATTCACTATTATTTTCATTGCTCCCAGTGTTTCTTTTTACGTGGTATATCTTTGGAAATACTATTCCAAAATAACAACTTCCATACCACCGTGCAGGAAGCCTAAAGTAAGCCTTATTCCCACACACATAATAGATTCCAGGAAAAACTGAATCCGTTTCTCCTTTTAGTCCCCAACCTCCAAGAATTAAGAAATTATGTTCACATTCACTGGTACCGATGAAAACATTGTTATAATCAGTCTTTAACCTATGTAGACAAATTTTCCCTATCTTTACAAAATCCAGAGCCATAGCAGCTTGAGCCTTGCGAGGTGTGTAACTACCCTCTTTCTCAGCCCAAGGTGGCAGATGAGCCTTATGCTCCGATGCTTTCTTTTGGAAATCTTGTCTTCTATTCTCCACTAAATTCAAAAATATCTTTTCTTCTTCATGTAATGAACATGTTAGATTGCTTCTATGTGCATGTGTTATGTCTATTGATTTCATTGTTAAGAAAAATTCTCCCATAAACTGTGCATCTTTACTACTAAGCACTGGATTCATATTCTTTCGAATCGGAACCTCAGAAAATATCACATCTATGTTTGAATAATAATACTGAAGTCTCCCTGTTCTATAGAATAAACTAACCAATACACTACATGATATGCCATAAGTTAATGGCAAGTGATGATATGTTAACCCTTCTGCTACTGATTCAGGTAATTTCATACAGACATAACAATTACTAACTTCCATGGTATCTACATATTGAAACAATAATTTTGTGAAAACATTCAAACTAGTGTCGTTATCTGTTACTTCATGATAAAACTCCGGTTCATCTTCTGCTTTTAGTTCTACTCTATTACTTTTCAAGTAATCTGTCCTTTCCTTCGTTTCGTTGTTAATCTTTTTATCCATTATCATAAGGTAAGGAATTGCTACATCACAACTAACCATACTATAAGCACCACTACCAGATTACATATGCATATAGCACAGCATCTTTTACAACATTTCTGTTTTGGTCTCCCAGAAACTCTATCGTCAGGCATTTTTGACAAGGAAGATTTCTCTTCTTATCGTTATTTCAAGTCTCTTTACGTTATCAAGGTGGTTTTATTTCTTTCTCATAAGTCAGTTCCGCACTTGTTCCTTCGTCACCGCTTTCACTTGACTCTGAGCTCTCGTAGTCTTCAAGGATAATATAAGTCCAATCAGGACCTTTAAATTTGTTGTTCACAAGTTTCAGTCTTTTGCTTTTTCGTTTTCCGATTCCACTTGTTTGTCCCGTTAGGCTTGTCACTCCATTTACTTGTTCTGGATCTTCACTTCTGGTTGTTATGTGGTATTTTACTCTTTTAATGACACTAGGCCAATGATCACCTTTTCTGACCTTCTTTGTTTGCACCGTCTCTTTACTTTTTATTTCTTCTTCAGAAATTCTTTTATTTTCAGGTTGTGGCACAGTTTTGTTCTCTTCAATTTCAGTTTCTTCTATTTGTTCTTTTTCAGGTCTTATTGGTTTCTTTTCAGCTGCTCCACTGTTAGTTTCCAATAACTGACCTTGTTCAGGATTTACGTCTTCATGCTCGAGATTCTCGAGATCTTCTGTTTGAATGTATTTTCCTAGATCTAACTGATTCTGATCAGGGCTTATTGCACTTTGTACTTCTGCAGCCTGACCGCGTTCTTCTAGACCTGTCTGTCCCTGCTCAAATTTTGTTGGTTCGTTGTTGATTTGAGCCCAATTTCCTCTCCCTATCTGATCCTGCTCAGGTTCTCTTATTGTTTCTTCTTCCTCTTCCTGAGCTACTTCTTCTTCACCTATCTGATCTTCTTCAATTTCTTCTAAATTTGCTTGACTTCTTGTTCTGTTGTAGACTTCAGGTATTTCCACCACCGGTATCCAGTCCTGACTTGTGCTCGGTTGTTCTTCTTCAGCTTCCCTCGAATCTCGGACCTGAGATTCTTCAGCTGGGCAACCTTCAGCTTCTTCAGTTATCGATGCTGTCTGAGGATTTTCTTCTTCAGGGTCTGGTACCCTTTTGGTGTGGCTTACATGAATCCAATTAGGAAATCCTGCACATTTCACTGCTGTGTTCGTAACTAGTATGACCTGACAAGGTTCTTCCCACCTGGGTGATAGACACGTTTCTCTGGTGTGATGCTTCACAACCACCCAGTCACCGGGATTCAGATCATGCTCTTGTTCAGGCTGCCTTGAAACTGCGTCTTCCCCAACCTGGTGAGAGACAGAATGCACTAGGTCAGCCAATCCTTTGCAATAATCCAGAACCATATCATCAGTTATATTCAGCAGTTTATTTGTAGGAACATGTGCTTGTCTCATTGCTCTTCCCATGATTATTTCGTGTGGACTCAATCCAGTTTTTCTACCAGGAATGCTTCTGAGTCCCATCAAAACAAGTGGCAATGCATCCGGCCAATCTAACGATGTTGATGCACACATTTTTGCCAGTCTGGATTTTATTGTGCCATTCATTTGTTCAACCACTCCAGAAGCCTCTGGACGATATGCACAGTGCAATGTTTGCTCAATTTGGAATGCTTCACAGATTATTCTAATCACATCAGTGTTGAAGTGCCTTCCTCTATCTGATTCCAAAGTTACTGGGAAACCAAATCTAGGAATGAGTTCTCGTAGCAACAACTTTGCAACCGTAATACTGTCATTCCTCCTGGTAGGATAAGCCTCCACCCACTTTGAAAACAGACACACTATGACAAGTACATATTTCAGTCCTCTACATGGTGGTAACTGAATGAAATCTAGCTGCAATCTCACAAATGGACCCTCTGCCTTTCCGATTTTTCCAAACCCAATTATTGTTTTTCTTCCTGGATTATGCATTTGGCAAGTTAGACATCTCTGGCAAAGACTCTCTGCTACAGCCCTGAAGCTTGGATTGTACCAATTTTGTCTGAAGAGCCTAATCATTGCATCTCTCCCTACATGTGTGTCTCCATGATACATTCTGGCCATTTGTGAACTCAAACAGTCGGGCATGACTGGTCTGCCATCGGCATAAATCCATACATCGTCGTCTGACCTTTGAGAACATCCCATTTTAATCCATGCATTTCTTTCACTCTCATCAGCATCATCTTGTAGTCTTTTCACATCATTCCATGTTTCAGGAGGTGCATACAGCATAAGTTGGCAGCTGATTCCCATTCTTTCAACCCTTTTATTAACTGACAACCTGTTTTTGGCACAGTGTTGAGCCACCAGATCTGCATATCTGTTACCGACTACCACCCAGTCATCTCCTGACTGGTGTGCGGCACATTTCACCACAGCCAATTCTTTTGGTGATTGTATTGCTTCCAGCAATTCCTTTACAAACTGTCCATTTTTAATGGGGGATCCCGATGAAGTCATGAAATCCCTCTGCATCCATAGTTGGCCAAAATCATGCACAACCCCGTAACCATATTGACTATCTGTAAATATAGTTACTTTCTGATTCTTCCCAATTTTGCAGGCTTTTATTAAAGAAATTAATTCAGCTACTTGTGCAGATTTTACTCCTGGTAAATAGGATGCTTCGACTATTCCAGTTAATTCACATACTGCATATGCTGCAGTTAGTTTACCATCTTCATGCCTTTGGCATGAACCGTCCACAAACAGCTCCCTGTCTGGCTCTCTGAGTGGTAGTTCCTGTATGTCAGGCCGTGGTTTTGTGCACAGTTCTGTGACTTGTAAACAATCATGTTCCTCTTCATCATCTTTAACTTCCTCATGATATGGGTCTGGTAGTAAGGTAGCAGGATTTACTATTGTGCACCTTACAATAGTCACATTTTCAGCACCTAGTATTATTCTTTCATATTTAGTCAGCCGACTAGGAGTAAGATGCTGAGTTCGGGTTCTTGTCAACAGAATCACAACTGAATGTGGAACAAACACTTTGACAGGATGTCCCATTACAATTGATTCACTTTGTTCAATGCTCAAACATGTAGCCGCTACTGCTTTTAAGCAGCCTGGCAATGCGGCTGCCACTGGGTCCAATGTAGCAGAAAAATATGCTATAGGACGTCTCTCCAAACCATGTCTCTGGTTTAGGACTGAAAGTGCACAATTTTCTCTCTCATGACAGAATAATGCGAATTTTCTTTTATAATCAGGCATGCCTAGGGCAGGTGCAGCACACAAAGCGTTTCTCAATTTTACAAAAGCTCCTACGCTCTCATCATCCCACTCAACTGGGTCCTTTGCCTTCTTTTTCGTCATTTGAATTAATGGCTTGGCTAGCAGAGAAAACCCTAATATCCATTGTCGACAATAACCCACTATTCCAAGGAACATTCTCACTTCTCGTTGGGAGACAGGCATTTGCATTTTCTTGATTAATTTTACTCTTTCAGAGGTTATCCTTCTTTTTCCCCTCTCAATTTGGTGTCCTAGATACTTAACTGCTGTTGTACAAAACTGCAACTTTTCAGGTGAAACTTTATGCCCTTCTTCAGCTAAATGATTTAATAATGCAATGGAGTCAACAACACAGTCCTCTCTGGTGTTAGATGCCACCAGTAAATCATCTATATATTGTACTAAGACTGAGCTTCCTGGCATTACTAGTTTCTCTAGACACTTTTTCAATATCTGATTAAAGATGGAAGGACTTTCCGTGTACCCCTGAGGAACACGATTCCATACATAGACTTTGTTCTCAAATTTAAATGAAAAAAGATACTATCTGGGTGCAATGGTATTGAAAAGAATGCTTGGCATAAATCAATCACTGTAAACCATCCTGCACTCCAAGGAATCTGGTATAGGATTACTGCAGGATTTGGCACTATAGGACAACAAGGTTCCACAATTTTATTTATTTTTCGCAGATCTTGAACAATCCTATATTTTCCACTAGGTTTCTTTAAACCCATTATTGGTGAGTTACAAGGGCTACTCATTACTTCTTTTAGTATGCCTTGTTTTACCATTCTGTTAATTTCTTCAATGACTCCTGCCTTTACTTCTGCCCTCATTTTGTACTGTCTGGTGTTTGGGAAAATTGCACCTTCCTTTACAGTAATTTTAACTGGGTCTATTTTGGCCATAAGTCCTACTTCTTTTCCCGTGAAATCCCATACTATGGAATTTACTGTAGTTTTTAATTCTTCTGGCAACTTGTCTTTTGTTATCAAAGAGAACATCTCATCTACTTCTGTACCTTGCTTTGCAATCATAAATTTATATACATGGTCTTCATCCGGGGTCTGAACTGCCACACCATCCGGCGTGCAGAAAATTGTGCAGTTCATTTTACACAACAAATCTCGGCCCAATAAATTTACTGGAGTGGAATCACACACTACAAATTGATGCATTTCTCTAAAATTTCCAATTTTTACTTCCATTGGTTCGGTAAGAGGTGTTCTAATCTTTCGATTAGCTACCCCCACAACTTGGATAGCTTCTCCAGAGAGAGGAAGGTCTGGGATGTCTGCTGTTCTCACAGTAGACCTGGTAGTGCCAGTGTCCAAAAGGAAAGTAATATCATTACCTTTCACATTCCCTTCAACATATGGACCTGACTGATCTACCTGTAAGGATGCACCAAGTACGCACTCCTTCTCCCCCTCTCCTAGGCACCGTCATTGACTATATGGACAAAAGTCGTCCTGTAAAAGGAATTGTGAGGTTACATAATCATTCTTACCACTTCCTCCTTGATATCCGACGTCTGTACCGTGCTTTGCTCTGCTTACATTACCCTGTTTAGGTGCAGGTGGCAACTGACTCTGAGGATTTACACCCTGCTGTGAGTCAATCTGCGTCTGTGGATTTAAATTTTGATTTGGGCCATTATTATTCCGCATCTTTTTACATTCATCCTTCCAATGCCCCAATTTTCCGCACCCATGACAAGGAAACTTCTTTTTAGCCTCTTCTCTGCTCATTCGTCCTCTCACTTTTCCTCCATTCCCAGTGTCACCATTCGTTCCAGAATCTTTTCCCTGATTATCACTTGGATTATCCAAATTAATTCCCTGTCGCTCAGCCATTTTTACCTGAGCCCACATCACTTTCTCTGGCAGTTTCTTGTGCCTATCCTCAATGTCATCTCCACAATATTTAGCATATTTCAAAATCTCATCAATCGGTTTCCCTTGCCAGCACAACATGTGCTGCTTAATCATCTGACAAATCTCTGGTTTTAATCCATAAACAAATCGGTAAACAAATTGACTCATGTTTTTATCTCCAATATCCTCAAATCCAATATACTGTTTGAATACCTGCAATAAACGTTCATAATAGGCATGTACCGATTCACTGGCTTCTTGGGTAGTTCTGTCTATTTTCACCCAATCTGTTTCTTTTGGTGGTATTTTCCCTTTCAGATAAGTTATTACCTGCTGATACTTTTTCATCACATCACTTGACGGGGCACCTGTCTTTGGATCTCTAGGATACTCTTCACTTGGCCAATCAACTGTGATTTTACAACCTGTCCATAAATCGGCAGGTACCACTATGTCGAACAGTCCATCTAAGTCCGTCAACAATATCTTTGACACTTTCACAAACCTCTCAACTTGCTTGTACCATTCAATTGTTTTTTCTCTCAACTTTGGAAAGTCATTCGTAAATGACAAAATATCCTGTCTGCTCCATGGGACATGTACATATCCTCCTCCTGGAACTTCTCGCATCGGGTACATTTGATCTGCCTTCCCTGTTTCCTTCATTAAATATTCAGAAGTGGTTCTACTATATCGTGCCTCTTCCTTTTTCTTTGTCCATCTAATTTTCCATTTATCTAGGTCTCCCCATTTCTGTAAAACTGTCATTAATTCCTTTACTTGTAATTTTCGACCAGAGGCATTCATGTTTTCTAAATCTTTGTCAGAAAAATCTGCTCTATAGGGTTTCTGTAACACCTTTGACTTCCCTATTTCAATTCCCATCTGTAAAGCCAAATCTGATAATTTTTCATGAAATATTTTTACATTTCTAGTGATGCTTCTGCATACAAATAATAGCTCTTCTTCATTGTATGTATTTAGACGATCTACTCCCACATTTCCTGCTATCATTTCTTCTAACTCAACCTTTAATTTGTAAATGTCCATGATCTTTGGAGGTGAACTCTGTTTGTCTGATCCTTGTGCCCATCTTTCTAAGTCTTCTGGTGTAACTACTGTGGCACTTTTGGTTCCTGATGAGGTTACTATGTTTACATCTTTAGAGCAACCAGGTGTTACTCTTCTAGGAGTACTATTTATAGATCCTCGAATAGGCAAATCAATTAAGGATATCATAGATTCACAATCACTAAATTGATCCTCAATTATTACCGGATCTGGTTTTGGGATTTCTACAGATGTGGGCATTGCTAAGGGTTTCGGATAACTTACTTTGTCACCATATAAGGGAACCACTAGACCAATTGTTACAGGTATGGTCAGCGAATCAGGATGGACACTTAATTGTGTTACTTTCTGTATTAATTCTGCTCTATTTTTATCTATTGCTTCTTTTTCCTTATCATGAAGTACTCTACTAACTGGGGGATTATGCAATACTTGCGGTACCAATGGTGTCTTTAACAGTGGTGCACTTGGGGTGCATCCACTTGTCCCTTCCTGATATGGTGGCGGGTTCTTTAATATTTCTTCCATAAATTCATCTTCAGAATCTCCAAATCTAGTCAAATGTTTGGTCTTTTCTGTGCATTTATTCCCTGACGATTCTTCTGCCATTAATATTGGATATAAACCCTCCGTAAGCATCGCTCTTCTCCACTGTTTCATCTGACCGTCCCTTGACTCATTTTGGTATCTAGGGAAAAATCCCCTATAACCCCTATTACTCCTGGATCAGTCGCGTTCGAATGCCTCAGTTTCCCACTCGTCTAAGGCTTCGTATTGAGTTAATCTTGGTCTGGGTTCTAAGTCATTCATCCTCAATCTCAAATTTTGAAGAATTCTCCCATTGAAAGTACCATTCTCGGGAAATGCTAATATTCCATCATTTTTAGTATATTCTATCCAATTTTCTAACCATACACAAGTATGATCACCTCTCTCCATCATCATGAATGAAGCAGGCGTTTTAGCTGGTGGAATGATAATTCCTTCTCTAGTTTTGATTGGTTTATCCTTTTTAAAATAATTCTTAATCTTTTGTAGGAATGACATTTTCCTCTTTTCTCTGTACATTTTGGGTAAATATCTATGTATCGAATTATATTCTGCAAACCCTAGGAATCTCCTGTCTGGACGAGTTCCTATTAAAGTCGGATCGCGTTTCAACATATAATTTTTACTGTCCACTAAGATTTCGACTTCTATGGTAACAACCAATTAAATTCCAGCTAACACTTGTCTCTGAACCAATCCTAGCGCGGCCTTTTAGTGACGTCTTTTCTGACGACCCCTCCTTTACAATCTGCGCTTCTCTGTCCCTCGCTGTTTCGACCAATCCTAGCGCGGCACCTGTGACGTCAGTACTACTCCTGACTACTGACCCCTCCTTTACAAGACTCGTTCTACGCCCGCTGTTTCAACCAATCCCAGCGCGGTGTTTTGTGACGTCAGCTTCCTCTCCGGCAGCTGACCCTCCCTTTACAATCAATCAATCAGGTCACTTATAAAGCGCACTACATACCCGCGAGGGTCTCAAGGCGCTGGGGGAAGAGGAGGGGGTGCTGCTACTGATCGAAGAGCCAGGTCTTGAGGAGTCTTCTGAAGGCCAGTAGGTCTTGGGTCTGCCGAAGGTTGGTGGGGAGGGTGTTCCAGGTCTTGGCGGCGAGGTGGGAGAAGGATCTGCCGCCGGCGGTCGTTTTCCGGATGCGGGGACTGTGGCGAGGGCGAGGCTGGTGGAGCAGAGCTGGCGGGTGGGGGTGTAGAAGCTGAGTCGTCTGTTGAGGTAGGCTGGTCCGGAGTTGTGGAGTGCTTTGTGTGCGTGGGTGAGGAGCTTGAAGGTTATCCTCTTGTTGACAGGGAGCCAGTGCAGGTCTCTCAGGTGGGGTGTGATGTGGCTGCGGCGGGGGATGTCGAGGATAAGACGTGCAAAGGCGTTCTGGATGCGTTGCAGCCGTCTCAGGAGCTTAGCCGTCGTTACTGCGTAGAGGGCGTTTCCATAGTCCAGCCTGCTGGTGACGAGGGCCTGGGTGACTGTTTTTCTTGTTTCGGTGAGGATCCACTTGAAGATCCTGCGGAGCATTCGGAGGGTGTTGAAGCAGGATGAGGAAACGGCGTTGACCTGCTTAGTCATGGAGAGGGTGGGTTCGAGGATGACCCCTAGGTTGCGTGCGTGGTCGGTGGGTGTCGGGGCTGTTCCCAGTGATGTCAGCCACCAGGAGTCGTCCCAGGCTGAAGGGTTGGAACCAAGGATGAGGACCTCCGTCTTGTCCAAGTTCAGCTTCAGGCGTCTGGTCCTCATCCATTCGGCGACGGCCTTCATTCCTTCGTGGAGGTGGGCTTTGGCGGTGTGAGGGTCTTTGGTGAGGGAGAGGATCAGCTGGGTGTCGTCGGCGTAGGAGATGATGTTGAGGTTGTGCCGTCGGGCGACGTGGGCGAGGGGTGCCATGTAGATGTTGAACAGCGTCGGGCTGAGGGAGGAGCCTTGGGGTACGCCGCAGATGATCTTGGTGGCCTTGGATCGGAAGGGGGCAGGGCGGACGCTTTGAGTTCTGCCGGAAAGGAAGGATGTGGTCCAGTCCAGGGCCTTCTCTTGGATCCCGGCGTCGTGAAGGCGTGTTCGTAGTGTGTGGTGGCAGACCGTGTCGAAGGCGGCTGATAGGTCCAGGAGGATGAGGGCTGCTGTTTCTCCGTTGTCTAGCAGGGTCCTGATGTCATCGGTGGCGGCGATGAGGGCGGTTTCGGTGCTGTGGTTGCTACGGAAGCCGGACTGAGAAGGGTCCAGGATGTTGTTCTCCTCGAGGTAGCGGGTCAGTTGTTTGTTGACGATTTTCTCGGTGACCTTCGCGGGGAACGGGAGCAGAGAGATGGGTCGGAAGTTCTTGAGGTTCTTGGGGACTGCCTTGGGTTTCTTGAGTAAGGCGGTGATCTCGGCGTGCTTCCAGCTTTCCGGGAAGGTTGCTGTCTCGAAGGAGATGTTGATTATTTTCCGGAGATGGGGCGCGATGGCTGTACTGGCTTTGTTGAAGACGTGAGGGCACGGGTCTAGCGGTGAACCGGAGTGGATGGTGTTCATGATCTCGCTGGTGTCCGCGTCGTTGATGTTGGTCCAGGAGAGCAGGTGGTTGGTGGTCGTGGGGGCAGTGGTCTCGGTGGTTGCCGGGGCGGTCGTGGTGTTGAAGCTGTCGTGGATGTCGGCGATTTTGCGGTGGAAGAAGGTGGCCAGTGAGTCGCACAGGTCTCGCGACGGCGGGATGTCGTTGGTGTTGGAGCTGGGGTTGGAGTGTTCCATCACGATGTTGAAGAGCTCTTTGCTGTTGTGTGTGTTGTTGTCTAGGCGGTCTTTGAGTGAGGCCCTTTTGGCGGATCTGATGAGGTGATGGTGACTGCGGGTGGCGCTCTTGTGGGCGGCGTAGCTGTCCGCTGTCCGTTCGTGGAGCCAGATCTTCTCCAGTTTTCGGCATGTTCGTTTGGAGGCCTGGAGGTCTTCGGTGAACCAGGTGGCTTTCTTGCTGGTGTGGCTGTTGGGCGGATTCTTGAGCGGGGCGAGGTGTTGGCGCAGTCGTCGATCCACTGTCTGAGGTTGCGGGCGGCGGTGTCGGGGTCGGAGGGTTCGGCGGGTGGGCTCAGGGCGAGGGTGGTGGTTAGCTGGTCTTCGGTGACTCTGCTCCAGCAGCGGCGAGGCATTTGTTGGGTGCGGTGGTGCGTGGTGGGCTTCCTGTAGGTGAAGTGGATGCAGTGGTGGTCGGTCCAGTGGGGTTCGGAGGTGTGGTTGAAGGAGACGTGTGGGCTTGCGGAAAAGATGGAGTCTAGCGTGTGGCCGGCGGCGTGGGTGGGTGTTGTCACGAGCTGTCTGAGTCCGAGGGTGGCGAGGTTGTCGATCAGGGTGGTGGAGTTGGTGTCCTTGTTGTTCTCGAGGTGGAAGTTCAGGTCCCCGAGGAGGATGTAGTCCGTGGAGGCGATGGCGTGTGTGCTGACGAAGTCAGCGATGGAATCGCTGAACTGTGGTCGGGGTCCGGGGGGTCTGTAGATGAGGGTTCCTCTGAGGGTGGTGTTGGGATCGGGGTGGATCTGGAAGTGCATGTGTTCGGCGGTGGTGAGGGTGTCGTCGGTGTTGGTTGAGACTCTGAGGGTGTTCCTGTGGACGATGGCGATGCCTCCTCCGACTCCGTTGGTGCGGTCCCTGCGGGTGATCTTGTAGCCGTCCGGGATGGCAATGGCGATGTCGGGGGCTGAAGTGGGGTTCAGCCAGGTCTCCGTCAGGAAGGCGACGTCTGGGGAGGTTGAGTCGAGAAGGTCCCAGAGTTCGATGGCGTGTTTGCGGGTGTTGAGGAGGATGCATCTGAGGTAGTTGGGTTCTTTCCTGGGCGGTGGTTTGGCGGGGCGGGTGCTGGCGAAGCTGCAGTTCCGGCAGGTGAAGGGCCCTTGGGTGCGCTTCGGGGTGGCCCGGTAGCAGGCGTGATCTTTTCCGGGGTTGAGTGCGTGGAGGGTGCTGGTGTCGTATCGGCGTCTGTTGATGTGGCGGGCGCGGGGGTTCTGTACGCAAAATGTTATTCTCTCTATATTTCTTATTAACTTCAGTAACAACATAAAAACATTCGCTATCGTGCCAGTTTCGCTAATCTGAAAAGATAGTTTCTCTCTCACACTTAGTAAAACCTTTCCGTTTACTAAACATACACTACGAGTACAACTCTTCCGTTTACTCCTCACGCAAGCTTCCGAAATATCTGCTACTTCTTCAATGTTACCCTTTCTAGGTGATATAACATCAAATTTTTACCAGCATATTCCTTTGCTGTCACTCACATACACAGAGTCCCTAACAAGTACTGATAGCCCTGCTTAACTTTTCAGTACTATAGCTGCCTGACAGATAACTTCACTGCAGTATGGTTTCCACTTACTATCCGCTATTCTTTCCCCGGGGATTTTCTAGACAACATAAAACACTTTTAACACACGGATGTTAGTTCATAAAAATAAAATTCTCATTACCCAATTAATAAAGTATAACCAAAACCATCCTCTGATAACCAGAAAACGGATCCAGCGGGTTACTAGCAACAAGCATTCATACACCAAATACTCACTTGGGCCCATACATTCATACTACGCTAGCAATTTCCGCTGGTGAGTCAGTTGTACTCTTTATCAAATCCCTGCTCCCAATTACTTTTCTGATTGAAGAGTAATGACTTACCAATGGACCCCTTATTAATTGAGAAGTTTAAAATGAGTGACATTCCTTACAAATCATAATCCTGAAATAATCACTGAGTCGGGAAGTTTTAAAATGTTTATCTAAAGATTTAGCAGAATAAATTACAGAACAACACGATACTTAATCGTATATCAAGGATGAAGCATAATAATCAATTATTAATCAATGACAGTCCCTCAGGAAAGAGAAGATAGAGACAGCAGCGCAACTAAGGGTTGCATTTTTATATTTACCTAAAAGTGTGAGAACCAAACCCCTTGGCCAAGGAGTTGGAAAGATAGGTCTCAGGAAGGATGAAGAGCAATGACCTCCGGACCAAGTTCAGGACGGGACAGGTGACCTCTCTATCCACGACGCCTGCGTCGTTCCCCTCTCTGGTACTTCGCTTCTCCTCGATTTCTCCCGTGTCTTCCTTCTAAGGTAATCCGCCGCCCCCACCTCAGGACCTCTCTGGACAGCGATTCAGTCTGCAATCGATCAGCTTGTATGTCTGGAGCCTAAGCCCAATGCCTGTTCTCTGAGCTCCTCTTCCCTCTAATTAACTAATTCTATATCTATTATACCCTTCTACGCCCATGTACCTCCCCTAAATGTTGCAGAATTATAGGCCCACTACTTCTGATTGGATGGGGACAGGAGGTTGATCCTCACACCATATTGATTTAATTCAATTTATTTAAGCCCATTTTTTAAAATACCGCCCATCACAATTAATACATTTGCTTTATTTCCCACCCGTCTCACGACAAGTTTAATACATTGTTCATATAAATTGTTTCTTTTCGGTAGGGACATCGTGGGTACAATAGTGTTGGCCAGCAGGTCATGGCCTTGGACGACGTCCAGGTTGACTTCATCTTTTCCTCTGGGCAGCCACGCAGGGCGCATGCGCAGAACCATTGTCTCTCGAGTTTTCAGTTCACCAACCCCAGGCCCATTTTACGAACTAATAAAAGTCAAAGAAGAAAATATTAAAATCACAAATAAATTGTTTCACTGTCTACCCACTCTTTCTACTCTATTCCCATTTACTTATAAATTCTATCCCGCATTAATAGTGTTAGGATACCACAGTTTATTTGCAACATATGAGCAAGCGGTAGCACATGAAAACATTAAGCAGCCATTTTAATACACACTGCGCAGAAGCAAGGATTTCCCTCCAAGCAAAGAAAGACGTCACACCACGTGATATAGTTGACACATGCGCAATAGGTTTCCCGCGCTTTAGCGGCCATTTTAGATTAGACAAGCATTATTTGTTAGTTAAAACACATAAGCAAGCTTCCTTTCTACTTGTATTCGTGTATGCAATTGTTAGTACGAACATTACAAGATTAATAAATTAATACTGTGAGAGGATTGCTTCCGAGCAAGTCTCAGTTTTGAGTTCTTGCTCCATCACTACTGCCCAGATTCCCGGTTATCTTTTCTTACCTGAGACCTATTTTTAAATGTTATTATCTGTCCGCATTGTCCTTTTAACTCCTATTGACAACTTTATATTAAGTGAGTGTCAGGGCCTACGTAGATCCAATGCTAAATTTGTAAAAAGAATAAGTGCTGTGGCTCAAATCTTTCTTAGAAGCCCGCCGGTGCTGCATGCCGAATGTCCGGGTAGCCGAATTCCAAGGCTGTCCTGTTTTAATTTCGCCTCCTATCCCTTTCATCCACAAACATACTCTACCTGCCTCTTTAACTCACTCAAATGTGGTCTACAGACTGGTGGCCTGTTGAACTTGGGAGTTCGTTTGGATCAACCCCTTTCAATGAAAGAACAGGTGATGTCTGCCTTTGGCTCCTGCTTTCATACTATGCACCTTCTGAGAAGAGCTCTCCCCTTTATCCCACTCGCTGCTCGAAAAACGGTGGTCCAGGCGCTGGTGATCAGTCGCCTCGACTATTGTAATGTATTGCTGACCTCTGCAAATGAAACACTGCTATCTAAATTGCAGGTGGTGCAGAACACTGCAGCCCGCCTTATTTGTAATCAGCCGGCTATGACCGCTTCTGCACCCCTCCTTCAAACTCTTCACTGGCTTCCAGTTCGGAAGAGAATTATCTTCAACTGTGCTGTCTTACACAGAGAGCCTTAACCGGCTGTGGCTCCGTCTATCTAGCCGCCAAACTTAAACAGTACCACCTGCCTAGACGGCTGAGATCCAGTGATAAAGCACTGTTAATCATCCCACGTATCAAGAAGACCCGCTTAGGTGGAAGGTCTTTTTCCTATCTGGCTCTGCTATATTGGAATAAGCTCCCACCCTTTATCAGGACCTGCTTGGACCATTTTTGCTTCAGGAAACTCCTGAAGACAGCTCTGTTTTGAGCTGGTTAAGCTATGCTGCTTGGCTGGCTGGTCGCGCCAAGATACCCCACGGGGTGAATCGCGTGCATTTATAAATGGCTTTAACATTAACTCTTGCACGTACTTTTTCATTCATGCTATCTCTAATTTTCACTGTTTTTCTGTATTTCTCCTCCTCTTTCTCCCCTTCCTCCTTTGCTGCCTTCTCTCTCTTGGTCTGGATTAATGTCTAATGACCAAAAACAAACTCGGTCTGTAAAAAAAAAGTGCCGGTGGGCGCCACCTGAAGCCATCGGCTCAAAATAAGCATCAGAAATGAGAGGCAAATGAAAAACAAAATCAATTCCAAAGTTCTTTCCGAAATAGGCAACGAGTCTGTTTGTGCATGATTGTTCTTTAATTTCCTTTCTTTTATCTCAAGGACAGAACAAACAGTCGCAGCAAACAGGTTTTGCCCAAGCATGGGCTTCTTCTGGGCAGTATTGTTCTAATAGCAGTAGTATTACAGTCGATAAATGACAACGTCCTACCGGAGTCCTAAGTCATCCGTTCCAGGCTAATTATATACAAATAGAAGCTAGAAAAAAATCAGCAAAAATACGTTGTTCCGGGAGTCATGAATCCAACAGAGCAATCCTTATCTTGGGTATAATTATTCGAAAGAGCAAAGTACCATGTTTGGCAAAGCCGTCCGGCCCGCCGCGTCCAAGTCCACGCGCAGCAAACCCTTTGGGGACCCGGATTCGGGGGTTGGGCGAATCGGGTTGGCTGCGAATGTTTGTTCTGTCCTTGAGAAGAAATAAAAGAACAATCGAGCACAAACAGCCCCTTTGCATACTTCGGAAAGTACTTAGGATTTGATTTTATGTTTTTCATCTGCCTCTCATTTCTTGTGTTTCTAAATGCTTAATTTATGACCAGCTGGTAGCTGGTTATTTGAGGTGGGCAATGTCTATATAGTCCTAAGTCTGTGATTAAATTAGGTGGTGCAGTGACTGAGTTTTCTAGCTGCCAATATTTCCATAGTCAAAATAAGCACCGACTGTAGATCTGTGTAGTGGACAGTATGGAGTTGCCCAGTTTTAATATGTGTTTCGTCTATGTATATTTAGTAGAGGGCATGTGCAAGCATTATCAGTTTCCTACATAAGGCGTCTTATACATTCTGTTCACTTGCTCATTGTTATGTTGTATACTGTAAATGTGATGTGCTGGTACTGTGCCGATTGTACATTCATTGGTCCAAACATACATTAGTTGATTCAATTGTTTATTTGTAGGTTCAACTGTAGATTTGTTAGAATTACTCTGACTTTATTTATCTGTATGTGCATTCTTTAAATTAGTTCTATACTTGATTAGGCTCAATTCCATTTCATGTGCTCTAGATAATGATGTGATGGTAAGCAATAGTAAAACTTTATTTGATTTTTCACGAAAATCACAATAGTGTACATAAAAAAAGCATAAAATACATAGCATTGGAGTCATTAGCGTTTTCTGTAACCTGAAGCTGAGGGCAAGACACGTAACCCCAAGTTTCACAGCCATAACTCGCCAGTGAGACACACTTGGCCTTAAAAACTTTAAGCATCGCCTCTACATTGGTATGACCATGTGCCTTGCCAAAAGACCAACTCCATTGATTGCCCCTTTAAACCTCATGTTATTTGTCTTAAACATGGGTTGCCAAGAGAATCTGGAATCCAAAATGATCCCTAAATAAAGAAAGTGCTTAACCCTGGAAACGGGGTGACCCTTGACCACGTAACTTTTGGATCTAGCGTTTCGTTTTAGAAAGCATGTTTTTAATTTCCTTACTATGTGCTTTGCAATTAAAATTTAACTTTAATAATACACATTGTTGCATAAAACCCATTTTAAATATTAGCACATTATTCGCAACAAAAACTCACATTGCTCAAAACCGACATATCTGATGTCTCCAGCAAATAATGAATACTAAACTGATGATGCTCAAATGGTCTCAATCATTATAAAGTACTAAAATCAAATAATAAAACATGTAATAGAAAAACTACATAACAGCTAACCTATAATATGGTCTTTTGTTTGCACCTAGGGTTCAGGTGACATTTATAAACCATTCGGCCTTTGCCCTTGTTTGTGGTATATAAATGTCACCAGTGCCTCTCTCTGGCAATACCTTGTTTGGCAATATAGGCCCATATTACAAGTTACAGTAAATAAATAAATATGTGTGTGTACGTGGATGCATATATAGGTATGTATGTGTGTGCGTATAGAGGAGGTTCGGATCAGCCCTCTTCTGCCATTGGTCTGTATGACTGTTGTTTACACTCTGCTTTCATCCATTAGAGCAGGGGGCAATGGGTCAGCCTTTTAATCTCTAGGCCATTGAATGACAACATTGGTGTCATCACATGTGCATGCTTAAATGTAAGGGCTGGCAGGCCAGTCCTTTAGTTTTCCATTTCCTCCTTTTATAAGTCCCCTTTCAGTTGTTTCCCTCCTCCTTTTTATGTGCATTTTTAGAGCATACTACAGCTTCCCAGACAGTGTTAACTGAAAGCTTGCTTGCCCTCCTTTTGATTTGCAGTGTGCCGCAACCCATGTGTCCACTGCCAGTAAATCAGGCAGTCCTCATGGAATGGTATTGCTCATATTTTAATATTGTTCTACCTTTCCAAGATGGCCCACATGTTGATTCTTAATGTGCTGTTCATTTTGGAACTTTAAAACCACAATACATTATGTACAGTACCATTGCCAGACAGCCACCCACTTCACTGTTTATTTATTTCAATTGACATTGTAAGCATATGCCTGTCATTCATATGTTAAGTGTGTGTTTGTAACCATGTCTGACTGGAGTGTCTAAACACATCAATGACTGAAGACACCATTTCATTTATGAGCCCGACCCTTCAACATTTCCAGTGCTTGTTTTCTGTTTAGTGCGCCGAGTGTGCTTCCACTAAGTACATAGCACTTTTGTGCCACTAACATTGGATATATAAAATTCTCTAGCCAAGGGTTCCCATAGCAGTGGTCTTGTAAGTGCTTTCTTCAGCTGACCTTTTGGCTGCATTCAGAATTGTACCACAACACCTCCTTCGTGGAAAGGTTGGCTACGGAATGCTGTAAACAAGCTAGGGCATTAAAGTGATATATCACACAACTATTCCTTCCAGGCTGGGCATTACAGCTTCTGAGGTGTCTGGTATATCTGCACCATGGGCCATGACAGGCCATCTCTGACTCATTAGAGTAAAAGATGGATTCACTATAATGGAATGTCAGTCTGGTGGTATTGTGGAGTGACCCAAATACAATGGTATTGGAAACAAAAAGCCTGTCTGCCAGAATGTTTAGAAACATTGGTATGAAAAAGCACATTCTTTATAAAAAAATCATTGTTCATAAAATGAGAGGAAAAGATATGGGATCTCTAGATGCCTCATTAAAATAGAACCCGAACAATGGATTCCTAGATGAATGGTGGAAAACCTACAACGTTTGGAATGTGTGTTAAGACTGAGCCATGGGTCTGTGCGTCCACTTGTGCGTCCACTTGGGGTCCAGGAATCCTTTATCATTTATTTTAATGTCACAATATATGTTATTCTTTTTTTGGCTGCAGGGTTTAGGGAGCCACAATGGGGGCGGCCGTGGAACGGACTGATGAACTAGTGCGCGAGTATCTCATCTTCAGGGGATTCACCAGCACGCTAAAGCAATTTGATGCCGACGTAAAGGCAAACAAGGAGAAGGGATTTCGGGTGAGTAAGCAGAAAGAAAAAGTACTTCTGGGTAGAAATGTCCACTTAAGGAGACAGAATGCAAGGCACATATTCTCAAATAACACCATGGAGAACTCATTGAGAACATTCTTTTATAATTACATTGCATATAGAATTGGCTCTAGCGCTACTGTGAATTTGAGTTAGGAACATTGGGGCCTATTCACAAAGGTAAACTTACAAGTGAGTGAATCTACACATGCAAGTTTACTCTTTTACGTTTGAGTATCTTTAGTGCTTTTGTCTATTAATCATTTACAAATGTGAACAAATCTGTGGGGCCTGACAATATACCAGATAAGACATAGCTGCTTTTAGCTCTGTCTATCAGCCCAAATACCCTGCATAATCCTGCCACGGAGATGGTACCAGTTCATTCACAGAGCACATAAATCCCAGCTACATTGTGGAGTGTTAACTGGAGAGGGAATGTACTGCTTTCATGGCCGCTCAAAGGCCTGAGCGGACTCAGCTGGGGAAAAAGTGGTAGGCCGCGTGCCCCAGCCGGATTGCCTCTCTTGCTATAGCCGACTGGGTCGTATGACGCCGCCGCCACCAAGGCTTGGAGCGCTGCTGCTGCGGTGCCCTTGGAGCTTGCCTGGAGAGAAGACTCTGTGCTGTCTGCTCTGTGTCTACCCTCTGGCATGGGGAGGTGGGTGAGTGGAGGTGGAGGAGCGAGACGGCTGCGAGGAGAGACGGCGGAGCTAGGCCTTCAGCTCTCATGGTGCCTGACGAGCACCGACCCTTGTTGAGGTAACGTTGCGGGCCGCTGGGGGGCAGAGGTTGATCCACGGCACTGGAAGGAGGATTGCGACCAGGCCTGGTGTGCCAGTGGTGATTGGTGGGGCCAATTTAAGCCTAGACTGCAGACACCCACATGATATCGTTGCTCTCAAATCCCTCTAGGCCGGCCTAGGAGTAGCAGGCTGGAGGAACCGGACCCAGGGAGGTGATTACGTCTACTACAAACTGGGCCCACGTCTCAAGGTCGCACTTACAGCGGGAGGACCTGGAAGATAGCAGGATCCGGGTCTGTGGCCCTGGGGCCTGGATACAGACTGAAGGAGTGCTGTGAATGAGGGAACTGTATGAAGAGCCTGTGTAAGGACGTGGTGATAAAGTTGAGACTGTGGTAGTCATTGAAGGGCGGAAGCTGGCTGCCGGCTTTTGGGAACTCTGGAGTGATCGCAGGTTCTGCGGCTGGATTGTTTTGGAGAGTAGTTACCTTGCCGTGAGAGTGAATTTTTGCGAGGTGGCTAACGCCCTGCAATAGCTCCTTGGACACTCATCTGAACATTTCCCCCCAGAGGCATCTTGCTTTTCTACACAGTAAGCTTCGCTGTGGAGTTTTTTGATCATGGTGACAGACAAAGGGGCTTGTATGTCGCAACAAAGAAGGCTAGATCAATATGCATCCCGCCCTGGGGGGCCTCTAATTGGGAGGCCATGTATGGACCATTGGGGATACAGATTTTTGCAGCAATTCAAAAGGCTAGCCAAGCACTGAAAAAAAAATTTGACACTTTTTCTTGATGTAATTATCCACCGTTCAGATCTTCGTAAGGTTAGTGACCGGGCTAACCAAATGGATCAACCATGCAAGGGTTGAAAATAGAGGTGGCCGAACTGCAAAAAAATTATATGTTCATTGTTATTCCTGGCCCACCAACTTGATTATGGTGTAGAGGAAGCAGATGGTTGAGCATGGCGTTGTAATCTGCTATTCATTGGCCTTTTAGAGGGGGTGAAGGGCAGGCAACTCGAACAATTCCTAGAAACGTGGATAAAGACCTCTCTCCATCTGATTGATTTGGCCCCATGTTTTGTTGAGGAAAGAGCACCTGGAGCCCCTCCTTGGCCAATCACCACCAAAACTCTGAAATACAGAGACTTAATTCTACATAAAGTGAGGGAACGTTTGGAAATCCACTGCGCGGGGGCAACGGTGCAGATATTTCCAGACTATGCGCAGCAGGTGCAACAGCTTTGATAAACATTCAAGCCATTAACGCAAGAACTCCTGCTCCAATATATACTCCTTTATCCAGCCTAACTGCGTTTCATACATCTTGCTGAGGGGGGTGGGGGGGTAACTGGTTACCGCCAGCTTAGGGAAAGAGTGGACCTTGACAGACCAGAGATCAGTGGTGATGGCACGATGAGTATGCATGCCGGTTCCACGGGAACATCCAGAGGCGACCCAAATTAGTCACAGGACACAACGGATACACATGACTGATGTAAGCTCCGGTTGATTTCCAGTACCTAACAGTCTCTCCTTGGGTGAGAGCGCTTTTCTCATGTTTATTTTTCTAGGGCTAGATAGGTCAGCTGGAGAGAGTATTCTTCTCTCTTAACCTCCGTTTTGTCTCTGCATAGTCGGGGGCATATCGATGCTTCTGCATATTATTCATATCTACTATAGTTTGGGTTAGTGGGAAACAAATACCTGACAGATTGGGGGTGACCTTTTTTCTTCTGTCGGCCCTTCCGACTCATGGTTAGAAGGTCACACTTACTGGGCACTCACTATTCATTTGAATTGTTGATGTTTAATAGTGTCTAACCGGGATGGGTGGAAGAGGGTTACAGTTCA
The DNA here is from genome assembly GCA_963921515.1 of Calotriton arnoldi. NCBI lineage: Eukaryota > Metazoa > Chordata > Amphibia > Caudata > Salamandridae > Calotriton > Calotriton arnoldi. Next base: position 156,439 of record CAWUFW010004817.1, read on the forward strand.
GAGTTATTATTAGTTTAGACATCCAAGTTGTCACACACCACACCGCGTTCCACTATGGGCGATACGCGAGGCGAGCGCGACCAGACTCTGGTCCCTCCTTGGAGACGAGAGTGGAGGGTAGTTGATTGAGTTTGAAGCACATCAGATAACTCGGATAACAAGATGACACAAAATACTAACATGGAACGTCAGAGGCCTGGGTATGTTTAAAAAAAGATATAGGGTGCTCTACTTTTTGAAGAGATATGGAGTGGGGATAGCATGTCTCCAAGAAACCCTCCTCATTGACATGACAGCCTCCAAGCTGGCAAGGAAATGGAGTGGGCAGATATTTACATCCACGTATTCCGCTTATGCTAGTGGAATGGCCATATGGGTTGAACCAGGCGTCCCATTTAAATTACAGTACTCCGAAACGGACATAAAAGGGAGGTGCATTTTAATTTTGGGCATGCCAAATGGTAGGGACATGACCATTTTTAATGTGTATGCTCCAAATACTGATGACCCAGCATTCTACCCCCAAGATGCAAAATCTCCTGGCTGCATACATTGACACCCCTTTCATATGGGCAGGAGATTTTAATTGTGTCTTTGATGGCACTCTGGATCTCCTCCCCTACGGATGGATACGAAACCCAGAATGACTCAATCACTTTGGAAAGCTATGGAAATGTTGCAATGCATTGATATATGGAGGATACTCCATCCATTGACCCAGGAATACTCCTGTAGGTTCCTGACCCATAGCGCACACAGTAGATTGACCTGAATACTGGATGTGACTCATGACGCATGGACGATTCAAACAACTGCTTATCTTAGTAGGTATCTGTCAGACCATGCATCCCTAGTTGTGGAATACGCTACTGCTGTGGCCCCTAGGACTCTTGGTGGAAGGAGACTTATGCTGGCGTTGCTTGCTGACCCCACAGCGCTAGATATCATAGGGACAGCCATGATGGGGTATTTTGAACATAATTGGACCACCAGTGCTACACGTGGTAATGAATGGGAGACCACGAAAGCGGAGTTAGACGGAAATGTATAGGCCTCAGTTGTGCAGGTTGGAGAGCAGTTGACCAAAGAACTGAAAAAACTGGAGGTCCCGTTGAACACGGCTCAAGGTAGACCTCAGAATAGTCTGGATTACAATGCGGCCCTTCTTAAAACGTAATGAGAGCCTTGGGATAAACTTGACAGCTAAACGCTGGAAGATTACTGACAGGGCCTCCATAGAGAGGTAGATAAACCGAGCAGGTTATTGGCTTGATTACTGAACAATGAGCAGCAACGACTCCCTATCCTCTCCCTACGAACACTCGCTGGTGAATACACCACGACGCAGATCGTGATTAACAACACACTCTAGGAGCATGTACACTGCATTTACATTAGGGGTCATCTGATGCCACCTACCTGCTTACTGACTTATTTAGATGTTATACATACAGCAATGCTCATTGACTCATTAGGGAAGAACTAGAGGGTGACTTGATGTTGGAAGAACTCAAGAAAGCTGTGAGAGAATTGATCACTAAAATGTCAAGGAGCAATGGGTTTCCAATAGAGCTATATCAAACTTTTTTCCCCTCGCCTTATGACGAAGCTGTGGGAAACCTTAAGGGAAGCCCGGGCGGTAGGGACCCTGCCCCCCACAATGCGAGAGAGTATTGTGCCCATACTTTGACCCCTTCGCATATCGTCCAATCTCCATGATCAATTCAGACACAAAAATCCTGTGTATAGCATTAGCAATCAGGTTGGGTCAGATAATCAAAACCCTAATATGGGGCGACCAGTGTGGATTTGTCCCTGGGCGTAACGCAATGAATATTAGATGCCTGACGCCTGCGTTCTCCTCTGTATATAATAGACAAGAAGACATGGCTTTAGTGGCTAGATCTGGAGAAGGCCTTTGATACCCTCAGCTGGGAGTATCTGTGGGAGGTCCTGTGCATGGGGTTTTGCACGGAATTTTGCAAATGGGTGAAATTATTGTATGAGGAGCCCACTGTCGGGGTCCGTACAGGTAAAGTAGTGACAAAAAGTATCTCAGTTCAATGGGGAACATGACAGGTCTTTCCCCTCTCCGTGCTGCTCTTCACCCTGGCCGTCGAGCCCCCAACGATAACACTTTGTTCAGAAATGGTTTAGTGGGGAATCTCTGTCAGAGATGCATCCCAACTTGTCTCTCTATATGAGGACGACGCGTTGTGTTATTTAGGACTCCCACAGGAGTCTGTCCCACTGCTCTTAGAGCCACTACGTAGTTTTGGTGTGGTCTTGGGACTGCAGATTAACCATAACAAAATCTTACTCTTCCTTTGGGAACACGAACCACCAAAAACCCCAGGTGAGTTGCCGGAAGTCGGACTGCGATGGGAAACAGACAAGTTTTGATACCTTTGCATTATGGTGACGCATGAAGTTGATAAAAAATATGAATATAATATGGAATGGGTGATACGAGGCCTGCAAACCTCGATTGAGTTCTGGACCTTGTTACCCCTTTCAGTAATGGGCAGGGTGGCTATCGCAAAGACGGTAGTTTTTACTTCGTTGTCTTTCATGTTACAAAACTCGCTGTGCCCTCTGTCATTGTCTGCATTTAAACAGCTGGACAGTTTTTTGGTTAAAGTGGTTTGGACAGAGCAGGGTGTCCCTGCCCCTCTTTAAAAAACGTGTGGAAGGAGGATTAGGGCTCCCAGACCTGGAAACGTATTACAATGCAGCACACAAACAACACAGGGCTATTTGGGTGGTAGTGGAAAACACTTTGGAAAAGAGACTACTTAAAGGTGCGTTTGGGGATGCTTAAGAATAGAAGCAGTGTTCCTTGGACATTTCCCATACGTAGTTCGACAGATGGGGGTGGTGTGGGAGCAAATTCACCAAATATCAAAGGTGATGGCCATGAACCGATGGTGTGATGGAGGCTGTAATACCTTGGGGGCTCTTTATCCAGGGGACACATTTATTACATTTCAGGTAGCCTAAGAGGCATTCAGGGTGGGTCAGGACAGTTCCTCCACTATTACAAATTAGAGAAAACAGCAAGGGAAATCTGGGCGGAGTTCCCATCCACTCCTGTCCTGACACATACTTTGCAAGCCATCCGTCAACTGGGAACAACCCGACACATGATAACTCATTTGTATAGGGCAATAAGGCAGTGTTAGACCTGACAGCCTTAGGGTGTTCTTCCCTCGACTTTTTAATGGCTCCCTCACCTTTTCTGACCTCTTTTTTTGCTGGTTTTCGGACTCTGTGCACTTTACCACTGCTGACCAGTGCTAAAGTGCTGTGCTCTCTCCCCTAAACATGGTAACACTAGCTTAACCCCTTATTGGCATATTTAATTTACTTATAAGTGCCTAGTAAAGTGCTTTACATGTGCCCCGGGCCTATAAATTAAATGCTACTTGTGGTCCTGCAGGATTCAGTGTGTCTCTCACTTAATTAGCCCTCTGACCATGGCTCAGGCTTGCCATTGCAGAGCCTGTATGTGCAGTTTTACACTTCCACCTTGACCTGGCACGCTAACCCTCTTGCCAGGCATAAACCATCCCTTTTGATACACATAAGTCACCCCTAAGGTAAGCCCTGTCTAACCCACAGGACAGTGTGCAATGTATTTAAAAGGCAAGACATTTACGTTTAAGTTTTACATGTCTAGGTAGTGAAAACTCCCAATTTCGTTTTTCACTACTGAAAGGCCTATCTCTCCCATAGGATAACATTGGGATTACCCTCTTTTAAATTGTGAAGAGATAGACTTTTCAAGTTTGGTTTCACTGGGATCGCAATTTAAAATCACAACTTATGGTGATGTTCAATTTTAAATTACAGTTTGACAAATGCCACTTTTAGGAGGTTGGCATTTATTTTAGCCACTTAGTGCCTGCTGTCTGTCTTTGTTCAATCTGGGTTGGGTGCCTGCTGGGCTTTATATATGCCTTCTAGACCGCCACACACAAAGGGAGCTTAGGTGTGTCTTGATGGGCCTTCCTGGGAGATGGAAAGGAGGAGCTGGGCACAGCCTAACACATACACCCGAATAGGCTGTGTCCTGTCCACTCACAAAGGGCTGCATACCCCCCTATAGTGAGTCTGGAGCCAGAGCAAGAAGGGAGGACCTCTGTTCACTTCAAAGCTTTCTTTGAAGTCCTCCCCACTTCAAAGGCACAGCTGGGTATAAGTGCTGGACCCCTGACACCATGACTGTAGTACACTTCTGGATCTGTGAAGCCTCTGCCTGGAAGAAGAACTGCTGTGCTGCTGAAAGGACTGTCTCTCTGCTGGACTGCTGCTTTGCTGGACTTTCTGAGCTGCCTACTGCCTGCTCTCTCCTGCCTGGGTGCGAAGTACTGGACCTGCATCACTTGAACCCAGAGTGACTCCAAGTGCTTGCCTCCTGTTCTAAGTCTCCACGACTTCAACTCATCCTACTACAGCACCTGGACTTTGCTTGCTGAAAGTCTTGCCCTGCCAAGTGGTGCCATCCCAATCCTGGGCCCTTGGAAGTGGGTATAAAGTGCTCCTTCATCCAGAACCCACACCTGCACATCGAAACAGCGAATCTTCGCCTTGACGTGAGTCCGTATCTCGTCATTGCGTGGAGCAGACCAGCACATCGCCTTCAGAATCAACGCATCACCTATTGCAGGAGCGGCAGCAGTGCATCACATTCGGAACCAGTACGTCGCTCTCAGTACCGCTGCATTGCCGCAGTTGCGGGGAGAAAATAGAAGCATTTCGTCCACTGTGTACCTCGAAATAGACGCATCGCTTCGGCTGCATCTCGCATTTTTGTTGACGACTATGGATTTTGGATCAAGGTACTCTGGTTCAGCGGGCCCAAATGGGTCCCAGTATTCGGCCCGCGCTCCATCACGGTCCGGCCTGAAGTTCTGACTTTGCCCCGGTCCAGCGCGACTAGATATCCCATTTAAACTCTTATTGATTCTAAACGCTATTTTACCTTTATTCTTTAATAATTCATATCTCGACTTCTACTTGTTGGATTTGAATTGTTTTGGTCTTGTTTTATTTATAAAACGATTCTCTATTATTCTGACCTGGAGTCTTTTTGTGGTGTTTTCACTGCGGTACTGTTTGAAGAGTTGTGCAAATACTTAACACATTGCCTCTTAAGTTAAGCCTGACTGCTCTGTGCCAAGCTACCAGAGGGTGAGCACAGGATAATTTAGGTTGTGTTATGACTTACCCTGACTGGGATTGTGGTTCCTGCTTGGACAGGGTGCATACTTCTACCAACCAGAACCCAAATTCTAACAGGCAGGATGTCTCCTACACACAACATAAGGGCAAGGGAGCGTGATAAAAGGATCTTGGAGACCAGTTCACGGAGCGATTATGGGTCACAGCATGTACAAATATCAGAGAGGTCTCCAGTAATGCTCGATTTACATAGATCCAATGCAACTCCCTTCATAGAACGTACATGACCCTGGTAGTTCTGAGTAACCTATATCCCGATAAAGTTGCTACCTGTCCCAGATGTGAGGCACCCTTGGCCACCTTTCTGCACACAGCTTGGGATTGCCCCACACTACACCAACATTGGTCGACAGTCTTCACACACTTTAATGGCAGCCATGGACATCACCTTGGAGCCCAGGCCCGTACCAGGCATACTGGGGGTAATTCCCAGAGCAGAAGATAAAAAGATGCATCATAAGTTTATTAGATTGACATTGGTCCTCGCGAGAAGGGGAATGGCAATGGGTTGGATGAGTACTTGTATCCCCCATCTACTTCAGTGGTGCAGAGATGTTTTGGAATGGGTGAAGGTGGAGGAAAAACAAATCAAACTGACTAGAAGGGATGAAAAAGTGCAGGATAACGTGCAAACATGGAGTGAGTTGGTGGATAATTTCATAGAAGTGGATAATTCGGAGGCAGACTTGGACACAGCACCCTAAATGTGTAGAGGACTGTTGAGGATTGGTATTCTTGCATTGCTGCAGACCTTAAGGTGAGATGGGATCGAATTGGAGGGGGGATGGTCGGACGACTTGGTCATGCAACATTTGTGTTCATTAATGGTGGATTGGTGATAATGTACATATTTTTACTTGCATTCTGCTGTCGGCTACTGTACAACATGGATATCTTAGGGTTATGGTTGTATATTGCATAACTAAAACTTTACTATATTATTGTAAAAAAACAAAAAAACATTAACTAGTGTAAAGTTACTCAAAAGCATAGATTTACTTTCCCCACCACCTGAAATATGGGGTAGAGTCAGTAAAAGTGTCATATAGGTCCATAAAGTTTACTTTACAACTGTATTTGATATTCTGCAATTGGGGATGGAGATATCCCTATGGTAGAAGGCCATTTTGAAAAATTAATTAAAGTTTTAAAAAATAATTTAATATATTTTAAGTTAAATGTCAATGTAAATTAATGTACTATATGAATTTTAAATGAAAATAAAAAAATACTACAGCACTATTAACTAAATTTTAAATTAAATGTGATTAATTTAAGTATATTAAATTACAATTAATTTTTTAGAAGATTTTAAAAAAAATAAAACCCACTTTTAGTAAAATGTTACATTATATATTAAAGGTTACTAAAAGTTGTGTAGAATAAAATTAATTTATTTCTCTGTAAAGTTACATTTATTTTTAAATTGAAAAAAGGTCATTAAAATATTTTTAATAACATTTATTTATAATGCAAATTGTATTTTTAATAAAATTAATGTGTATATATATTTCTTAAAAAGTTTAAATGCATTAATTTATTTTAACATTATTTCTCATGGGACTGTATTTTAAGTATTCACCTCCATTATTTTCTGTGGTAGGGTGTTGGAGTACCTTAAGTGGCCATGGAGCGGTGTTGGACTTTCTCCAGATCTGAGCGGATTGTTCTAGGTTCTTTTTGGCTGAAATAACTATAGATGTGCAGATTGTAAGCCAGGGAATGTATGTGAAAGCCACGTTGGTCCATACATAAATGTCCATACATAAAAGAGAGGCAGTGACCCGCACACATAGTTTTGTGAATAGCATTTGTGAGAGGCTGGCTTAGTATATGGTGCAAAAACAACAGTTGATGGACAGAATGCAGAACAATGTCATACATTCACCCCAGTACAGAGATCTGGGCCTAAATCCATCGTTTTTTTGCTCACCATGCCATTCCAGTTTGAACCCAGCCATATGCAAATCAGTCTTGACCCTGTGCCTCATGGGAACAGTCCAGCCCGAACTGCCAAGCCATGTCCTCCCTGGACTGGAAACAAGCATCCTAGGACCGGTTTCGGGGTTTCACCCCTCTTTAGCCAGGATAGCTTGATTCCAGTGGCATGGAGAGCACAGGACCCACGTCTGGGCATACCCGTCCCACTCGGGGTGACAAATGCAAAAACAACAGTTGATGGACAGAATGCAGAACAATGTCATACATTTACCCCAGTACAGAGATCTGGGCCTAAATCCATCGTTTTTTTGCTCCCCATGCCATTCCAGTTTGAACGCAGCCATATGCAAATCAGTCTTGACCCTGTGCCTCATGGGAACAGTCCAGCCCGAACTGCCAAGCCAGGTCCTCCCTGGACTGGAAACAAGCATCCTAGGACCGGTTTCGGGGTTTCACCCCTCTTCAGCCAGGATAGCTTGATTCCAGTGGCATGGAGAGCACGGGACCCACGTCTGGGCATACCCGTCCCACTCGGGGTGACAAATGCAAAAACAACAGTATATGGTGCTCACTTACGTAAGTGTAGCAGCCTGCACTAATCCAGACAACCCTTATGGCTATTTTAGTGGTCTTAGACAACCTTAGAAAGCTCTCTAAGTGGTAGTGAAGAGCAGCCTTCAGGCTTATTCCAGAAGGAGTGTAAAGCTTGTTTTACAAGTACTTAATCTTATGGTATAGGTTAAGTGAAAAAGAATCACACAGTGTAGTTATACAAAAAAGGTATTTTATTACAAACGCTCACTAACACAATGTATTCTCTCCTACCCGGAGAAATAAACACAATACTTAGGAAAAAGAGCACGTAAGTAGCACAAATACTCCAGAATTAGACCAAACCATATAATAAAATAGTGGAATGCGAACCACGACTCAAGACAAGAGTAGACCCAGAAGACGTAGAAGAGCTGTGGACCCAAGGAACCACCCAAGGTGAGTATCTAGGAACCCCACAGAGGTTGCGTGCAGATTGGGAACACGACTGCAAGTTCAATGTTAGTCAGTGAGTAAGTCGCGATTGCAGTTTTAAAGAAGACCCTTCCCCATGGAAGGTTGGAGAGCCACCCCACCCGTGGATACCCCAGGAACCAGTATACCTACCCCAGGGAAGCCGGGTGCATAGGTGTCAAGTGATGTCGGAAACCGCCGTAGACCACAATGGAGGACTTCAGGAAAGATGCCGCAGGAGAAGAAAACGAAGGAGTCCGGTGGAACCCAAAGTTGGATTCAAGGTGAGAAGAACCTGAATAAGCAGAGGAGACAGAGTCTATGCCACTCAGGAGTGACCAGGAGGCACGAAGGCGAATGCCCACCGATGTCGGGGATGCAGGAGAGTTTGACGGTGCTCTTGTAGTTGCAGCTCTGTGGACCAGGCGACAATGTGGAAGACCAGGAGTAATTTACGAACTGTCCCACGTCGGATGTCGAGAGCCAGGGTGTCCGTGTCCGGCAGGGCCACCAACAAGCCTTCGCAGCAACAACCAAAGTAGTCGATGAATAAGGTGCAGTGTCGGGACAAGCAAGGTCCAAGTGACTCACCACAAGCGGGAAAGTCAGAGAAGGCCCCGAGCAAGCAGGGGAGCCAACTGAAGCCAAAAAAGACCCTCGAGAGGACCCACGGGCCAGAGGCACAGGAGTCGCTAGAGGACCTTAAGCAGCTCACCAAAAGATGAAGGCCCACCGTGCAGAGGATGCGATGCAGGCGAAGATCTTGGCTGCCGGATATACTTGAGATAGGAGCTTCTTGGAACCCGAAGATCTCTAGAGGAGAGAGTCAACAAGCCTTGGCAACGGCAAGTCGACGCAGTGCACTGGGGTTCTGTTCCAGCGGTTCTGACGAGGGATACTGGCCTCAAACTCGGTGAGAAGACCGTGCAGACCTCGAGGGAGTTGCAGAACCACCACCTGTGTTGCTGAGCCTTTCAGAGTCCGAGGGAGCCTAGGATCAGCAGACCGGTGAGCTGTGTTGCGGTGCCTGCAGGTGCAGGGGATTGACTCCTTAACTCCAAGGGAGATTCCTTCAGGTGTCTTTGGGTGTCCACAGGCCTGGTGCAGAACCTGTATGGAGCATGGACCCAGACGCTGCAGAAGACCAGCAGGATGACGAGACCAGGAGCAGCAGGAATATTGCCCGGTGCAGTCTTGGTTCCTAAAGCGAAGTCCAGAGGGTCCAGACGGCCGAAGTTGAAGTGGTATGTGATCTGAATCTTTTCCCATGACGAATCTAGGGACCCACCCACAGGTAAGCCCTTAAATACCCTTAGGAAAGTGTTGGGAGGATTCAGGGGCCCCTCCCGGAGGAGGGGATGGACACTGGGGAGGATACTCCCATGTCCTTTGTCCTATTTCGCAGCAGAGCGGGAGCCAACGGCTCCCTGAACAAGTTTGAACTGGAGAATGCAAGGAGGGCGCCAAATGTGCCCTTCAAGCAGTCTCAGTGGCGCTGGCAAGCACCCCCACCCTGCCCCAAAACACTAAACCCTGTCTAGGAGGTGGTCACACCTTTCTGTGACAGGGTATCTATTGTTCTGCCTTCCCCTGCTCGAGTTTGGCTCAGCAGCAGGAGGGCAGAAACATGTCTTTGTTCAGCAGCAGCCCTAGCTTGCTGTCCGATTCTGAAAGACTGGTACCGGAAGCATTGAGGGCCTCCCGAAGTAGCTTCACAACATGTTTGATACCAAACCTGCCGGGGTTCGTTACAGCCAGTTTAGAGATGGTCATCGCATAATGACACATGGCCACTCTATATCTTATAATGGCTGATGCACTTACAACCCGGGAGAATGGACTCAGAAGGTTGTAGGGGTGCCCTGCTCATGCAGGAGCACCCTTACTCTTAGAACCGAGCACCCTGCCTTCAGGATTGAAAGGCCTGCCTTAGGGGTGACTTATAGGTTTTAAGTGTAGTGACCTCGGATATAAGATATCAGATATAAGAAAACTTATATCTGTCGTTGTGGTGCTAGCTCCAGATTACACAGGCTGTAGTGGCAGTTTGAGTGGTCTCTCATGGGTGGCGTAATACATGCTTCAGCCCATGGGAGACCCTGGTGCACCTATGCCCTTGGTACCTTAATACCATATACTATGGATTTATCTGGGTACACCAGTAGCCCATCTGGAGTGTACCTAAGTACTCACTATGTCTAATTGAAGGAGGAAGCACAGAGACTGGGGTCCTGGTCAGCAGGATTCCAGTCAGACTAGTCAGAAAAGATGACACCAGCAAAAAGTGGGGGTGACCATGAAAGCCGATCCTACTTTCCTACTGAACCTCCCCCCCCACCCCCCCACCAACGTAAGGAGATGGGACTAACCTTGCCCAGTTGAGTCTTCATTTTCTAAGTGGAAATATCTGGAGAGTCCATCTGCGTTGGAATGGTAACTCCCAGGCCCATGTTCCACTGAATAGTCCATCCCCTCTAGGGATATGGACCACCTCAAAAGTTTGGGATTTTCACCCTTCATCTGTTTAAGCCCTAAGAGGGGCTTATGGTCTGTCTGAACAATGAAGTGAGTACCAAACAGGTATGGTATCAACTTCTTCAGGGCCCAGACCACAGCAAAGGCCTCCCTCTCTATAGCTGACCAACGTTTCTCCCTCGGGGTCAACCTTCTGCTTATAAAAGCTACTGGTTGGTCCTGGCCCTCTGCATTTAGTTGTGACAAAACATCTCCTACCCTTATCTCAGATGCATCGTGCTGGAGAATGAAGGTTTTGGAATAGTCAGGACTTTGCAGAATGGGAGCAGTGCACATGGCCTGCTTCAGGTCATCAATTGCCTTGTGACAGCGAACTGTCCACTGAACTTTCTTTGGCAGTCTCTTGGAGGTGAGATCATTAGGGGAGTCCCAATGGACCTATATCCCTTAACAAACCTCCTGTAGTACCCAGTCGGGCCCAAGGAAGTTCTGACCCGAGTCTGGGTAGTGGGAGCACATTGCTCCCCAATGGCTGAACTTGGCCTCCACCTACCAGGTGACCCAAGTATACAACCTTGCTCTGCCCTATCTGGCACTTAGTGGCCTTGATAGTGAGGCCTGCCTTTTGCAGGGCCTCCAGAACATTTCTGAGGTGGACCAGGTGATCCTCACAAGTGGAGCTAAAGACCGCAATATCATCTAGATATGCTGCACTCTAGGCTTCTAGACCTGTGAGAACTTTGTTCACCAACCTCCGAAATGTGGCAGGTGCATTTTTCAGACGAAAGGGCATCACAATAAATTGATAATGCCGACTGGGGGTTGAAAATGCTGTTTTTGGCTTGGCATATTCAGCTAGTCTGATATGCCAGTAGCCAGCAGTCAGGTCAAATGTACTCAGAAACGTGGCTGGGGCCAAAGTATTTATGAGTTCATCTTCCCTTGGAATAGGATGGGCATCAGTCATTGTGACTGTATTGAGGCCTCTGTGGTCCACACAGAACCTCATCTCTCTTTTTCCACCCTTGGTGTGCGGTTTTGGTACCAGGACTACTGGACTAGCCCAGGGGCTATCTGAAGGCTCAATGACCACCAATTCCAGCAACTTTTAGACCTCTGCCCTGATGCAGTCTCTGACATGGTCAGGCTATCTGTAAATTGTGTTCTTTACTGGCAGACTGTCACCTGTGTCCACTTCATGGGTACACCAGGTGGTTTGACTGTGTGTCAGATAAAACATATTCTTGTACTGAGTGAGGACCTGCCTGCAATGAGCTTGCTGCTGGTCAGTGAGGCTGCCTGCCAAGGCTACCCCTCTCACTGACACTTCAACAGGGTTCTGAGAGAGGAGATCAGGGAGACGGTCACTTTCTTCCTCCTGTCCCTCATCAGTTGCCATGAGCAAGCTCATGTCAGCCCTGTCCACAAAAGGTTTAGGCGGTTCTCATGAAGTTCCCCTTGGGGACTTCTGGGAGGGCCTAGGTCTACCAAGTAGGTGACCTCACCTTTCTTTTCAAGGATTGTGTGGGGGGCACTCCATTTGACTTGGAGAGCTGCTGGGGCCACAGGCTCCAACATCCACACTTTCTGGCCTGGCTGGTAAACAGTCAGGACAGCCTTTTGGTCATGCCAGACTTTCTGAAGCTCTTGGCTGGCCTCAAGGTTTTTACTTGCCTTCTTCATGTACTCAGCCATACATGAACGCAGGCCAAGGACATAGTCCACAATATCCTGTTTAGGAGGTTTGATAGGTTGCTCCCATCCCTTCTTAACTAGACACAATGGACCCCTAACTGGAAGTTCAAATGGGCTGTAGCCAACCCCTTTCTGAGGAACTTCTCTGTAGGCAAAGAGAAGGCATCCCATTTTCGCCTGAGCTTTTCTGGGAGCCCCATGATCATACCCTCAAGGGTCTTGTTGAATCTTAAACAAGCCCATTGCACTGTGGATGGTAGGGTGTGGTAAACTTATAGTTTACTCCACACTTTTCCCACATATCAGTTATGTACCTAGACATGAAGTTGGCACCTCTGTCTGTTAAGAACTCCTTAGGGAAGCCCACTCTGGAAAAGACTCCCACGAGGGCTCTGGCTACTACAGGAGCTGTAGTGGTTTTAAGAGGAATTGCTTCTGGATACATAATGGCATGGTTCACCACCACCAGAATAAAACTGTGTCCTGATGCAGTTGGAGGGTTAAAAGGAACCAACAATGTCAATCCCTACCCTCTCAAAGGGAACCCCAACCACTGGAAGTGGAATTAAGGGGGCCTTTGTAGTGCCACCTGACTTACCACTGGCTTGGCAAGTGACACAGGAGCGACAAAACTCCTTGGTGTCTTCTGACATATGGGGCCAGTGAAAATGAGGGACAATCCAGTCCCAAGTCTTACTTTGCCCGAGGTGTCCTGCAAGGGGAATGTCATATGCCAAGGAGAGGAGAAAACCCCTGAACTTCTGAGGTATTACCAACCTCCTGGTGGCACCAGGCCAGGGGTCTCTACCTTCAGAGTACAGAATCCCCTCTTCCCAATAGATCCTATGGGACCCACTGACATTCCCTGCTTCCTCAGCAGCAGCTTGCTGTCTGAGGGGTTCAAGAGAGGGGCAGGATTGCTGCTCCAAACTCAAGTCTGCCCTGAAAGGGCCCCCTGCCCCCAAGAACTCTGCCTGGTCAGGCCCAAGTTCCTCTGGTACAGTTCTTTCACAAGGACTGAGATCATCTCCCTTAGGAGACTGATCCTCACTGGGAGTTTGGGAAGAGGCTAATTCCTTACCCATCCTGCTCCTTCTTTTAGAAGCAACCTGGTCCATTTTTCCAGGCTCCAGTGCTCCTTCAGTGCTGAGCTGTTTGGCCTGAGCCCTGGTGACAGCAAAGACCCTAGCAGAAATGCCCATAATTTCTGCATGAGTCCTCAACTCTACTTTAGACCATGCTGAATTTTCTAAATCATTGCCCAACAGACAATCTACAGGTAGATCTGGAGATAACACAACTCTCTTAGGTCCAGGTACCCCTCCCCATTTGAGATTCACAACTGCCAAGGAATGATCAGTCCTGACATTGCTGGCGTTGGTTACCTGGTACATTTGGCCAAGTATGATTTGCTCAGGGGGCACAAGTTTCTCTGTCACCATGGTGACACTGGCCCCTCGGTCCCTGAAAGCTATTGCTTCATTTCCATTGATCAAAGGCTCTTGTCTGTACTTGCCCAATTTAGTGGGACTTACTAATAAGGTGGCAGAATCCATGCCACTATCACATACTAAAATAACCTGAGCTGTAGTTCTGACTAGGCCAGATCCCTCCTCAGAACCCAAGGTTAACACAACTAATCCCTTGGTTGCTGTACTACCATTTGTACTGGTGCTAGGGGGCACAGTTGCCTTAGGGGCAGTGGCAGTAGGTTCTTTGGCCTTTGGACAATCGGCATCTCTTGTCCAATGGGTCTTTACTTTACATAAATAACCCCAAGGTTTCTTTTTGCCTTTCTTGGATTTTTGATACCCCCCCCCCCCGATGCAGGTTTTTGTGGACCTTGAAAAGACTCCTTTTTATCTTTACCCTTGTCCCCACCTTTATCCTGGGATTTTGAAGAATCTTGCTTCTTCTGGTCACCTCCATTACCATGGTTTTTCTGCTTTACCCTGGTACAGACCCATTTGTCTGCCTTCTTTCCCAATTCTTGGGAAGAGGTCATATCAGAGTCCACCAGGTACTGCTGCAAAAGTTGGTGCTGACATTTATTAAGGATGTGCTCCCTCATTATCAAACTGTACATTCCTTCATAGTCCTATACCTTGCTTCCATGAAGCCAGCCTTCCAGAGCCTTAATAGCACTATCAATGAAATCTACCCAGTCCTGGGTGTGTGCCTTCTGGGTGTCTCTGAACTTAATTCTGTATTGCTCAGTGGTTAAGCCAAACCCATCAATGAGTGCACTCTTCAGAACTGAGTAATTGTCAGCATCCTCTTCTCTAACAGTGAGGAGCTTATCTCTACCTTTGTTAGCAAAGGAGAGCCACAGGATAGCTGCCCACTGCCATTGAGGGACCTTCTGAACTTTACAGGCCCTCTCTAATGCAGTGATCCATTTCTGGATGTCACCCCCCTCCTGGTAAGAAGGGACTATCCTGCTCAGGTTCCTATTATTAAAAGAGTTTTCCCTAACTCTAGTGACACTAGGGAAGCCACCATAGGACTCTAGTCCCAACTTTTTCCTAGCTTTTTCGACTTCCAGGGCCTCCTTGTCAAGGGCCAACTGATCTCGCCTGAGTTTGAGTCTAACTCTCTCAAATTTGATCAGGTGGTATTACCTCTCCAAGGAATCCTCTCTCTGACTAGATATAGAGGTCCCTACGGACTGTCCAGAAGCATTGGACTCAGCAGAGTCTCCTCTGTCTGCTCTGAACCCTCCCAGGAGGAATAAAGGGGGACCTACTACTAGGGACACCCTCTGTGCCATCTGCACTATTCCCTGGATCAGAGTTCACCAAGGTGGAGTCCTCAGACTCCTGTTGGTCGTGCTCAGAATTAGGGCCACTGGGAGTTACCCCTCCTGTCCCATCTTCTGGAGCATCCCCACCCACTTGGTCCTGATCCCCTGACCTGTCAGGGTTCTGGAGATCATCTAGGATAAGCAGCTCTAAGAGATGCTTAGTGGTTGGATTGCTACCCATCTTTAACTTCCTAGAAGTACACATGGTCCTTAGTTCCTGGAACTTAAGACCACTGTATCTAGAAGACTGGAGTACACTAGTATCCCAAACTAAAGACATGGTTACTAGGTGTAGTGTGGTGTTGCGCCTACCTAACCTAGTGTAAACTGAACTTCCTAAGATTGGAGAAAGGGTTGTGCTAGACCCTTAACAACCAATCTACAAGTTCAGTAGAATTTACTTAGTCTATCTAAATATTATATGTGCCTAATGCTAGTGATTACTTTTCAATTAATCCACACCTAGATTAGCTGTTAAAACAATGCAGGCTTAAATCCCAACCACTGCACACCAATGTGAGAGGCTGGCTTAGTATATGGTGCTCACGTATGTAAGTGTAGCACCTTGCACTAATCCAGACAACCCTTATGGTGATTTTAGTGGTCTTAGACAACCTTAGAAAGCTCTCTAAGTGGTAGCTGTGGAGAGCAGCCTTCAGCCTTAGTCCAGAAGGAGTGTAAAGCTTGTTTTACCAGTACTTAATCTTATGGTATAGGTTAAGTGAAAATAAATCACACAATGTAGTTATAAAAAATAGGTATTTTATTACAAACACTCACTAACACAATGTATTATCTCCTACCCAGAGATATAAACACAATACACGCAATACTTAGGAAATAGAGCACATAAGTAACACAAATACACAATGGTCTAAAGGGGGAGACCAAACCACATACTAAAATAGTGGAATGCGAACCATGACTCAAGACAAGAGTGGACCCAGAAGATGTAGAAGAGCGGGGGACCCAAGGAACCACCCAAGGTGAGTATCTAGGAACCCCACGGAGGTCGTGTGCAGATTGAGAACACGACCGCGTGTTCAATGTTAGTCAATGGGTGAGTCACGGTTGCAGTTTTAAAAAAGAAGGACCCTTCTCAGTGGACCCTGAAGAAACCCAGTGGAAGACAGAAGGTTGGAGAGCCACCCCACCCGTGGATACCCCAGGAACCAGGATACCTACACCAGGGAAGCCGGGTGCTTAGGTGTCAAGTGACGTCGGAAACCTCCGTAGACCAGAATGGAGGACTTCAGGAAAGATGCTGCTGGAGAAGAAGACGAAGGAGTCCGATGAAACCCAAAAGTGGATTCAAGGGGAGAAGAACCTGCAAGCAGAGGGGACAGAGTCTATGCCACCCAGGAGTGACCAGGAGGCACGGAAGATGAGTGCCCACCGATGTTGGGGATGCAGGAGAGTTTGACGGTGCCCTTGTAGTTGCAGCTCTGTGGACCTGGCGACGCTGTGGAAGACCAGGAGCCGTTTACGAGCTGTCCCACTTTGGATGTCGAAAGCCCGGGGGTCAGTGTCCGGCAGGGGTACCAACCAGCCTTCGCAGCAACAACCAACGTAGTCGATGAAAAAGGTGCAGTGTCGGGACCAGCAACGTCCAGGTGACTCACCACAAGCAGGTAAGTCAGAGCAGGCCCGAGCAAGCGGGGAAGCCCACTGAAGCCAAAGAAGACCCTCGAGATGACCCACGGGCCGGAGGCACAGGAGTTGCAAGAGGACCTTGAGCAGCTCACCAAAAGATAAAGGCCCACGGTGCAGAGGATGCGATGCAGGCAAAGATCTTGGCTGCCGGAGATGCTTGAGGTAGGAGCTTCTTGGAGCCTGAAGATCTCTGGAGGAGAGAGTCAACAAGCCTTGGCAACGGCAAGTCGACGCAGTGCACAGGGGTTCTGTTCCAGCGGTTCCGACGAGGGATACTGGCCTCAAACTCAGTGAGAAGACAGTGCAGGCCTCGAGGGAGTTGCAGAACCACCACCTGTGTTGCTGAGCCTTTCAGAGACCGTGGGAGCCCAGGATCAGCAGACCTTTCAGCTGCGTTGCGGTGCCTGCAGGTGCAGGGGAGTGACTCCTTAACTCCAAGGGAGATTCCTTCAGGTGTCTATGGCTGTCCACAGGCCTGGTAAAGAACCTGTTTGGAGCACGGACCCAGACGCTGCAGAAGACCAGCAGGACGATGACGCCAGGAGCAGCAGGAATCTTCCCCGGTACAGTCTCTGTTCCTAAAGCGAAGTCCAGAGGATCCAGACGGCCGAAGTTGAAGTGGTATGTGATCTGAATCTTTTCCCATGACGAATCTATGGTCCCACCCACAGATAAGCCCTTAAATACCCTTAGGAAAGTGTTGGGACGATTCAGGGGCCCCTCCCAGAGGAGGGGATGGACAGTGGGGAGGATACTCCCATGTCCTTTGTCTAGTTTCGCAGCAGAGCGGGAGCCAACGGCTCCCTGAACTGGTTTGAACTAGAGTATGCAAGGAAGGCACCAAATGTGCTCTTCAACCAGTCTCTGTGGCGCTGGCAAGCACCCCCACCCTGCCCCAATACACTAAACCCTGTCTTGGAGGTGGTCATACCTCCTTATGACAGGATATCTATTGTTCTGCCTTCCCCTGCTCTAGCTTGACTCAGCAGCAGGAGGGCAGAAACATGTCTCTGTTCGGCAGCAGCCCTAGCTTGCTGTCCGGTTCTGGAAGACTGGTACCGGGAGCACTGAGGGCCTCCCAGAGGAGCTTTACAGTGCATGGAATCATACCTCCCACACCGATTACGGTGTGGGGTATGATTCCAACATGTATGATGTTTGTTGCAGCCAGTTTAGAGATGGCCATCGCATAATGACGCATGGCCACTTTATATTTTATAATGGCTGATGCACTTACAACCCGGGAGAATGGACTCCGAAGGTTGTAGGGGTGCCCCGCTTATGCAGGGTCACCCTCGCACTTAGAACCGAGCACCCTGCCTTCTGGATTGAAAGACCTGCCTTAGGGGTGACTTATAGGTTTTAAGTGTAGTGACGTCAGATATAAGAAAACCTATATCTGTCGTAAGAGGTGCTAGCACCAGTTTACACAGGCTGCAGTGGCAGGCTTGGGGTCACAATTTGAGTGCTCTCTCATGGGTGGCATAATACATGCTTAAGACCCTGGGAGACCCCTGGTGTACCTATGCCCTTGGTACCTTAGTACCATATACTAGGGACTCATCTGGGTACACCAGTAGCCAACCTGGAGTGTACCCAAGTACTCACTATGTCCAATTTAGGGAGGAAGCACAGAGACTGGGGTCCTGGTCAGCAGGATCCCAGTCAGACTAGTCAGAAAACGTAATGACACCAGCAAAAAGTGGGGCTGACCATGCCTTTTGACAGCTAACTGTCCACTGAACTTTCTTTGGCATTCTCATGGAGGTCAGATCATTAAGGGGAGTCACAATGGACCCATATCTCTTAACAAAACTCATGTAGTACCCAGTCAGGCCCAAGAAAGCTCTGACCTGAGTCTGGGTTGTGGGAGCAACCCAGTCCATGATGATCTGGATTTTGCTCCCCAATGGCTGAACTTGGCCTCCACCTGCCAGGTGACCTAAGTATACAACCTTGCTCTGCCTTATCTGGCACTTATTGGCCTTGATAGTGAGGCCTGCCTTTTGCAGGGCCCCCAGAACATTCTAGGGCCTTATCTGGGTACACCACTAGCCAATCTGGAGTGTACCTAAGTACTCACCATGTCCAATATAGGGAGGAACACAGAGGCTGGGGTCCTGGTCAGCAGGATCCCAGCCAGACTGTTCAGAAAACATAATGACATCAGCGAAAAGCAGAGGTGACCATGAAAGCAGATCCTACTTTCCTACAGCATTTTATAGTAGATTATTAATTATTTTGTAGAACTACTATATATGCTACAAAATGCAGTTTGTGAATAGATTCCTTAATTTTCATAAAAAGATTAATCCGTATGCTTGCTCAGAAGGCTATGAATGTAGCGCAGTATCCATATATCTTTATTTTCTGGAGACAGCCATGTGCAATAGTCCCTTTAGTTGGTCTGGTGAGGTGACCTCCCCATTGGGTAACAGTGACTTATTGTAGAGAATGTAGGAGCACAATTGCTCCCACCTTTGTTGAAATATTTATGTTAACAGGATTCCTGCTACCACCATCCATGCTTGACGCCTTAGCAGTGGTATTTGGAAAAAATATAATGAGGCAACTGAATGTGGTTGAAAAATTATCTGTAATGAATAACAATAACCTTAAATGGAAGGGGAACAGAACAGTACAAATCTGAAGTGGTGCAAAGAGCAAGAATCCACACGTCTGACTCTTCGGATAACTCTTCCAAATATTTCATTTCTAGGTCAACAGCCTTATGTTTAATTGTGGATGTAACTGTCTATATCACTTCAGACCCCATTTTAATTTTTTTTACTTATTCTTTTAACTACTAATAAGCAAACGTAACCGTACATTATGCCCTAGTGCCTCACTCCCTTCTCTGTTCCTTACCCTTTTTTCTCCTCCTTCTTACACTCTACTCTTAACTCGCCTCTCATCTTTCTATTTCTATCTATATGAAAACTGAAAAAAGAAATCCCAGAGAAAAAGCCAAAAATAAAATATACAGTGACGAAGTCTGAAAATTGTAATCCTTCCTTGCAAACACAGACTTTCTGGAAAACTGCATCATGTGAAAAGCGCACTAAATAGATTTAGGGAATTGCAGGGTAGAGTAGTAGTAGAGTGAAGCTGGAAAAAGAATATGGGAGTATTAAAACTACCCTAAATATTAGAAATAACATTACATGTTCTTTCAGTAACAAGCAAGTCTCCTAAAAAATACAAGGAACTTTTAATAGCTTCTGTGTTCTAGATCCCTTCTTCCATCATCTGCAAGAGCAAACAGCAAGGAACTATTGCACATTTGAGAGCCTAAATAACATTTTCCTTGCTACAGTCCACTCCACCTAATAGTCACGGAATAAGCAAACTGACTGAGCCACTTTTGCCATCACTTTAAAACTGCATAAGTAATCCTGCTTCAGATGACTGATGAAGTGCATTTTGTCTGCAGTTCACATGTCACTGAAATGTTGAGTTATTCTACCTGACCCAAGATAGCTTTTACTGCCTTAATTCATTACCCTTTTTGCTCAACATGTGAAAGACTACTATTTTTCTTTTCACACCCATTATTGTGAACAAGGCTGCAGAGCAGCCGAAACGCATCAATGCGGTAGCGCTTTGAGTAAAGACAGTAATACAATACTCCGGAATGTTGGCATTCCTTTTCGGATGGTTGGTGTGAGAAGGACCGGGTAGATAGTGTTTCATTGATTGCTGATTCAGAAGAAATGCTGACAAGGCCTTTGCTCTGGAGCACAGCAGTGGCTAGCCGCTCAGGAGAATATTTGTATTTTATATGGATATACATTTCAATTATTTGCCCAAGTAACTATCAAAGATTTTCTTAAACTTGTGCATGAGAGTAAAACCTCAGATTTCCCTCAAGATCTTCTACCCTCTTACATTTTTTGGATTCTTCTGCAGTATTTTACTACACCAATAGCTACATTTAATGCCTCTCTCCTCTGAGGAATTGTTCCTAAAGCATTTAAATCAACTTTTGTGATTCATCTTATAAAAAAAACCTTCACTGAATCCTGACGATCTGGCTATTTACCACCCAGTCTCACAGCTACCCTATCTAGCAAAATATTGGAACGAGACATGGTTTTACAGTCTTTGGTGTTAGTAGAGTTCAACAACTTACTGCATCATTTCCAAGTAACCTTTTGTCCTAGAGGCTATGGCGGTTTCTGTTTTAGACGACCTCGGGAAATGTGCGAACTCCGGTCATCTGGACCTCTCAGCGGCATTCGATACAGTGAACAGCCTTATTCTCCTGGATGGTTTAAGAAATCTGGTTATCGAGGGCTGCATTTAGCAGTGGTACCACAGTTTTCTGTTGATACAACCTTCTAGGTGGAAATGCATGCTTTCTCTTCATACACTCGTACGGTCAGCTGTGGGGTCCAGCAGGATTCAATACTGTCCCCTCTTTTGTTTAATCTATGTATGATCTACTTATTAGGACTTAACAAAGCCTAAGGTTTGAACCTTCTTATGTATACAGACGATACTCAGATCCTATTAAAGATCTCGGAGGAAGTGGGAGAGACAGCATCTAAGCTTTTCTGCTGACGATCACAGGTGGAATTACGGATGAAGAATCTTCATTTGAAGTTAAATGGTGCTAAATAACAGATACTGTGCTAAGTAATCCTCCTTTCTGAAGCCTTCCCCTCTGGCTGGCCTCACTTGGACCTAAACAGGCACTGGTGTCTTTCGTGTGTAACTTAGGTACGGACTCAGCCCTGACCCTAAGAGATCAGGTAAATTTGGTAGCAAACTCATGCTTCTTTCAGCTCTTTAATTGAAAAAAATGCTCCATATTTTTTAATCTTCAAACACATTGATGATTTTAAATACATTAATGTGAGCCAGGTTAGATTTTTGGATTCAAGCTAGCCTGGCTGATGAGGGGTGTTACCCTGAAACCGGTCCCAGGATGCTTGTTTCCGGTCCAGGGAAGACCTGGCTTGGCAAATTGGACTGGACTGTTCCCATGAGGAACAGGGTCAAGACTGATTTGCATATGGCTGGGTCTGAACTGGGGTGTCAAAGTGAGCAAAAGAATGATGATGGATTCAACCCAGATCTAATAGTGACTGGGCGTGAGTGTCCAAAACGTTTCAGCGCTCCGTCCATCATCTTATTGTGTTTGTTTAAATTCAGTTGCCAGCACGTTATTGTAACAATCTGCATTAATTGTAATAGTCAGCGCCTTGAGACCCTCATGGGTGAGTAGTTGTGCTTTATAAGAAACTTGATTGGTTGATTGAATAGTGACAAGCTCAGAGCAGTAAACAGATTTTTCATGTCCAGCCATCAGAATAGACACTTTCGCGCGCGGGCCAAGGGCCCTTGGCTGTTTAATACGGAGAGAGGAGCGCTTGGAAAGAGCCCCCCGGATTAGCCAGTACTTTGGGGAAAGCAAGACTCAAAGGTAAGGAGATGGGCAAACGTAAAACAGTCATGACTACCAAGGATAGGCCGCTAACCTCATCAATCACTAACTTTTTAACAACGGCGATGGGGGCAATAACAAGTGAAATAGAGTCAGTGGAGGAGAGACTGGGGAAACGCAAAGAGCATTGCAAAATGGCACTCTAAAGGAAATTGCAAGTGAGCATGATAAAGCATCGGAAGACATTTTATCTATCAGTTTGGAAGTTAGTGGAGATGAAGCAAACACCGGCATTATTCAGGAGGGGGGATTCATGGATACTCTTTGCCCACCACCATCTAAAAAATCTAAGGCTTGTGGGAAAGCTAAAAAAAGACATATTGCCTATAGCGACACGAAAGAAAACCATGGCCCCACCACGAAAGCCAGTAACAAAGACTCGAGCAACGGGCGCTGTCAAGGACCCCACGAACATTGAGCCAACGGGGGATAACGCGTTAATCAAACACTTTACAAGCTCGGTGGAGGTCATTATTAAATCAATCTTAGACCCTTTGGTAGGGGTATTAAATAGCATTGATGTCTCTCTAAAAATATTAATTGGCTCTAGTATATCGAAGGTTACTTCAGGCTCAGAAACTCAGACTAATTCCATCTCGAATGTAAATTTGGATATTTTTCAGGTCCCTCCACCTCCCCAGATACCGACTCCAGTGGCTGGCGTTATCAGTAATATTGAGACCATAACGCACTCATCAAAACAACTCGATAAAGCACGGCCGGGACCTTCAACAGCAAATGGGGAAAAAAGTGAGACTAATCGCACTGGTAGAAACTACAGTAAACTTTTAGTTGGTATCAATAAAAGTAACCTGAGAACACTCCACCTACCTCCGGAAGTCACTCCTTATGTTATTGTTCTAAAAAAATTCCCACTTTTGCCTCCCAGTAAGGTAGAAGATTGGAAACAGCTTATAAACAAAACGGTGCATTGGCTGGCGAAAACTTTGGACTGGTGACGTTCTAAATGATAATATTAATAATGTAGAACGTGTTTCATGGGTGGGCTCACAGGCAAAGACTGAAATAGGAGACTGCATTGTTGTAAATTTCAGGGACAGGATCTTTGCACATTGGCTTATGGATGGACTCTCTTGGAGTAATAGCTTGGGGGGTCCTATTGAAGCTGTACCACTTGGATATTTCTATAGGCCGTTGTCAAATTTAGGTACTGGTCGTGCCTACTCACAACTTAAAACGCTTTCCCCATTCATCATTCCAACCTTTGATCACTTTTCTCCCCTAGATCAAGTGGAATGACTGAATCATCAGTCGTTGAGGGAGTCTGGTGTTGCAAATTCAAATTTAACTTTATTGCATGTTCCTACTGAAACCATGCCTCAATAGCAATTTCCCCTTCATTTTTTAACACTAAAATTTCAAATGATTCTTGTCATCCCAATCAGGATTGTTTACTAGATCTGACATATCCTATAGGGTCTAACCCTGTTAATTCACTCAATGATGGTATATCAGATCTTTTGTCAGTACGCTCTGATGTACTACTAGCTGGTGCTCTGAACCCTAATGTATTAACAAATATGTTGATAGTTGAAGGTGGTATCACAGATACTGGCTGCGTAGAGAGCGAGGACACCCCTCACACTAGTGTAATTACACATGGCAGTCTTTTCTGGAACATAGTGGGTCTGTCAAATAAATTAGGCATTAAAGACTGGGTAGAGTTTGTTAGTAAATTTAGTATAGTTTGCTTACAGGAAACTTGGACGCGCGATATAGCTTACATAAATGGCTTTTATTCTGTTCACACACCACCTAGACCGTCCGCAGGTGGTCATGACAAAGGAGGCCTATTAACTCTGATTTCAACAACATTAAATGGCAGAGTTAGGAAAACGCAGTTGGAATCTTCGCATTTCCAGATTATTAATATTTTGTTTAAGAAAAATTTGACCCTGGTGGTTATTAATTTTTATCATAATAATTTTAATAGCGCAAACATCACTATTGCCCAGGAATTGGAAACTGCACTATTGAAGCATATTGAGGAGATAAAAACAGACTACGTAATACTTTGGGGGGTGATTTTAATTGTAAATTGTGCTCACTTTCTAAACGAGAGGCATGTCACTGTCTAGCAAGGGATACGGTGTGTGGTTACCACTTTGAACACAATCCTTGTGGGAACATTTTGAATTCTTTATTGTTGAAATTTTCACTTTTTTTAACCTTAGATTTTATTGAGCTCTTAAATTCTGATGTGGTAACATATGTAGGAAGAGGCCAAGGGTCACTGATTGATTTTATTATTCTGTCTGATTATTTTAACTCTCAAACTGTGATTTTTAATATACCTAAAATACATTTTAGTGATCATTACCCACTAACATTAAAACTAGTGGTCTTATCGGATCCTCTTAGTACACCAGTTAAAGTAGTCCCCTTGTCTTATACTAAAAACAAGGGGTTAACTCGGAAATGGTCTACTGTCAATCCAGACTTTGTTTTGGAAGAGATTATAAAGAGCAACCTTGGCCATGTATTGGATTGTCTGGAAGAAAACCCAAATGTTCCAGTTATGATGAAATCGTACAAGGCAATAACCGAGACAATAAAGGTCCTTCTAACTAAGAACCAGCCTAATAGAACACAGAAAAATAAAAGGTGGTTCAACAGGGAATGTTCTCAACTACATAATAAATTAATTAAGACCCTAAAAATCAAATCACGAGACAAGGTGGAAGTGAGACAGATGCGCATAGATTATAAGCGCGCGCTGGAGAAACGTAAGATGGAGATTAGGCTGGACGCATGGGGCCAATGACACTTGGAATCTCAGAGTAAAGACTCCAAACTTTTCTGGAAAACTGTCAATGAAGAGTATTTTGGTGATATAAAAAATAGTAACATTGATGCAACAATTATGCCCGAAATGTGGGTAAAACACTTTGCTGGTCTCTACAGTAATAGCACTGAGACACAATGTGGTGCCTACTTTCAACATGCGGCATCTCCCTTGGAACCCCCAACTTTAGATGAGGTAAATAGGGCGCTTTCCCAGACTGTAAAGAACAAGGCGCCTGGGCCGGATGGTATACCCGCGGATTTCTTTTTAGCAAATATCACCCTGTGGCTACCGTTGCTAACAAACATATTAAGATGTTATGCGGTCCAGGACCCTCCGGAGTCATGGAGATCAGTTATAATAGTCCCTATATATAAAAAGAGAGATAGGTCGGATCCTAAATGCTATCGACCAATCTCTCTAATCGATAGCTCCTGTAAGATCATGGGACGAGTAATACTGGAGAGACTGGAGACCTGCATAACAGAAAACGGGAAGTTCTCCGCTGTCCAATATGGCTTCAGGAAAGGCCTGGGCACTGTAAAACAGTGCCTTAATCTGCATCTGGTCATTGGCAAATATACCATGGCTAAGTCAGGGTCCTTATACCTTGGGTTTATGGACCCGACGTCTGCCTTTGACTGGGTGCAGAGGGGGAAATTGTGGGAGAAAATGCTGCTCATGGGCATTGACCCATCCATTGTCCATTTTTTAGCTGCAATGCATCAGGGAGTCAACGAAAGAGTACGATATGGAGCAGCTGGCGAGCTTACCCCACCTATAAAGATGGATTGTGGGGTTCTTCAGGGATGTGTACTCGCTCCCTTCCTATTCTGTCTATATATAAATGACTTAGAAAGCCACATCAGAATTGGAAATGTAGATGCACCAACAATAGGCCGCAGGTCTCTACCAGCCCTGTTATATGCTGACGACTGCGTTCTAATGTCGAGAACTGGGGTGGGACTACAGAGGCTTTTAACCAGTTTTAACGAATTTATGAGTGATCTTGGGTTAAAAACAAATGTTGCAAAATCACACGTCATGGTAGCAGGTAAATCTCCATCTAAAACGAAAACATTCTATATAAAGAATGAAACACTGTGTCAGGTGCCAACTTTTACCTATTTAGGTATTCTTTTTAATGAAAAAAATTCTTGGTCCCACCTAGTTCACGCAAGGATTGGGGGCTTCAACAAAAATGTGGAGGCCATTTTTAGATTTACCAAAAAATTAGGCTCTCGCCCCATAAAAGCTATTATAGACATATATAAAGCACGGACATGCGCCGTCACTTTATATGGCGCCGGAGTCTGGGGCTGTACTAATACTTTAGGTCTCCAGAGAGCAGAGACTATGATGTTAAAACGTCTGTTGACTTTACCTAAAAGCACCCCTGCTATAATGTGTCATAATGAATTAGGTGAACACCATTATCCTTTTGCACGCAATTAGCACCTTTGATGCTTTGGCGTAGCATCTGGTTAAAGAGGAACCAGCCCTGAATCGTGATATAATTTTAGATTGCCTGAAATTGGATTGTGTAAAAAAAATTCCTGGCTCTCTTATCTGCAAGATCAACTGGAGAAACTGGGATTGCGGGATTGTTTTAATACTCCAGGAAACATATCTGCAATTTCAAAAGCCAAGCTCAAAAGTGACTTTCTCTCATATCTGAAGCATGTAAGAGATAGCCAAGATATGGTAAAAAAAAAAGGGTTGTAGAGCATTCATTGTTAATTAGCTCCCCACGAAGTGAATCTTATCTTTCCTTTTATTTTAACCAAGCCAAAATGTTTTACTTGATTAGATTCAGGATGGGTATCGCTCATTTGCTGGTTTCGTACCCACGTGATGTATATTGTAATGCTAAATTAGACTTGTGTCCATGTAATTCAATTTCTGCACAGAGCACTTTGCATTTTATGTTTTTTTGTAAACTTTATCTTAATCCGAGACGCACTTTTTTAAAACCATTATTATGATTTTTAAACATTAGAAAGTGTCAACCTGCATTATGTCATCTACTTCTTTTAAATTATGAATTTACTTGTCTTATGATCTATAAGTATATCTCCTCTGCAGTTCGGCTCCGTAATATTGTTGGTAAATGAATTCCTGGGTATTGATTAGGTCGGTTAAAATCTTATCATGTTTATCTTTGTAAATAATGTTTTTATTTGTTCTTTTATGGCTGCTATTAAGCCGAATAAAGATCTTTGACTGACTGACTGAGACACTTTCCAAACTACTGTTAATTTAAATGCCAACATCCACAATACGCAAATGTTACTTAAAAAACTGTTTCTGAAACCATTTGCCGTGATTTGTGAATAGTCTTTGTAATAGGGTGACTGTAAGAATGGAGGCAGCTAATTGCACCACATATATTATGGCCCCTAATGCCTAGCTTTTAGTCTGCACGGAAAGGTACTATGATCAGAAATAATTAAATGCAAAGAAAACTCGACAGGATAAGTACTAGGGTGGCAAGTTGGCTGGTATTTTATGGGCCTGGCATGTAGCTTACTGGCCTGGATAGTATTTTTATGTCCATGAAGAAATCGCTTACAATATATTTGATAGGTAGCAAAATTATTTCTAACTGATTATTTAAGCAAACCGAGGAGTAATTGCCATGTTCCCAAAGAATACTGAGGATTTTTTGCACATTCTTTTTGACCTACCAGCTCTTGGACCTTCTAGAATAGCAAAATGTAAACACAGAGGGGGTACTTTTTCCCGAGAAAGGTTGCAGCCCAACTGACATGGGACTAATTTCTGCTTTTGGTTGTTGGGCTGCCATTTGACCCACCCTGCCACTTTCAAAAGAAAGACATTCCTAACACTGCAAGCTAATTTATTTTAGAAAAGATAGCTGATTTGGTTGAAGAACTTCTGCAAAGTTTAGCCTTTGTAGCATTCAGGTCTCAAGCTGGAATCCCTGCATATTAAATGAAGGTCATTGTCTTGGGTGAGAAAACCTGTGTCAAGTGCATTTGTACTGTCCCCATAGAAACTTCCAACCTATTGCCTTTGCCAATGCTTGGTGTATTAGCTCCAGGAAGCCTCTCATCAGTGGGTGGCAGTTGCACTTTACAAATGCTGACACAAAGATATAATTCAAGGACTCTTGGCAGGCTTGGAAAGAGTCTGATGGAATGTTTCTTCTAGTACATTTTCTTTAAGTCCTGCACAGAGGTGTGGATATAATGAAATATCTACTTGTCCATGGGTAAGGCTACTTCAAAAATCTGCTTGTCCTCTAAAAAATCCAACCTGTCTTTTTGATACCAGGTAGTGCAGTGTCAAATTATGGCAACAATCTCATTTTGTAAGAGCTCTGACAATAGCCTCTCTGATTATGCCAGGGCTCATATTACGGTAGGGTTTGAATACTAGCAATTCTCTTATTTTGCAACCTTTCCGCAGATCTACATACTGGGACTGGAGGTAACAGTAAACAATAGTTCCAGGGTTGGAATGCCCTTTTGAGTCTTTTCAAACCTACTAACTTGCATGTTTTAGGGGGTTTTCGCTAGCTCTTCTCTAATCTTTTCCCATACTGAGGTTGGAAGTTTATTCCTAACCAGGGCAGAAGTAAAAACTTCTCCCGGGGTTGGTAAAAATGTGGTTTGAAGGTAAGTGAACTTGTAAATGCTCAAAAGATTTCCACATGAGCAATTCTACACATGCACATTTGCTCTTGCTAAAATGCAGTTCACAAATATTTTCTAGGAGTAAGATTTCCTGGCCCAAATTGTTGTGAACTCATTAAACCCATAACTCTGCACTAACTTAAGAACATAAACCATGGTCTCATTTTTGTGTCTTTCTATAAGATTGGGCCCCTAATTAGGTCTGGCGTTACGCAATACCGCTTATTTTTATTAAAATTCTATCTCTATCGATCAGCTGGCTTCACTGTGAGTGACCGCATTCAAGCTCTTTCACAATGAGCATATCGCCACACAAAGTGGTATTGTTCAGTGCCAGGGACTACTGTGGCAATGTGTGTTTTTTGAGACCCAAAAATATTTTTGCTTTTTGCCAATGTTTGTTATAATGGTGGAGGGCCGGCAGCTTCCACAACAATAGCGTTTTACAAAAAGAATGTGCAAACAAGATACACCTTGACAACACCAATGGTTGTTTATTTTCATATTTCCCATAATCTTGTTGAAAATGCCTACACTGATTTTTTTCCATTATGAATATTTTTGGGAAATACTAGCATGCATCAACACATTTTACTAAATGATGCTTCAAAAAAATAGTACGTAAAATTTCACAGTAGTTAAGCAAAACGTTTTTGCCTAGTTGCATTTTTTTGCAATTTTTTTTTTTTTTTTAAAGCAAAGAATATACGATCTTGCTTTCAAGCTCCTGCAGATATTTGCATCTAATCAGAGAGCATTCTGGGAGCAGTATACATATTCTCATATTGTTAAACTTTTCAAACGTGTACACATTTTTATACTGGAACTGCTGTCAGTAGTGTAGTCCGAACTTATAACATTTTCCTTAGAGCGCTGACCTTAATAAAGTTTTTGCATTAATGAACTATAAATACAAGTTTTTTTTTTGTTTAAATATGTTTTATTGAGTTTATGTTTGGATGCAAACAAACAGAGTGGAAACATCTGCAGATCACATTACACTCTATACATGCCATGTCACTAGTGAATCAGGTGCATTGGACACTTCAACAATTCAGCATCAAGAGGTGTTTCAACTGTCAAGTATGGTTAATTGCCAACAATTATTACACTTAAACATGACCTTGTGACTATAGCTGATTTGTGGTGTGGGTTATTTCTTTATGTTTAACACATGCACAATACATCCTAGTACGTGATGCGCCGGTGTTATGCATTTCCTAGTGGTAGGATAAAACAAAAACATTGCTGCATTTCCAACAGTTGCAGCTATCTACGTCTAGTATGTTCACTGGAGTTGCGAATTTTGTCATTTCCCCTTGTTAACAACTTTTGTGGTTTACACAAGGTCCGACTTGACGTTATGGGTATGTGTCTGCGGTGGTAACCTGAGTTGCTTCTTGTGCAACTCATGTCATGCAGGCACTTTGTGTGTACGTCGGGTATAGCTTGTTCCATAACTGTGGGGGAGGACTAATAATGAAACTGTGACAAAATAACACCTAACGGGCATGGGGTCTGAACTGTGGAAGGGGCTGGCGCTTAAGAATACGGGGGACGGTAATATTGGTGCTGGCGACTGCGTTGCAGATATTGGCGGTCGCTGTTGGCTAGGCTGGGGGCATGCACATAGTTGTGCTTGTATGGTAGGTTGTTGCCTTTCGTCTGACCCCTACGTCCTACCCTCCGCCTTCGCGCACTTCACGAAGCCGAACGCTCTAGGGATGTATCCTTTGTTGGAGCGCCGGTAGGGGACGTGCTCTCTTGTGCATGGATCAACGTGGTTAGGATTGCGTCCCAACTGGCGGCAATGGGAGTCTTTCGGATCCCAAGTGTATCCTCACGTCTAAGTGCGGTACTTTCTGCTTTGGCCCAGTTGAGCATGGAGCGTCTCCACGCTACAAAGTGTAGTGGGTTGGGATCTTTCCATCTCTTTGTAATTAGCCTCATCGCTACTGTCATCCCCAGGTCTAAGAATCTAGACGTGACCTTGTTGTTGCGACTTCTGCGGTAAAGGTGCAGAAGATATGTGTGCCATTCGAAGGGGAGCGTGCGGCCTGTGCTTTGTAGTAGCGCATCCGCCACTGCCAACCAGTATTCTGTCATTGTGGAGCACCCCCACAGCATGTGTAGTAAGTCTTCATCTAGGTGCATACATCTGGGGCACTTAGTGTCTTGGCGCCTGAAATATTGGTTGATCTTCGCGGGCGTGAGATATGCGCGATGGGTGACGTAAAATTGTATTTGTCGCTAGCGCGCGTTTCTGGGGACCTGGGTTGGGCTCGCCAGCACTGACGCCCATTCCTTGTCCGTGAGTTGGCGTCCTATGTCTGTCTCCCAGTGTTGGCGGAGGGCCGATAGGTCTGCCGCCGTGTGATGTCTGAGTGACGCTGCAAACCATTCCGTGAGGTGCCCACCTCGCCCCATAACGTGCAGGTATTGGATGGTGAGGTGTGTTTCTGGCTCGGTGGATATGTTTCCCCATTTGGCTGTGGTGGATGCTAGAAGGGAGCGGTGTAGCAGAAATTGGCCTGGGGCAGTTCATTTTCTTCCACTAGGGTCGTATATGGGATTAGCGCACTCTTGCGGTATAGATCTCCCATGTCGCGGACTCCAGCCTCATGCCAGCTGCTAAGTTCAGTCGCTGTGGTTACCGCAGGGCCTCTGGGCGTGCCCTCCAGAGGTAGAGCCGGGGCGTATGGTGTGGTTGCCCGGGTAATGTATAGTGTTCTGCGGAAGCACTTGTATGCCACGGTCAGTAGTAGTGAGTCCGGTGGTTTAGTTCTGGAGATTGGATGAAATATCGCTGCCAGTTGCGCCAACTGCAGAGGGGGTTGTGTAGATGCCGTGTCTCCACTATGCCGGTCAGCGAACCAACGGGCGACCCATTGTATTTGGGCCGCCAAATAGTACTGCTCCAGGTGTGGGACCGCCAGGCCGCCCTGGTCGGTAGGCAGATAGAGTTTGTTGATTGCCACTCTGTGCCTGGAGGTGCCCCATATGAAGTCCTTCACTAATTTTTCAAGGGGCTGGAAGAAGGACGGGGGGGATGTAGTGTGGGAGGTTCGTTAAGTAGTAGAGGAGACTGGGCAATATCACCATCTTTACTATGGCCACTTTACCTGTTACTGATAGCGGGAGCGTGTCCCAGAATATCATCTGGGAGTGGATCGAGGTCAGCGCTCTGCCCAGGTTACCATCTTGTAGATCTTTTGGGCTCCTATATATACGGATGCCCAGATAATGGAATGTGTCTGCACACCAGCGGACTCGTGTGCCTCCGAGCTCATATCCAGGGGCTCTGCATTGTTCTCCGAAGGAGTACAGGCAGGATTTGGCGACATTCACTCGCAGGCCTGATATAGAGGCGAAGCGCTCCACTATAGTCGCTAATCTCTGTGGGATGTTGTGGATATCCCTAAAGTACAACAGGAGGTCGTCTGCATATAATGATATAGTGCGTGTATCGTCTCCCAGCGGGAGACCATCAGGTATCTCAGCCCATACTGCCTCCGCAAGTGGTTCGATTGCCAATGCGAAGAGCAGTGGGGACAAAGGGCAACCCTGGCGAGTCCCTCTGTGCACTCCTACGAGATTAGAAATATAGGCGCCTGTTTTGACCCTCACTGTCGGGGCTCTGTATAGCAGCTTCACCATATTGATGAATGAGTCTCCCAGCTGATATTTATCTAACGCTGCGAATAGGAATCCCCACTCCAAGGAGTCGAATGCCTTTTCCAGATCTAATATGAGGCAGCCCGCTCTCGGCCATTGGGTTTGTGAATACGTGGCGACCCTAAAGAAGCGTCGGAGGTTTAGAGAGGTGTTTCTCGGGGGTACAAATCCATTTTGGTCCCGGTGAATTAAGGTGGGTACCACTTGCGCCAGTCTATCTGCTAAAAGCTTGGCCAGCACTTTATAATCCACATTAAGTAGGGCGAGCGGCCTGTATGAGCCCAGTTCTGTGGGGTCTTTATCAGGTTTAAGCAGGGATACCAGATTGGCTTCGTACATGGACGGAGGGAGACGTTGCTCTTCTATAGCTGTCATGTACATTTCATGCAGTTGGGGAACGAGTATCGTGGCATAGGCTTTATAGAATTCCAATGGGAACCCGGCCGGGCCCGGGGTCTTACCACTCGCCAGCGCCATAATTGCATTGCGGATTTCGTCGGGTGTGAGGAGTTCGTTGAGTACCTCGCTTTGTTCTGATGTGGTTTCTGGTAATTGTAATGACTCTAGGAACGTAGCAGTCTGGTTCCCTGTCCGAGACACCCTGGTCTGGTATAGCCCAGTATAGTGTTGGGTCATCGCCTCATGTATTTCGTGCTGCGTGTACACCATTGGGCCCAGAACGGATTGTAGAGTGGTTATGGGTTGGTGTGCCTGGTTTTGCCTTATAAGCCACGCCAGTGTTCGTCCTGCGTGGTCTGCGGTAGCATGTGTGCGCGCAGAGTGCGCCGCGTAATTATGGCACCTGAGCTGCTCTAACAGATCTGCATGTTCCGCTCGCAGGGAGTCCAGAGCGTTCGTGTCATTACTCTTCTCCGCCTGTTGCGTCTCGTGCTCCAGTAATTTCCCCTCTATCCTGCTAATTCTCCCATTTAGTTGTTTGCGCAAGTTCCAGGTGGCTCCCATGCAATGTACCCTGAATGTTACCTTAAAGGCGTCCCACTCAAGAAGGTGGTCTTCTGTGGTGTGATTATTATTTTCAAAGTGGTCCAGTATGGATGTACCTAGTGAGGAACGGAACGCTGAGTCTTCTAGTGCCGCTGGTTGTAGGCGCCATGTGGGTATTGGGGGACGACCCGTGTCCCATGTGAGTTGCAACAGTAGGGGATTGTGGTCTGAGTGCGTGCGCCCCAGGTACTCGGCGTGTTTGATGTGTGGGAGCAGGGCCGGCGACCCAACGAAGCGGTCAAGTCTGACATGTAGGTCAAGAACTTGAGAATGAAATGAGTATATGCGTTCCGCTGGGTTGAGCGCGCGCCAGATGTCTATTAGGGTCCAATTCGTGAGCCATTCCTGCAAGGTTTGCGCATTAGAGACTGCCTGCGTGTGCGTTTGGGGTGGATATGATCTATCTAGGTTTACGTCTAGGACTGCATTAAAGTCTCCCCCAATGATCCAGGGGAGGCCACTCCATCGTGCCAGTACTTCTGTAAGTTTGTGGAGGAATGTGGCTTGATCTACATTTGGCGCGTACACTGAGCCTATAAGCAATTCCTGCCCGTTTAGTTTGCCTTTCACAAAGACTTATCTTCCCTCTGGGTCTGCTACCACCTCCTCTGCTGTGTGAGGGATGCCCGCCTTGACCCAAATCAGTGCTCCACGTGCCTGCGATGAGTAATTTGTGCTATACACTTGGCCCCTCCAGTGCCTGCGAAGACGCCCTGCTTCAACCTGGGTAAGATGCGTTTCCTGTAGGTAGGCGATCTGAGCGTGTCTGCGCTGCAAGTACGCATACACCGAGTATCTGCGGGACGGTGTGTGCATGCCCCGCACATTTCATGTTATTGTGTTAACCTGTGTCATAGGTGTGTTTTATGGTCCCCTGTGTGTGAGGCTTTGGGATTGTCCACAATAATGATGGCACCAGCCTGGGGTGTCTGGGTTGGGATGAACTGAGAAGGGGATAATGATGCGTCAACATTGCACCTAACTTCATGAGAGCGAGTACGTAATCGATGCTCGTCCAAACTATGAGGCCGAACAGTGGCAACTGGTGTGTGTAACCTATTTAGCTCCGGGGTTGTGTGTCGTGCGGTCGCGTGTTC
This sequence comes from Calotriton arnoldi, assembly GCA_963921515.1. Classification (NCBI taxonomy): domain Eukaryota; kingdom Metazoa; phylum Chordata; class Amphibia; order Caudata; family Salamandridae; genus Calotriton; species Calotriton arnoldi. Next base: position 190,946 of record CAWUFW010004817.1, read on the forward strand.
CGCCGCTTGCCCCAGGCCGCGTTGGTGAAAAAGAAGGGGAGGTGTCGTGGTGGCTCATCCTACCCCGCTGCGTGCGATATTTTGACATCTGTATAATCAGGGGAGCAGGGAGCGGAACCCCCATGTTAGGTGCGTCTGCACATAGTGTCTTACAGTGTGCATGTGAGTAGATATGGAGCGCACTTGCCAGGAAGTATTGCATTGGTGAAATCATGAGAGATACAAGCAATCAAAAGGATACACTGCAGATAACTATTGTCCAATGTTCAAATTATCTCATCGGATGTTTGCGGGGTGACATCTGGCAGCTGTGGGGAGTCGCAGTCTTCGGACCTCACCGGAGATGACCCAGTCGGGCTGCAAGAGCGAGAAGCGTGTGCTCTAGAGTTGTAGTTCAGTGGTTGAGTTTGGATTGTGGTCACCGCGCGGAGGGCCTCGCGGCGTTCCAGCTCCCTCTGTTCCACATCCGGTATTGACGTCTGCGGGTATGGTTGCTTGAGGTTTTTCCCCCTACCACGGCGGCGCCCTCTTCTGACCTGACGGAACGATTGTCCACTGGGCGACGGTTTGGGACCTGTGAGCTGTCCTGTTTCTTCTAGCCAGTCCCATACCTCAGCTGGCGTTTCAAAAAATTTGGTTTGACCCTCGCAGGCCACGCGCAGTTTCGCTGGGAACATGAGAGAGTAGTGTACATTTAAGGAATGTAGTTGGCGTTTAACTTCCAGATAAGAGCTGCGTCTCTTTTGGACTTGTATGGTGTAGTCCGGGAACATCATCACCGTCTGATTTTGGACCCGCACCTCAGCGAGTTTGCGTATTTCCCTCAAAATGGTGTCCCTGTAATTGAGGAGTTTGAAGAGCAGCGGCCTGGGTCTGGTCCCCGGGGGAGGGCGGCGCGCTGTGGGCACGCTCCAAGACGAAATGCGGCGAGAGTGCATTTTCAGGAAGGATCTCACGTAGCCATTGCTCCACATATGTCACTGTATCTTGCCCTTCCTCCTCTTCGGGAAGGCCCACTACGCATATGTTGTTGCGTCTCGAGCGACCTTCCGCGTCATGCAACCGGTCTTCTAGGGTGTCCACTCTGTCTGAGATCTTGCAACGCCGATGCATTATTGTGCGTGATTGGCTTCAGTTCTGCCAGGACTTGGTCATTAGTGTGGACTTTCTCGGTCAACTTACGATGGTCCGTGAAGTCTGAAGCGACCTTGTCTATTTTTTCCTCCAGCGAACTCTGGGTGTGGTCCAGCGTCTTACCGATTATTATTTATTTATTTATTTTCTTTTCTACCGCCGCCAGTACTGTGTCCAGCTTTGTCGAGAGCGCATTATTTGGGGGCTCGCCTGTTCCTTGAGAGGGAATCTTAGGCAGGTGAGAGCTGCTTGAGCAGCAGGGCGGGCGTCGAGCGTTTAGTGGTTACGTGCGGCAGCTTTCTGGCAGGAAGACTTCGCTTAAGGGTGTATGCGCCACCCGCACTACGTTGTGTACTTGTCGTGTCCACGTTTATCAGCCGATTCCCTAGACTATGACTCCACGCTGTATTGGGACCTCCGGGCGGGCGCGTGTATGTTTACTTCAGTTCTCAAACTGAGGCTCCGGTGGTCCCCAAGCGACCCTTACCTAGGCCAGCCACGTGATCTGGTGCGACCTTCCGTTTCACTGCACGGTTGCTGGGCTGTGTTGTGGGACTTAGGGTGGCCCTTGTGCTGGCCTTTGGCGTTGGTGGCACACCTGGGCCCGCTGTCCTCTGGTAGGATCAAGGTTAAGGATATGCACTTGGGTCAGGGCGCTCACCCACTTCAACTCACGTGCGCCCTGGTGTGTAGCTTTGCAGGCTGTGACTGTGCCAGTGTCCGCAGGGCTTCCGAGTGACACCTCCTCTCTAGTGGGCCTTGCTCCAGCTCGCCGTGGCTTCCCCCTCCCGGTGGGTCCCCAACTGACGTCACCAGAGTGCAAGGTGTATCATATCCAGTGGGTTACACCCTCGCAATAGGCCTCGAGTGCTCCCTCGCTTGCGCCCTCACAGGGGAGCTGTCCCAAGTCTGTTGTGTCCTCTAGCGCCCCACGGCTCTTCTTACACCTGCTGTTCCGGCTCCGGAGCGGGCGCTTCCTGCGCCGCGCCTCACTTTCCTAGCCGGTGTCCGCCCAGGCCGCGTCGGTGGGCTAGACTTCACAGGGCCTCTCTCTTATGATGGGGCGCCGCGCGTCTCAGGGCCTATCACTCCCGAATCAGCCCCCTGCGCCTGCACTCCGTTGACTTACGGCTCAGCGGGCTTCTACGCTGCCGCTCGTGGTCTCGGTGACGGCCCCCAAGCTCTCCTGGCGTCCCGCTCACCTTATGACTCTTGGCGGGGTTGACGCCTTTTCTGTCTCCCCACGGCTATGCTGGCAGTGCGTCTCTCTTCACCGCGGGTGCTTGGTGCTCACTCACGCCGCGTGGCTCCGTAGGGCGACAGGGCCCGCCTCCTGCTCCCAGTGTCGGCTGGGAGTTCCCGGCCACGTTGTCCGGGCCTCTGATGGGGTACGCCCCTACGGTGATGTGCACAGCAGAGACTCTTTGTTTTTCCCCGGCCCCAGTCGCCTCGGCATGCCCACGATTGGTTCCGGCACTCTGCGACGCAGCAGGGCAGGGCCACCCGGTGGATTATCAGGCTAAACGGGGCAGCGGAGACGGAGCGTTACGGAGTCCCATCGCCATCTTGGCCGGCTAGCCACGCCCCCCCATGAACTATAAATACAAGTTTGAACAGCTTTAACATATGGACACAAATATTACCTTAACTGCAGACAATGCCTTTTCCTGATCAATAATGTGGTACTGCAACTGGCAGCCAAAGGGTTTGTGCTGCAAGAGGTAGGGCCTACTTGTCCCAAGGGCAAAATATACATGAAAACTTGTTGTTCTTGACCCCAAACAATATGTCCTGGGCGTCGGGCTATTAGGATTCTACACCCCTGCCTGCAATCCCTTGCTCTGGTAAATATTGTAATTGTGGCACACTGCATGAAGAACAACCCGAATGAAGGTCAAGGAAAAGAAAATCTCTTTTCATATAAAATTAAATATAGATGTATGTAAAGCAAATGTATAACTGTTATGTAATTTGGAATCTTACCTAATTTTATATCATTATTTTTCATGCACATTTTAGAATGAAGATGTTCTCTTTTGTTCATTATTAATCTTCAGGTCGATAAGATTGTGGAGCAGCTGCAGCAGTTTATCCAGAGCTTTGATCTCAGCGGTCTCCGGGATTATTGGGTTTACCTGGACTGGCGCCTCTTCAGTCGGCTGGAAGATGTCTACCGGCCCACAGTCAGCAAGCTGAAGACCAGCCTATACCGCTACTACCTCGTGTACACCATACAGGTTTGTCCTCAGCACCACCCATTGGGCAGCTAGGTATTCTGGTGTGTAAAACGACTTCGAGGTACCACAGTATTGCAAAATAAGAGGAATGATTCTTATACCATTTTCATTCTGACTTAGTTCGCTGTTTAGTTCCCGTTCTTGTGCATGTTTTGATTTTGTCCCCAATCCAGATTTTCTCTTTAATAGTTTTGTGCTCTGTTATACACTAGACTCCTTATAGTTGCTTTACAGTTTCATTTTTAGTTTGATTTGGAAGTGGTCTTTAACACTTTCACTGTATCTATTAGTATCTAGAGGATCATTTCAATTGGACTAACGGTAAATAAACTTATTTTCTTGGATTGTAGACAAACCGGTTCGATAAGGCTCAGGACTTCTTTCAGAAGCAGGCCTCTGAGCTTCAGAACCAGCCTGAGTGGAAGGACTGGTTCCTACTGCCATTCCTGCCGACACCAGACTCCAATCCTGCTTTTGCTCCATATTTCTCTAGACAATGGGCAGATACGTTCCTGGTGTCACTGCACAACTTTTTGAGTGTCCTGTTCCAGTGTATGCATATCCTTTTTTCAGTCTTCTACATGGAGCCAACACTTACATTTTCTTTTAGGGTCGTGCTTTGTTTACTTACGGAATGCAAGAGGCTTCAAAAGGAAGTACACCTGTTGTGTTTAAGAATGCCATCTAGTCCTTGAATTTGGAATGTCATCATGAAATTATGAAAAGAAAAAGTGGGCATAAACCGTAGGCATATCAAGAATTACTCACTGTGTCGATACCCACTATGCTGCATATCCCGATAACCACTATGCTGCATATCCCGATAACCTTAGGTTTGAAAGTCTTTGTGGCTTAGGGATATCAAGGTAGATACCAACAAGTTACTCAAAGCCTCAAGGACAGAGGCGTCTCACTGACTAAAATCTGAAAAGAAGAGGGCTTTACTTAGGATGACTCCCAAAATTGTAATTTGCTACGCGGACTTCAAGAATGTCTCTATTCTATTTTAAGAAAACACCATATAAGTAGCGTTCCTGGAGCAACAAGAGGTTTTCTTGGATATTTTTGGACTCAATCTCTGTACAAGCACAGCATAAAGCTTCTCCCTGTTTCTTTCCTAAGAGTTTGAAAATTCAAAAACAAAAATGTTTGCCTTTATTGCATTGAGTTGCTTGTGAAATATCAGCTAAAGCGGCTTTAGGTAATGAGTATTCCAAGGCAAGGTACTCTGAGGTTTCAATGACTGTAAAAATAATGAAGTGAAAGAATTGGATTTTGATTCGAGATGCATCCTTAAAAGTACAGAGTATATACCTTGAGATATTAACAGTGAAAAGGAGGGGAAAACCATTGAAAACTGCAAGACATGTTCAGGGTTAATTACAAATGTTTTAAGAAAAAAACCGAAACCTAAAGTACATGCCAGCCCGCATGCCACACAGCAGCACCGTCACCACCAAATCATTTACATATTTCTGCACCATCAGCCCTTAAAGATGATCTCCAACTTTGATTAAATGTCTCCAATTGAATGTCTAAGTCTAAGCACAAACCAGTAGATTCTTCATACCTTTTTTAGTTTTCACCCCAGTGGTGTGACATTGTTTGTTTTGTAATAAACGATCCATGGCACATCACCATGGAAGATGAAGTAACTTGTTGCTATGCAGGTATAGGATGCATAGCAAAAGGGAAAACATTGTCTAACAAGGGGAAAAACTAAAAAAGGAATCTCTCTGCTACAGGGGAAGCTGCTGACATAGCTGTGACTTCTCTCATCAGCTGGAAGTATGAGAGACCCATTTCCTCTTTGAGAGTGACCACAACAGTCCTTTTGCCCTCTCCACCTGGGGTCCCAATACATATTATGGTCTCCTCGCCGAGCCCCAAAACCATTTAAAAAATAATGATGTGTGGGTTGTATTGCATTCATGAACACCAACATGCGTTTGTAATATGCATGAAGAAAGTTGTTGAAAGCAGTGTTGCAATTTTTACATGGTTGGGATTTAAAGTTCATATCTTACTTCAAACAAAGGTAATAATCTTTCTACCACACTGTCGCAGGCTTTCATATTGTATCTTTCCCTGAGGAAGAAAGAGTGCTAGTGCTGCCACTTTCTGGTAGGAGTGGATATGGGTACCCTGGCCCACATAGTCATTTTGTTAACCTTCCTTCTATTAATCATTAATTTATCCGTTTGTTCTACCTTTGTTAATGAAGGTGAGGGTAAAATGATGATCAGACCTTTGGAGTATCTAACCAGAATTTTACGCTAACTTTGCAATATGATCTTCATTTGGAAGCTCCGACCAGCATTTTGCATTCCTTGAAATGCATTGGACTAAAGGGATAATTTTCAGGGTCATGTCTGTAAATGGGGGTTACATGCCAAATCTCACCTTTATGTAATCTCTGCCTTTCCTCATGCCCCCCCATTTAAGGCCCGCTGAAGCCCCCATACGGTTTTTCACATCCCTACATCCTTGTGCACTCCAAGTCCTCAGTATTCATCCCTTGTGTGTACTCTCTCCTCCAATGACTGGTCTTCTCCATAATGGGATACACATTTCAGTTGTTCCACTCCACTGGAGAGTACGAGTATCCACTGTCTTTCTCTTCAGCAGGTGTTATGTACTTTGGTTGGTGTTCTCTGGTTCTAGTACTTAAGTATTCTGTGGCACTGCCTGTGACATTTTCTCTTTGTTCTTTTATTGTGGTCGATGGCACTGTGACAGATAGGGCAGTATAGGAACAGTGCATCTAGTTGCCCTAATCAGTGCTGTAGTTGAAGTGGCAAAGTTTGGGATATGATGGATCTGGAATCACTGCAAAGGATGATAATGTTGTACAGTCGGCAGCTGTGATTACCCACAGTAGACAGGGTCTTGTATTTATGGTCAAGTTAGGCAGGCTGACAGGTGGTGTCAGTCCATTTGGGTACGGGTTATGTGGAGCCTTCTCTGTGTATGACTACGTACACTACATGAGTAATACAATGCCCGGAGGGAGGTTCTCTTTAAGACTTGCATGTCAATCAAGGTGCTCCAAGTATTCAACGTGGTGCTCATGGCTGTGGCATGCTATCTCTCACTATGTAAGTGGTGCTGTTTATAGGATAAGAGATGGGTGGAGTTTAGGAGTATAAAAGGCTGTAAGAGTTGTCAGAGTTCAGGGATTGGCAGAGGTTAGGGGTCAGAGATGGGTGGAGTTTAGGTGTGGTGAAGGATTTTTAATGTTCAGGGATGGGTGGAGTTTAGGGTTAGAAAGGTCTTTTAAGGTTCAGGGATCGGTGGAACTTAGGGATGAGGAATGGGTGTAGTTTATTTGGGTAGGCATTTGTAAGGATCAGAGATGGATGGTGTTTAAAGGTGGTGAGTGTTCAGCAAATTAAAAGCATTGAAAGTAATTGTTTTATAATGTAAAAGATGTATATCCGAAATAATGTCCCCTGATATAAAGGCTTGAAATAAATACCTTCCACAAATTAGTTTCTGAAAATAAGATCTGCAACCATTTCATTTACACCTTAAAAATTAAGTATGGAGAAGCCAATTTCGAAAAAAAACATTTTATGAATTGGTTTCTATGAAATTGTAAATGCCATCCTTCCTGAAAAATTCCATTAAAGCGTTTAGATGAAATGGTTTCTCAGTAATGGTATTCCAATAATTAGTTCTCTATGCAATCACAGACAACCATGCTGTTCATGGAGCTAAAATGTACAATCAGCTAATTAGGGATGTTTGTCAGTATACCAGTAGTACATCTTTATTATTGTTGACGTTCCCATCCATATGCCTCATTTATGTTGCAGAGATGTAGTACAATATGCTTGGTATGCCACTCAATATACCAGGGACCTCCATCAGTATGTCAATGGGGGAATCCCATCAGCATGCCTGTGGTGCCCGTCATTAAATCAAGGTTGTTTTTCAGAAATGTAGAGTTTTCACACAGTATATCAGGGGTGCCCCTTAGTAGCGAAGAGCAGTTCCTATCTATTCCATGAGGTTCAAAATGATACTAGTCGGTAGGCAGCATTGCAGTTCAACATGCCAAGAGTGCAACTTATACACCGAATTCTCATCAAAGTCTCATTTGTGGTGTTTAGTATGCTAGTGGTGTTCCATATCGCCCATAATTCCTTACACAGTGGCATAGCAAGGGGGCGGGAGCGGTCCGCCCTGGGTGGCACGTGATTTTGGGGCGGCGGCGGGTGGCAAAATCAGGAATTGATCACCAGCCCCCATTTCCCCCCGATCTTCCGGCCGCCGCGGGCGGCAAAAGGCCTAGCTACGCCGCTGTCCTTACATGTGGTTGTAGGAGTCGGAGAAGGCACACAAGGCAGCCCACACTCTTTCTACCTCCCTGATCTCCCCTGTCGTGTAGACTTAAAGCTACACAAGAAGGACAGGGAAGCACTTCATATGCATCATTCCTTGTGCTAATCGTGGGCGATTCATGTGACCGCACCAAGTTACCAGCACCCCAAAAAAACATGCTGTGCTTTATGAAATATAATTGTTCCTTGTTGCGTGGGTTGTGAATCAATTTATTACTTCTGCGTGGTATGCAAACACACAGCAGCAAGAAATGTCCTATTTTCTTCACAGTGTAGCCAACGTACACTGCCGTCATACCCATTGGGTATATGCATTTAGCTCCTTAACAATTCTTACCTGTCCCAGTTATTCTGAATTTTGAGGCTGAGTGTCAGAAAATCGCTCTCCTGCAGGAGGAAAATGAAGCTTTGCGCCAGAAGGTGAGAAAACTACCAGTGAGTTCTCTAATATGGTTAGTGGCTGTACTTTCTTTGCATGTACTTTTATTTGTTTTGACTTTAATTATGTAGGAAATGTCTGTCTGCCGTGACACCATTGTTTGAGAGGTCGAAGAGTTTGCAATAGGACTTCTGTAATACAGACCTGAATGCAGTTAGAGCCCCAGCTTGATGTGCCACTTTCAATGCAAGATAATAAATCAGAGGCGTCCTTTGAGCCTTGTCTGACCTTGCTCTCTCCTGCCAACTGGCAATTCTACCAGATACTTCTCACTACAGATTCCTCTTCTTAGAATATCCTCCAGGTGCTAGACTGGACCCAGAGAAATTTGTAGCAGTACTCCTGCGTGCCTATTCGTGGTATTGTGTGACTGTGATCTGACTCCATACCACCCAGAAGTGACAGAGCAGAGCCGCATATAATCACTACCGCTCTGCGCTGACGTAATTTTCTTCCTTTTCCACAACTTCCAGTATGAATCTGGAGCTCCTCTCCCTACTTCTTGATTTTTCGATGACTGTAAACTCCAGGGGCTTTCAGTCGGTTTACCACAGGTGGGTCCCTCCCCGGTCGATGATCCTATGCCAGCATCCATGTCAGATCCTGACCTGATGTGCGCTCTAGCTCATCCAGTATCAAAGTAGGAGGTTACACAAACGCAACTGATTGCCATTCTCCCTAGAATTATAAGTGTGTGAAATTCTGGTAATTTGTTTTTGCCTAATTCCGTGAAATGTTGGCAAAGTTAAACAAAATTACTCAAAATGTGAATCTGTTATTTCACTCTAAATTTTAGCACAAAATGCTTCCTTGTGTCAACTTTTAATGCAAGGACACATTTTGCACAAAAGAAATTGCGCAAAGAAACAAAAGCACTGCGAACAACAGCCGCTTGCATGCTGTTGTCCCGTAGCTTGGCTGTACATTTTTACCATGAATGGTGCGTTTCCAGTAAATCTTTACTGCAAAAGGCACATAATTAAGAAATTTCAGAAATTTTGCGTATCAAGTGAAACCAGTGCAGGGTGTGCACCCAAGGATATAGATGATGATTGTGGAGAGGAGAATGGCTGACTTCCTCTCATTACGCTGATGATGCCTTATACATTGATTTACCAAACACCAGTGGGCTTGATACCTCCCATGACGCAGAGCCTGACTTGCCACATGGACAACCAACGGAAGAAAGTACGTTCTTTGCAGTAGTGATGGAGAGTAGCCAAGGTGCTAGAATTACAGCTGCCCTCCATTGAGACTAAAACAAATGTTTTGATTGAAATTCTGCAGCCTATGCTTGCTGGCATCGCCTGAGCCATTGCTCCCATTTAATGCTGCCCTCACAGATACTGTGATGGCTACCTGTGTGAAGCCATGTTCTTCCCTGCCTGTTAGTTGGCAGACATCTTCCAGAAATTCAGATTTTATCACCAAGCATCCTACTCCACAGACTAGTTTGAATAACCCGAACTCATTTCAAACCAATCCTTCGGATAGAGAAACCAAAACGATTATTTGCCTTTGGCAAACTTATGTTTTCCTCTTCCATCTTAGCTCTGCGATCCGTAAATGCAGTCTATCTGTGGGGCCGATACACCCATGCTCTTAGGGACATGGCCAGCGAGATTTTGCCGGCTGTCCCGAAGGATCTTGTGGCCTCTCTGGCTCAGACGATACATGATGGGCAGGACGCAGCCTAGTATGTACTGGTTTGGATACCATAGATTGCATTCGCAGGGTCATGAGTATCAATGTTTTCCTTCGTAGATATGCCTGAATGAGTTCCACTGGATTCTCCAGCGAAGTACAGGCTTTGCAGATGGATATGCCCTTTGATGAGTCTCACCCACTCAGTGAAAAGGCGGCTCCGCTTTGGAATTCTTTAATAATAAAGCAGAGCTACAGCATTCTTTGCGGTTATTCACCCCTGCCAAACAATTTCCACACCAGGAAATTTACATTTTATTCCAGGGCAGGTCCCTAGGCAGCGACAGCCTTCCCAACCAGTGATGATGCAGACAGTGCAGCATTTCAGGGACGCAGGCAGGGGTCTGCCAGGCATTGCACTGCAATCACTTTCTAATCCTCTTCCCACAGTGGGCAACAAACTGCTTTAATTTGCCCTCAGTGGCACATGCAGGGGGTAGGATTCAGCATTTCCTCTTGGGTTGGCAATTTACCATGTCTATCAGCTGAGTTTTGCAAATTGTTCAGTCAGGCTACACCGTTCTTTTACTCACAATATCTCTCCCAAACCAGGACGAATTTCAGCAGACCATATGTCCAACCATTCTTCACGCGGAACATCTATTGCTCTGCAAAGGTGTCATAGAGAAGCTACTAGACTCTGGAAAAGACGAAGTTGTTATTCCTGTTATTTCCTGGTCCTGAAAATAGACAGGGTTCTCAGGCCTATCTTGGATGTCTGACCTAGAAGGACAAATTCAAAATGCACATTTTCTTCAGATCCTATCTGCGCTGGACCTGGGAGAGTTGGTGATGTCCGTGGACTTGCAGGACATATATTTTTTATACCTCTCCTTCTGTCACACAGGCTTTAGCTTCAATTCAAGGTGGACCACAAGCATTTTATATTTGTCTTGATCCCCTTTGTCCTCAACAGCGTCCCTCCAGTGTTTGCGAAAGTTGTGACCATCTTTGGAGGTCGGGGGTTCCTGTATTCCTGCCAAAGGTGGGCTCACCGTAGGCAGTCGTTGCCCACATGCTGACAGTGGCAGAATACCTGACATCGTTGCGGTTTACCATAAATGAACCGAAGTCCCACCTGATTTCATCACAAATTCTTCCATTAATTCAGGCTTTCCTGGAGGACATTCATGCTGTGATCCATATGTTTCACACTCGAACTTAGATTGAGGTGAAGGTGGCTCTGATACTTCTTGGCCTCTTAACCTCATGCACCCTTCTTATCTGATAGGGACTTCTAACCGCAAATTCCTTACCTTAGAATGATCCACAGGCATTAGACTGTTTTTGAGCGCTGTCCCCCTGCGCGCCGGTACGTGGCTTCATTCTGCTCTGCGTGGCGTTGATGGTGTTATCTGTGCCGTAAAGGACATTTGTTGTGCCTATATAGGTGCCACCTGGACGTCCGTTCTTTTCTTTCCGTGCCAGTCAGCGCAGATCCAGGAAGAACTACCCCTTAGTCCTTTTTGACTAAGCTTTTTTCAATGTTTTTATCAAAGTTTTTTTTGAGGTCTTACCTCCTGGTGTGGCAGAAATATCATCCAAGACGGCCGGCTTCAAACCCTGCGGCGCCTGTCACCGACAAATGTCGGTGACAGACCTACACCTTGTTTGCCTGTGGTGCCTCGAATGAGACCATGACTCAAAGGCCTGCTCCGACTTGCTGCGCCATGCACCTGAAGGCCTGAGGGAGCGATCCCTCAAGCTCCTGGTGGCTTGACGTGCGACACCACAACGCTTGAGGTCCCGGTTGAGAGAAAGGTCCTGGGAGCTGTTGCGGAGTCTGAGGTCATCTTCTCATTCCAAGTTGTTGAGCCAGTTGGGTAAGTCCCTCTCCCACAAAAAGAAAAAAGTCAAAGCATGCTTCGACTTCACCTCATCCGTCGCCGACAAGAAAAGGGTGTGCAACTCTAGGCCTCGCTCCGCAGTTGAGCTATCACCTGGGCCGACTCCGCGCCTCCCTGTGTTTCCGGGACCTGGAGCAACCCCCTTCAACTTCAATTGAGTGTCCCATTCCTTCTGGCGTGCCTTCGGGCCAGCAGGTTCCAGAAGGGCCCCTACTGGATCCATGCCGTGGTTCCAGCGCCAGTCGGGCCCCAGGAGTCCACAGATGGATCTGGATCGGCACCGATCGTGCCATGTCGACCTTACCTGGTGCCGGTCCGGAGGATGACGTTTCCGGCTCCCACCGACAGCGCCATCCCCATTAACATCCCCGACTCCGACATGGAGCCGGAGGGCAATCATCCGACGCAGACTCCGGCGCCAGCAGGAGCCATGCCTTCCAGTCCGGAGCCTGCGCCCTACTCCTATGGGCTAGTACTTGGGGAAGAATGGGAGGTGTCGCTGGACCCTGAAGAATACCAGCCTTATGAATCCATGGACTCGGACTACGCATTGGCTAAAAAGCAACCTCCTGAGTGATAGCATGCTCATTCCACCAGAGGTAAAGCTGCACCAACTGTGTTAGATCGAGGAGTTCAAGTCCTGGACATCGCCAGGTAGCAAAATGGGCTTCCCTGCACATGTTTACCAAACACTACTGTCAGGTCTGTAGGCATGGCACTTTGCCTGTTCGGTTCTGTAGGACTTCTTCGTGTGAAATTGGTCCACAGACCCATCTCCACTGAACTGCGTATCTGTTTTAATGTAAGGAATCTGTGGCTAGAAGTCTCAATCAGATGAACAAGTTACTAACCTTCAGTAACGCCTTATCTGGTAGAGAGCCTATCTCGCCGTAGATTCCTTAACAACACACCCATCCTCCATGCCCTGCGAATAGATTTCTAGGGACAGGACTTTCCCCTTTCAGGACCCTAGTTTTCCACACCAGTGGTCAGTGTACTTTGTGGCTCCGTGCTTCTGGCGTGGAGTGTCGCGAAAAGACATGGCTTGGCAGTTCGGGCTGGACTGTTCCCATGAGGCACAGGGTCAAGACTGATTTGCATATAGCTGTGTCTGAACTGGGGTGGCGAAGTGAGCTAAAGAACGATGATGGATTCAACACAGATCTGTGACTGGGGGTGAGTGTCTGAAAAGTTTCAGCGCTCCGTCCATCATCTCCTTGTGTTTGCTTTATTCGCCCTAAGTTAGCAGGGTATGCCCAGACGTGGGTCCCTTGCTCCCTTTGCCACTGGATTCAAGCTAGCCTGGCTGATGAGGGCTGTTAGCCCGAAACCTGTCCCAGGATGCTTGTTTCCGGTCCAGGGAAGACATGGCTTGGCAGTTCGGGCTGGACTGTTCCCATGAGGCACAGGGTCAAGACTGATTTGCATATAGCTGTGTCTGAACTGGGGTGGCGAAGTGAGCTAAAGAACGATGATGGATTCAACCCAGATCTGTGACTGGGGGTGAGTGTCTGAAAAGTTTCAGCGCTCCATCCATCATCTCCTTGTGTTTGGCATCTGTATAGCACAGCGAACGTCACTTCCGGCGCAGACTATGCCAGCGACCCCATGCGGAGCCGAACGACACCACCAAACGGCGCGCAGAGGCACTGCTCACGAAAAACGTCTGTATCCAGTCTGACGCCTGGGGATAATTCTAAGGTAGGAAATCTGTGGCCAGAAAGTCTCTACCAGTTTAGGCAATACCAAAGGTAAGTAACTTGTTCCTCAACTACAACAGGTGGCACATCCTAACCCTGCAGTGGAATCTGGAATCCCAGTGGACACGGCATCAAGGTTGCCTTTCCAACACAGTTCAGGTCTCAGAAGTGAAAGCTCAAGATCTACTGTGGTGGCCGACCCATCACCATTTGCCCTGTGGCAGACCACTCTCCCTCCCCCACCTCAAGCTGATCGTGGTGACAGATGCATCACTACTGGGTTCCGGAGTGGTGGTCCCTTGGGGGAGGTATAGATCAGAGTACTCTAATGCCACATCAACCTACTGAAGCTAAAGGCCATTCATCTGGCTCTGAAGGCCTTCCTGCCATCCAACAAGGGGAGGCTGGTGCAGGTTCTCGTGGACACCACCATCATCATGTGGTACAAGCAGGGCAAAGTGGGATCCTGGGTTCTGTGCCAAGAGGCTTTGTGTCTCTGAAGGTGGCTAGAGTGCGAAGGCATCTTTCTGCTTGCCAACCACTTGGCAATTGTCCCTTAATGCCACAGCAGACAAACTGAGACGATGTCTGGCTGATCACAACTGGCGGCTACATGCCAAGGTTGTGCACGACGTCTGCAACAGGTGGGGGGGAGAGGGCCTGATTAGATCTTTTTACCACCATCAAGATTGTGCAGTGTCATCAATTCTACATGCTGGAGTATTCTCAAGAGCACTTGTTAGGAGATGCATTCCAGCTGGAATTAAATGCCTTCCCGCCACTACCTCTCAAGCCCCAAGATCTGTAAAAGATCAAGAGCGACTGGGCCCAAGTCATCCTGGTGGCTCTGGATTGGGCTGGTAACTGGAGATCCTGAGCATGACCACCTGTTGTTTTGATCAGACTACTACTTCGTTAGGACTTCCTGTCTCAGCAGTGGGGCATGGTGCTCCACCCAAATCTACATAATTTACACCTCCATGCATGGAGATTGAGCGGCTGCAATTAACTGCTTTCGATCTGCCACCTGATGTGATAGATGCCCTCCTTGCAACCAGAAGTCTCTCTATAAAATCATCTATTCTGGGACAAGTTTGTAACCTGGTGTGGTGCCCAAGAGACTGACGCCTTACAAGCAAAGTTGTCTGACGTCTTTCTCTTAATAATGTTGTCCTTAGCCCAGCAAGGCCTCAAATTGGGTACTGTATAAGGTTATTTGTCGGCCCTTTTGACTTTTGTACATTTGCTTGACCAACCTTCTTTGTTCAAATTGCTTGTTGTGATAATTTTTATTAAAGGTTTGACACACATGTTCCCTCCCAAATCGATTTGATGCCACAGTGGGACGCTAATTTGATCTTAATATTTCTCGTGTATGCCTTTCAGTCTATGCATTCTCCTAAACTTGACTGTGTTCTTCATTGCGGTTACATCAGCCTGTCATGTGAGTGAACTGCAGGCACTGCCAGTGCAACTTTCCAAATCCACTTTTTTTTTTCCAGACACAATGGTGCCTGTTCTGCCAGGCTGCGACGTTGGTGTTGGTGCATATGTTCACGTAATGCTACTGCTTTGACAACCATGTCTGACAGGAAGGATGCTTTGCGCACACTGCTCTAGATGACTTTTTGGTTAGAGTCCACTCCTCAGACACTCCACCTTGCGGAGATACTGCTTTGCAATCTGTTCTAAGGTCGGTAATCAGCGGTTAGAAGTATCCATCAGAAGAACAAGTTACTTTCCTCCATTAATGCTCTTTCTGGTGGATACTCAATCTAACCACAGATTCCACACTGCCCTTCCATTCTGTTTAATGGCTTCTTTTTAGCATCTAAAGTGGTTAGCATTCAGCAGTCCATTACAACAATTGTTTACACTCCACGTCTGAGGGCACGGAAAGGCAAAAGACAAGAAACTGATGTGCAGGGCCAATGATGAGCCGCACACCACCTTCTAGCTTTTTGCAGGAGCACTGCTACAATTCTCCGGAATCTGTCTGCACCTGGGAGATATACTAGAGTCAGGAATCTGTGGTTCAATAGACTATTCACCAGAAAGAGCGTTACCTTAGGTAGGTAACTTGTTCGTCTTATAGCAAAGGATATTGACGCGAAGAACAGCTGTTCAAGGTGCCTCCAAAGTTCCCTTCTAGACTAACCATACTTCACGTTTCTACCATTGTTCGTAACTGCTATCATACTGGACCAAGACAGCTGCTTCACTGCTGTGTGGTTTTCTGCATTTCCTTATTCATATGCTCCTTGCTGCCCACTTGTGTGGCTGTTCACTCCTGTCTTCCTGTCTTTTACCCAAAAATATGTCCAGAAATGGATACCACTTAACCCCAGACAGTTTAGCAGGATGAAGTATCTCTGCTGCCTACTAAACGTTTCCCCCAACCAGGAAGAAAGCTGTCAGGTCTGTGCCTCAGAAGCAGTAGGGACACATTTGAAAACCATAAACATCACAGTGGTGCAAAAGGCCAGACAGAGAAAGCTTTGGAGAGGGAAAATCTTTAAGTTATTGCTGGTAAGCCAATCATTACGTTTGGCTGTCAACCTAATATATGTTTCTCATCATAATGATTTTTGCAACAGTTCCTTAGCCGAAATGTACTTTTAATACCCAACATTGAATTTGTGTTCAGTTGGGCAATAATTGTTCAGGCAATGTATTACCAAGAAAGGATTTACATCTGGGACTTAATTGAATGTTTTTTGAAAAACTATTTGTACATGTAACAAATTGGGAGAAACCTTTTCCTGAATTGGCCAGTTTTTTGTCTGTGTACATGTGTTGTTAATGGTTTATTTTCTTTAATTTTGGTACTTTGTGTTAGTTGATGTTTTATTAAAATATGAGAAGAAAGTGAGTGGTGTTTGCGTAATTTGTAAGGTCTGTAATATTTATAATATAAATCCCTCAAAGCACACTCAATATAATAAACTAAAATAAAATTCGGCCCATCAAGAAGACTTTGTATAATTTGATTACATACAGACAGGTTTTGGAACATAAAACAGTTGTTTTTTTTAAATGTAATCATAGTCCTGGTATGATATATGTTAGTATCACAATCTTTCAAGAGCAATGAATGCTTTCTTTGTATCAGGAATGCCATAGGCATTCATTAAATGGTTCTGTCAGGGTTTTGGTTGTTGAATCTATACTGAGTTGCTGAGAGAGGTTTTTTGCCTGTTGCAGCTCTTTTCATTGCAGGCCGAGGCCTGCCGCCTCAAGAAAGAGGAGGAAGAGGAGCCCATGCAGCACAAGCTACCTGCGTATGTCTCCAATATGGACCGCCTGGTGGACTCAGAACTGTGAGTGGTTGGAAGCAGGAGAACTCTTACAGGAGACCTCAGGCAGGATATGTGCCATGATGCGCCCTCTTGATTTCTAGAGGGGAACAGTCATATGGATTCGAAGTAATCTCACATGACCTCTGGGAACAGCCATTTGTAGCACTGACTGGCAGCATGAATTTGCAATAGTTACATCTTTGTCAATTATGATACAGTTGCTAAACATATGGTTCTTTGTCCATGATGATAATACTTGATTTATCATGGCATTGAATGACCACAACATTAGATGATCACATGACTGCTCGGATGCTTATTAACCCTTTACTTACTTATGACTCTTACCATTGGCATGATATCATTCCTAATGGTTCTGAGGGTACCATTGTGCAAGTAAGTTAGACTTGCACTGGTACCACGTGCATGTCAGACACCAGCTTAATATACTTTGCTAAAAATTTAATGTAAGTTATTTTAAGCTAACTAGGCTAATTTGCAAGGCACTGAGTGTTTCTGTAGTGAACCATTTCCTGGTTCTGATTGAATATGGTTTGTCTTTTATGGCCTTATTTTATTCCATCCTAATGACATTTTGCCTATGCTTGCCCCCCCAGACATCTCCTAGTAGAATAGTTTGTCACTCTGTCTTCCCAGAGTTGCATGTAGTATCTTGAATCCCCTTAAGCCCAAGGAAAGCACCATCTTCTTTTTTTTTTTTTGTCCAGTATGTGTTTTCAAGGGGTCTGGATATATTTTAGTTTGACATTATGTTTTTCTTTTCCATAGGGCTATGACGAGTGTCCAGAGGAATCCCTCTCTGGCTCTTCAGACCCGAGGGTCTTTTTTATCTTCATTGCTACCCCAGAGCAAGAAGGCCCCACCCAAGACACCTCAGGGGTCAGGACTTTCTCCCACCATGAGTGGGGCTACTCCAGTCTTGAGGAAGGAGCCTCAGAGCACCCAGGTAGTTAAAATAATTTACAGAATTGAGGCAGATAAGACTTGCAATTAATCGTCTGATAATGTACTTGGCACATCTGTTAGATGCAGTCTGATTTCTCTCACCTCTTGAAATTGGGGTCCAGTGGCAATGCATTTAGCACTAGCCAGTGTAGTCTAAAATGTCACACTTACCAGTTATATCTTCTGAGAATGAGTTGAGAGTAGTATGATGGCATTTGGATATATTGTTTTTTGTTTCTCAGAACACCAAAACAAAGGAGGTGGTGATGGCACCTAGAGAAGGGAAGAGTCCTGTAATTGGAACAGTACCAATTGAAGCAAGTGTGGTTCATCCACGACAACGGCGGTTACAGGACCATGGGAAGGAAAGAAAGGAGCTGTTATCTAAAACACCTTCGCAGGTAATGAGGAGAATGCTTGTGCTCCCATCACTTATCTCTCACAGTGTCGAGTACTGTTAAGACTTTTAAAGACTATGTATGCAGGGGAAATATTGCAGCTTCTGTGTTGGCGCTAAAAAGTGGGGTTATATGTTTCAGTTATATCTATTTCAAGCACTGAATTGTGCTGATGTGGTGCAATAAAATGCAAATGGAGGTACGTTTATGCCTTTTAGAACTCGACTGCTCATGAACCCAGAGATGTTGAATTGTATAAAAATCTACTTGTCCATGGGGCAACATTCTACAGAAATCTGCTGGCTCTTGCAGAGAGGTCAACTTGCCCAACCTATTGCATAAATCAGTTAGATGGGCTCCCAAAAATGTACCTGTTTTATGCAGTGACAACTATGGCACTGTTGGCTTTACAAAGTGAAGCTTTATAGTTTTACATAGTTGCATTGTAATGGCAAATTAGTATTGCATGTTAACATGTAAATGTTTCATAAGGGATTGGCAAATAACCTGCAGTAACACACATTTCAGACCCAAGCTGATATCTAAAAAAACATCTGTGATCCACCTCTACATTAGAGATGGACATGCATGTTATTCTTGAGTGTATCTCAAGTTGAACTCTATTTTATCTGTCACAGTGAAGGATGGCTTCTAACTCATAAGGGGAGGAGTGACGACTCATTTTTACTTAGAAGATGGCTCCACAGATTTCATTCCAACTTACCTGTTCCCATCTCACAGGGTGTTCAGGATTCTCATTTGGATGACTGTAACATTGCAACACGTAATGGCAATATAGACATATCTTTGTTATACAGCAGCCCGGGCCCATGGTTGGGCAAGCAGTGGGTGAGGCAGGTTTATTTCTAAGATATGGCAGTATTACCAGCAGTCCCAAAAAAAGTGTACAATGATACTGGGTGATGAGTCGGTAGGATCATAGCAGACCCAAGACCTCATTTCTGTTACAGAGGTACAAAAAGTGCTTCAAGACCTTCCCAAAGGAGAGTGCTCAATGAGAGTCTTGGATGGCTTGAGTAGATTCCAGAGCCGTTTGCCTTGCTTGTGTTAGTTAGGCAAAACCGATGCAAGAATAGGTTGTGCAGCAGTGGTTACATCCGTAATGGCTAAACTCATTGTAGTAGCTGCTATTGAGGCCAAGTAAGTGAAACTCCTTCTCTTATGAATCTTGTTAGTCCCAGCTGGCTTTTGATGTTCTATAGTACAAACTGCAAGGAATTCTGGCTGTGAAAAAGCCTTGGTATGCTTATGGTGTACTGCTGAATGAATTATGTGTTATCTCCATGGACATAATATCTCAAAAGATGCCAGTGCCTTCGAAATAGTTGTGGTTGCAGCTATGAGCTTTCACCGCTAATAGTTTCCAAAATGCTGTGGCAGAATTAAACTTCTGCAGCAAATTTAACATAGTAATTCCACCTGAGGGAGAGCTGCAGTTAGTATACATGGACAATTCAACACCATTTTTGCTAGTTGCTTGCATGAGTCGTCTGCATTTACCACAACAGTCATTCTCCAGTGAGAACTGTCTGGCCTGTGAGAAAATACAGATCACTGTCCAGAGTATGTCTTGGAACCTCCATGGCTGGCAGAAACCAAAGATAACGCTCCAGCAGAACATTTGATCATGTCTAGTGTGTGGTTTGGCCCAAGTACTGCTTGCTTACCAGTAAGGTGTAAAGAAATGAATCCCCCAAACTGTCATTTCTTAAATCAGGTACATTATAGTGTAGACAGGAGCCCAGAAATGCACACAGAAGGTGACTGGTAGGGAAATCTCTAAGCAAAAAGAGCACAAATGACCTGAAGAAAAAATCTACAAGCAAGAGCTTTACTATGCCTGAAACATTCCTCTGCTGGAGAGTGATTTAGCAATTTTTGGGACATTTTATGGGCCGGGGTCGAGGTAGGCATAGCAGAAACCAAACATGCAAAGGGGCTTGTAAGTCGGTTTTACATTGAACTGTGCAAACATGCTGTGTCTTTTTTTTTTTTGTCCCAGAAGGACAGGTCATGAGTTAGTAGATGAAGTTACTTGAAGGAAAGTGTGATACTTTACAGTACAGAGGAAGACATCATGGGCAGCTATAAGAAAAAGTGATGGGGTGAGTCCTAGGTAGATAACATGAGAAGAAGTATAGGTGGGGAAGAGTAGACATGCTAGGGCATTTACAAGAAGAGAAAAGACCCAGGAAAGTAGCTGGGATGGCGGGGACAGTAACACACACACACACGCACACTCACACACATCCTCTCCCACTCCCTCACCCACACCCACGCTGATGGCTTGCGTGTCACAATGGAAGAAACTGATTGCTTTGTGGTTACATGTGGGCTAGTGTTGGGCAAGTGGCCAGAGATGAGAGAGGAATGATTAAAAGGTTAACCATAGAATTAGACAATAGTGGAGGGGGGCTAGACGGGGAACTAAAAGAATAGCAGTGGGCTTTAGACAAGGGTAAAGAAGAGACAGAAGTTGGTCCTTGTGTGATGGTGGAGAGGATTGATGGATTGAGTGAAAGAGAAAGGAAAAGGTCAGGCGTGGCTAGAAATGGTTCAGGAGTTTGCTATGAAGCAGGAGAAGATATGGACATTAGATGTAGCTAGACGTGTTGAGTGTGTTGTGCAGGGCATGGGTCAGTTCTGATCCCTTTGTGGTTTCTGACCAGAGCAGATGTTCGCTGTAAAGCACTCTGTATAAATGCATTAATTTTGTTCTCCGGTTGGTGTCTTACTCAGTGCCTCTACTGAGAGCACTACAATATTCGTTATTCCTGGTTTAGTTGCTTCTAACAGGACCTTCTGCTTGTATTTACCTGCTTCGCATGCAGTATGTTTTGAACAGAGTAATGGCTTCAGTCCTGCCTGCTTGGGGGATAACGCCTGCACTCTGTGATCCTTTTTATATGTCACCACCATTGTGAGACATAGGTGTTCTAGCACATTAAAGGCAGTGGGACAAGAAGCCAAATCAAAGTAAAAAGATAGGACACAAGGAGGTGTTTACAGTCTGAATGCAAAGCATGTTTAAGCTTTGCTGATATTTAGGCCTCGTTAATATGTGTACGCCAAAAGAAAAACAGAACACCTTCAGACTCATCACGCTTAAGTTCTCCAGAACCATTTTTAATAGGCAATGTTTTATACCCTATGCATTAAAACATTGTCATGCCTTTTTGCGGTTCTCTGTTGGTGGTAAATGTTCCAGATATTGGCCTGGTGTTTGCACTTAATGCATCATCCTTGTGAAAATGTAGGCTGTTTGCTAAAAAAAAGCAAAAAAAAAAAGCAGCTGTTAAATAAGGGCACCAAACTTCTAACAGAGCTCCACTTAACTACAATGTATAATATTGCGCATATATTCTATTTTCCTGACTGACTTTCACACTTGCTCCAGCCAATCAAAATAGTGGCTGTAATCATGGGCTTTCGGCACATCATATGCATCACACATTTCACAAATTGAAGACATCGGCTCCTGATTACTTCATTTCCTATGAACATGAGGGTGTAGCACTTATGTCCTTAGTTTACCGTAATTTCATGTTTAGTTGTGCCTCAGTCAAAATAGACATTAAACTTCTTGTCTTGGAAATAAATCTAGATGTATCGGACGGTACAAAATTCCCATTCCTGGAACCTCACAACAATGGTAGATGAATAACACATAGATGTGTACTGTGCTCTCTGCCCTTGGACTTGTAACCTTAAACAGATGGCACTTAAGGAGAAAGTGCTAATTATAGGTTAGATATCTGTTTGTACCACACTTAGGTGAATCCTTTTAGTGAGCAGCTATAATAGACTCTAGGCTGCTACAAGGTTTTCTACCACAATAGGTGAGATGGCATTTTGTTAAAACTCTACGCTAGCAATGAGCCACATTTTTTGCTTGTCTGGACAATCAGATGGCAGCTTAGTTGGCTGCCAAATATATCATTATTGTAGAGTCAACCCTGACCATGATTCAATTTGAGCATTAGGTATTATAAAGAAATCCCATCCTTAATGCTACTTGTGAAATGGTTGGAGCTCGGCAAAAATAAAAGACCCAGCTTAAGGAATTTCACCTTAATGTGAACCTGCATTTTTAGTTCCTTTATTGGGATGCTGTTGCCTAAGACAGTATCATTGGCAGCTCTGTGACTGGTGATTCTACTTCACACTTCTGTATTGCTGACATAGACCTTGCTAACTTTAACAGGCCATGAACTCAGGAACAGAGAGTAACCAACACTGGGATTTAAGGCATCTTGTGATCTGCAAAACGAAAATGTAGTTGTCAAACTTTGCTATCTGATATCACAAAAGATTGTTTGCTGTTTACTGAATGCAGAGTATTTTTTCAGAAAAACGTGTAATCTTTTGTTGGCTGGCATTTATGTGTTGACTGGGATTCTAGCCATTGCTGCTCCTAGTTCTCAACACTGAGTCTATGGCAGTGCTATTTTCCCAGCCAAACGCACATAACTCATGGACTGATGACTTGAGTATGATGAGGAAGATAGAGCTCGGTCAAGGAGACCTAGCAAAAATCATTGGGATGGGGTTTGTCCAGACACATCTTTCATAATTGTGTTTGCAGCTAAAGTTCACATAACTAGTGGTTGCAATAACCCTGGCTGTAGCTGCTTGTGTCATATTGATCTTCTCTTCTGATAAACAGTGATACTCTTTGTCGATACGTGTGACACTTTGTGGCTTGCCTTCAGATAACGTCATGGCAGATGGTTGTGTAAGATCCGAATAATATGTAGAGAAAAGCTTGTGGGTTATTCAAGAAAGAAAGAAAAGTTTATGTGATGCTTTCTCTTGAAAATGAGCAGCTTACCCTGGTGGACAATGGTGGAGGAGGGATGACGGAAATGCACCTCTCTTCTTTGACTTCTCCAGAATACATAGACTGTTTCTCCTTGGAGTTGGGGCCAATGAGTTTTGGCTCGTCTTAAGCTCTGTTTTTGGGATTAGATTGTATAGTTTTTAGAAGTCTGAAGAGGGCCTATGTATGTATGAAGAGTACCCTTTTCAAGAGTTGGAGTCAACCGTTTTTCTCTTGTTTTTCATCTAACAGTCCATTTGGCGGGTTAGAACTTTATGAGTTGATTCCATATCAGTATAGGCCTTGCCTTGATTTGTTTTTAAAAGTTGTATTGTAAATATGTCCCATATACTTGATTAGAGTCCTCTGGCACAGATATGGCTCAATGAACTTGCCAACTCAAGCAGGAAAGAAAGGTTGTGACCCATGCACCTCCCCGATCTGGAAATAATGCTTATTGGATAATGATCATTCATGTTACAGATGCCAGGATTATATTTATTAGTTGATGAGCTCTGGAACTCTTTTCCACCAAAAGCTGGATACACACAAGAAATCCACGCTATATTTTTTAAAAGGCTTTATTAAATATTGAAGCCCGGTTCTACTGCAGGTTAAATGAATAAGCGTTACTACAGAATCAAAATAATGGTAAAAAGCAAAAATGCAAGAAATACAAGAAAAATTGCAACATATCAGATGGTGATCGTTAAATCAAATCATTGATGGAATCAATCTGCATCAGGATCTGCCCCTTCCTATCCCCTAGCTAATGAGTATATTAGAACTAAAGGTGGCAGTAAATGAATATCCTAATGGTATAAACAATGTTTTTCAGTTTGCAGCTTACTTCCGGAAGCATGGTTGCATGTTTTGTTGCGCTTTACCTCAGATCAACAGCTTGCACCAGCCTGTGCCAGTGCGTGACCTTCAAGCAGTTGCTTGCACCTTCAGTTCTCCCTCGCGAGTCTGAATATTCCCCGTCACTAAAATATCCATGCATCCAACTTGTATACAATCTCAACATTATTATGAGAAAAACAGGCCTTGTCGTCTGTAATATAATGTGTTAAACAGCAATGCGTAATTTCTCTTGCATGTTTACCTAAATATTTTGTGCTTTTATAAATCAAGCTATTAAATACATAGCTTATGAGCTATAGATGCACAATCAACCTATGTCAAAGCATCAATTTATATAATAAATACAAAAAAATGAAATAATGCATTTATAATGAATGAATGAACGCACGCTATGGGGTTTAATAAGAAGGAAAAACGCAAAGCCCATAACAGCTTTTCATGTGGGCAGAGGCTCGCTTCCTCACTCGGGTAGCGAAGGGCTGTGAATACTTTAGCAGTCCCCGTCTGGGTAACCATAGGATTTATAGACATATAGGTATCATGTTCGTGGTCCAGATTAAGGCAACACATGCCCCAGAAGTACTTTTACCTTATTGGAATTAGTCTCTTGTTGGGAGTCATCCTGCGATAAAAATGCTTCTATGAAGTGGCTTTCTTGTGTCCTGCAACAATGACTGGCTTTGGATGCCCAGTTTCCTCCTAACTTTGTTCATTTCTTGCTTCTCTCACCTATGCTTTGTTTTTTTGATTGGTTGTTCAGCTACGCTTAACTAAGTTTTACTAGTATTTTCATGGATGCATATCCATTATTTAGTTCCAGAATTACTAATGCATAGGCATGGATATCTGGGGAAGTTTCTTTCTGAATGTGCGCTATCGCCAGCTTATATTTTGTGCTAGCTTTGACGTGTCAAAGTTTAAAGCTTTGCTAAGAATTCTCAGAGCTTTTGCTGAAAGGTTTTCTTTTGATGTTGCTTGTCACTTTGAGACATGCCTTTTTGCAAACTAGTGCAGTCCTCCCGCCTCACTTTGTCTTTTTCTATCACCTGTAGTAGCTTTTAAATCCAAGACTCAGTGAACTATGTACTCTTTCTTAATAGGGACATTTCCAGACCTTCTCCAGTATTTTCCCTTAAACATTTTGGTTGCTGTTTTTTCTGTTCCTGAAATATTGTTTTGATTTGTTTTGAATTACTTGAAGTGTTCTGCAATAATTTTCTATTGTAATGGACAATGCATTTAAAGTATGTATTGTCCCTGCTACCAGGACAGTGATGCCTGCATATAGCAGATGTAAAACTCTTTCACCTTCCCATCTGTGGTGTGTATAAAGGACTTCAAATAGCATTTCTTCATACTTTGGTTTGAGCTTTATTCTCTGACCACAATACATCCGTGTCACTGTACTTTTTTTTGTAGAACTCTGTACTTAAAGCTAACAGGTGGGCATTCATTTTAATTTCTACCACATACATTTTTTATGGATTTGGCTAAATGCTACAACAAAGTCCAAAGTACCTACATATAGGTTACCATCACTCTTAACTGTGTACCTCATGATTATGTTGGTCATAATACAGACCCAGATACCCCTGCCTCCGGGAAGCGTCTTTGATAACAAGTGTGATGGAGGTGTTATCCAGTTTATGCAGATTAGCAGCAATGTTAAAAAGATGTTCACAGTAAAAGATCAATATTACCTTTATTACCTTTGTTCCCCAGTGTTTACCTTCTTGTAGAGAAGCACCATAATGAAACTCGTTCCATGGTAATGGAAGCTTGCCAGTAATTGGAAGTAGATTCAGGGCAAGTGCCCGCCATTGAGAGCTTGTGTTTGTAGTACCCAGTTAACCCTAAGTTTTTTACCACTGCTGATTGAGTTGTCAGGCTTTCGCTGATTTGTAATTTTTTCTTCTGTACTTTCTGAAAGAATGTCATCCTCCCTTTCTTGAGTGTTCTGTGTTTTAAAAGTTTTGCAATTAATCTACGTTATTTGTCTGTTGTATATTCTTCTTTATATGTCAGCTAGTATTTTATCAGCTTTCATCAAAAACATTGTGCTTAATTCTAAGTGTGGCTTTGTTAGTTGGTCATCTGCTAAATGATAGGTTTTCTTGTCTGTGTGGTTCACGCTTCTTGATGGTGTAACTTTCTTTGAGCCAAGACTAATAAACTTAATTCTGGGGGCTGCTTTGTGTGCATCCCAGATCTCGTGCGTGGAGGTCTCTATATTTTTATTACTTATACTATATATTTAAATCCTCCCAGATGTCATCATGTAGGACAGGGTTTCTCATTAATCTATAATATACCTCCCAACAGTATCATTTCTATGCCCAGTTCCTCTTTCCACATCGCGTAAACTGCTTTGGAACTAACAAAATCTACTTTATTCTATCATCGAAGTAGAAATCTGGGGCTCCCTTGACTTATTCTGATGTTTGAATGAATATCTCCAGAAGGGCCAGCTGTGTAGTGGGCAAGGAGAGTAAGGGTGTAGGAAAATGCACTCTGTCCCCTTCACCTCATTTGGGGTCTTTTGGTTCACAGTCACCTTACCTCAGTTTCCACTTCTGCCTCCTCTAGCCCATGTTAAGTCTCAATCTTTCCCTCACATCACTTACAGGTGAGTGAGTACCTGAGATTCTTCTCTCCTCTATCTTTATTAACAACACAGTCAGTCAACTCCTGCAACTTTTTAGGCATCTCATGCCAGATAGTGAAAAAGATAAAGTGCCATGCCCACACTGACCACCAACATGGAGAGGCATAAGCAGAGGCTCGACAGCCTCCAGGCACACAGTGTAGAAATCCTACCCAGCGGTATTTGAAGAAAATTCATGTGAGATTTCAGCCTGTAGGAAGAACTGCAATCCAAACCGCTCTACCTGCTATCTTCTGTTTCTGTTTGCTAGTGTCTGATTGCTTATGTGACGTAGTGTTGTGGTAGCCAGGGAAGGGTCAGGACAGATTCACCAAGAGTTTGATCCTGACTTCGTTTCTTATCTTAATATTTACATTTCACAACCCACTCTGTGGCTGGATAGTCAAATGATTTCTTGATAATTTTTCTCAGACCTCAAGTGACTTCCAAGCTGGCCGCGAAATTTCACCACCTACTGTGGCAGAGCGCCATCTTGCTGGAGCCAGCTGGATTCAGGTTAGTAGAGGGTTGGCTGTCTTTTGGTGCTTTCTTTTGCTTGTATGTTTTGGGTGATTTTAATAGTCGACTTCCCTTCATGCATATTAAAGCAGATAGAGGAAATGGGCATGGGCGAATCAAATCTGAAATTGGGGCTAACTGGAGGAAAGTTAGTGGTATCTGTTTGACATTGTCATGGTTCGCATAAAGGTTTGTCTAGCTCCAGCCTCGGAAAAGCTCTCATTAGACCAGTCATGAAATGCTAAGCTACGCACTCAGGACTGGACAGGACAGTCTCCATTCTGGCATTTACCATTAGGCTGCAGGCTACGGGCTGCTTTCAGTGTTGGATGGCCTGCCATGATCAAATCTTTGAAAGCCCCAAACTCTAGTAACAGCCTCCTGCTGTGCTGTGTGGGGCTGGTTTAACAATGTTACCTGGGCTGATTTTGGTTCTGTGTCTGGATTCTGTCCCTCCTTCTATCTGTGTTCATCCATTCACAGAGTATTTTGGAATTATTAAGCAGCAGAGGGCATGGTTTTGAGTTCCAGTTTTGCTCTGGACAGAGTGCAGATAGAAGATTGGGACGAAATGCACCACCAGTATGTTCACATTAAGAGCATAAAATGCTGCAACATTTTGGGGTACTGTAAAAGTTGAAGTGGCAGATTTAGTGACCTATTTGCCACAATACAAATTTGTGGCAGATCAATGTATTTAGTTTAACTAACAGTCTTTTCTTAGAGGAATTTAAAAAATAGAGTGGTCTCTAGATTGATGAAGTTACTTACCCTTAATAGTCTTATTACTTAAGGCACAGCAAATAGTTCTATATCTTCCATTTATCGTACATTGCTAGATGCACTGATTGGATGTAGTGAAATTCATGAGACCGTCAAGAATATCGATAATCAGCAAACGAGTGGGGTATAGTTTTCTTTCGTAAAGTCATGGTCGATGCCCTGGGTAACAGTCAATTCAAACCCTTCATTGATCTTAGTCTCTAGCAAAACCCTAGCTGCAAATTAAGTATTCTACTTAACACTCAATGCTGTGTGCATCCTCCTCAAAAATCTCTGAATTGTGAACCTCGTCTGTTTCCTTTACTCCACATTGCACACTAGTGGGATTTGTACTGTATTTTCTCATTATATGAAAGATCAAATAAGTACCCCAAACTCTGTCCTTATACCAGAGTTTTCATAGTTTCAAATAATTGTAGCCTTTTCTTCAAATATGGAGATGCTTCCGTGCTCTCCTCTCTCACTGGTTTAGAGTAAGGGATACATTCTCTACTATTACAAGATGCTAGGAAGCTGGTAACACATGAGGAACATCACTGATCATATGGTGAAAATTAAAGGGCCATTTCAGAGGCCTACTGTCTCAGATAGTCATCAGTTTGTATGTAGACTGCTAGAGTAATTAGCTTTGACTAACGGGTCTACAAGACAGGCAGAAAGACACAGCAACATGCAAAATTTCGTTCTCACCCCATTGTTTTGAAACCACATGATTGGTAGCTATTGCAGTGACAATAAGAAAGCGTTCAGACCTTTGCTCCCAGACCTGATACAATGGAACTAATGGCAGCAAATACATTTCCCATTTTGTATTAATTGTGTGAAAATTATTCCAAACAGATCCATGCCAAACTCAGTGCAGGTAGGAAACAAAATAATTCTTGGTTAATCTGCAGCTTTCTTGGTAGCAGGGATTATTCTGTGATCATTAATTGATATAAAGTGGTTATGCTGGACAATCCTTGTTAAAGATGAGAAACTGCCAGACTCAAATGAGAACATGGTAACGTCAGCTGTTGACCCTTGGGACAGATATAATCTTGCAGAATTGTAACCTTGTGGACTCTGTAACATAGCTAATAAACAATGGTTCTCTTCAGTCTATAAATCCAATGAGCTTGAAGCACTGGTGAAAGACACGGCCTCGTGCTCAAAATCATCTACTTCATTCAAAGATGCTGGAGTTGAGAATGGTCTTCGACAAACACTGCCCTCATCTCCTTAATGCTCTGTGTAATGCTCTGTTTCATCGAGCAGATAGACAACCGCTCAGTCCATATCTACCAGTTAATCATGGATAGGGTTAATTCTTCCTTGTCACGGATTCAGAAGTAATAGGTGTGTCATTTCCAGATATAACAAGCTACATCAGAGGCACAGAAATGGATCCAAAAGGTATTACTATTCAGACATTCTTCGTGTGCATATTAGCTAGGCAAAGCTTGGGGATCCTCGTGATACCCCTTCTTCTTGTCAGACACAAATATGCTTTTTCTTAATCTCAAGTCATGTGAGAAGTCCATGAGACATGATCAGTATTGATAGTAATCGATGCAGGAAGCAAGACTTTGAACTCCCATTTGGTGCGGATAATTTTCCAGTTGAGGGGGTACAAGTAATTCTGAGAATGTAGATAGGGAACAGATTGGTCTGAAGATGTTAAGGTGGTTGAGCCTTGAAGAATGTCATGTTCATTAAAAGATGTAACAAGAGTGGCTCCAGGAGACATAGTGGGTGATACGCTTTGTAGGGAGGTGACATGCCTTGCATTGCTTTAAAGACAAGGATGAAGAGTTTAAAAAATGCTCTGCATCTTGTCGATAGCCAGCATGGTGGTGGTACAAGGAGGTGGATGTATTCCTGGGGAGGTTGACCAAGGTATTTTATTCAGGAATTTGGCAGCGTGGAAGAGAAGGTGTAGTCACATTTTTCAGGCTTCAGCTGTTGTACCCTCACTTTGGTGATAGAGGTGGTGACCTCATGCTGGCGACAGATTGGATTCCAATGTTTCTGGTGAAGAAGGTAGCCTAGTAGGGACTAAGAATGCTAGGGAGATCATTTATGTCTTTCAAGATTTACTTATAAGGGACAGATGGTCATCCAGTCTTTGATAATGATTCTGTGAGGCCATGCCCCTATCCATTATATGGTGCAGCCAACATGGCAGAGTTGCCAGATTCTGCACATAGATTCTTGAATGAAAATGACAGGATAGGACACTGGATGTTCTTTCAGTTACTTTAGTTACTGTCTCTTTCCCAGTTGGCTGAGGTTTATTGTAATTTGTTTATCCCAGGCTTTTACAAAGTGCTAAAAGAATTCTGTCTCTGTGTTCTCCTGCTGTTGTCTTAGAACTACTTGCAGATGTATGGGAGCTCCCTTCCTAAATCTGCATTCAGATTTGCTGATATATATTTTATGGAGTTGCAATAGGATTTCTTCCCACCTTACACCTCAGTTTCCATTAGATTGTGCTACCTGAAGTCTGTGTTTTCGTGGATGGAAATTCTCCTACTGTTTCTGTGGGAATTGTGTATGACACATTTTATTCTTCCTCTATTACTGTCTATTCCTGAGTCTGGATTATCCCTTTTGGGCTCAGGGCATGACTCCAGGAATCTCTCAGCCTTAGATTCCTCAATTGAAATAACCAGTTCCTCATTCTTAATTACGGGTATTGTCTCTACTTTTGCTTCTTTTTCTTCTTATCACGCAGACTCCATTCCCATTGTCTGGAATTTGCCTCTACCTCCTGTCTGGAAGCTCTCCATGTTTAGTTAGAACTTATCTTGGCGACTGGAGACAATTTGACCCAATAACATTCCACATGATCTGATTCATTAAGGTGCTGGGGACCATGAAGCTTTTCTTTCCAGTCCCCAGGGCTTTCTGTATTTATTTTGTTGGTGACAGATTGGCTAGCAAAGTGTTGTCTTTTCTGTACTGCTACATAACTTAGGGGTGAATTAAATGTTTTCCCAGATAGTTCTATTCCTTGCGATCTCCCACTATCAATCTACTTTGTTTTAGTTTGTGTTGATTCATTCATTTTGGTATTTGTTTTCTTCACTTCTTTAGATTTGCTCATTGATTTGGTTCCTTGATTAGAAATGGTCTCAACCCATGCCTGTGCCTGCACCCTTTGTAGTATCTTTTCCAAACTCTCCCTATAGTTTGTATTGATAGCTTTGGGGAGCTCTCAAATCAACACATCCACCATCGGATGAGGCACATTTGGTTTCAGGGTATTTTGTTATTAGTCAAGGGCAAGATTCTATACTTCTTTCAGGAGTGAAAACTAACAGATGGCAACAATTCTGTAAAATAACTTACATTTGTGTGCAGGATAAACCAAACTTACTTTTTAGACTCATTAGCGGCAAGTAAAATTATCCTCTGGCACCGTTCTTGGAATTCCTCATTACACCTGTCAGACTGCAGGTAGTCTACATGATTCTTGCTTAATTTGCTTTCAGCACTTAACACCTAATGAACTACTGCACAGGAGTTCTGATTGATAATTCATGCCAAAGATTCCTCACATTTCCGTACGACAGAGGAGGATTCAGTGTCCCTAATTTCCAAATATATTATTTGGTAGCGCAGTGCAACTTCGCACATTCCTGGTATCATCCGGATGCACGGATTCCCTACACCAGACCCGAGGCTGACCTGGTTCTTCCTGCCTCATTGAATACGGTGTCACCACAGGGATTCCCAAGAGACCCCTGGGATATCCAAACTGTATCTACTACCAGTTGGGCTTGGCAGAAGTTAGTGCGAGTCACTGGGGCCCATACATTATACTCTCCTGAGATTCCGA
Source organism: Calotriton arnoldi (assembly GCA_963921515.1). Lineage (NCBI taxonomy): Eukaryota > Metazoa > Chordata > Amphibia > Caudata > Salamandridae > Calotriton > Calotriton arnoldi. The sequence continues at coordinate 222,489 of CAWUFW010004817.1, forward strand.
TTTTAAATAATCCATGGATCCCCATTATGGAAAAGAAATTGGTCCAGCGTACACTTGCTACATACTCAATAAGTAAGATTGGAGATTTGTTCACAAGAGGTCACGTCTTTTCTAGCACAGAAGAGGGGAGGTTTAGCGAGGCAATATTTATGGACCACTTTGTCCTGAGTCGGGTCTGCTGTGCACTAAGAGCGGTGATTTCTGAGTTCCCTTTGGAACCCAAGTCCCTCACCCCGTTGACCACAGTGATCGCGAGTCCCGGGGGAGAGCATCTTATTTCTAAGATATACAGCGCTTGCATGTCAATAGTTCCTAGTAGAGATGCTAAGATCTGGGAGGCGTGGGAGCGAGATCAGGGGCACCCGATTCAGGACTCTCATTGGGCTTTCTGCTGCACGCAAATTAAAGAGGTTTCCCTAAACAGTAGACACAAATTAATCCATTTCAAGTTTTTGTGGAGGGTTTATATATCCCCGGAGAAAATGCACGCTATCGATCCCAACAGATCACATACTTGCTTTAAGTGCGGAGCGTAACATGCCAACTTTGCCCATTTGACCTGGAATTGTGTTAGGATTGAGAACTACTGGAGAGAGGTGTATAGAGTAATAGCTAGAAACCTTGTGGTAGAGCCTACACCGGAGATCGCACTTTTTGGCTATGTGCATGGTTTCCCAAAGGGGGTGCGCAAATTTACGGCCATTGCTCTTTTGCTCGCGAAGAGGGAAATAGCTCTTAAATGGGGCTGTAGGGCTTCCCCTACAGTAAAAGCCTGACTTAACAGCCTCACATATTGTAACACGAACAGTGAACTCTATGCTGCCACTCAGCCCCCGACATCACATCCAAAAGATATTTGGGGCACCCTTAAGAGCTACTTGCTTGAAGTTAGCACTGCCCCCTCTACACAACAACTGGCTGGGATTGTTCCCACCGGAGTGGGGTGAAATAACCCCTGTCATTTATTTCAAAATTATTTCAGTTGGATTGGGGCGGAGGGAGTGTGATTCACTGGGGGAACGTTTTAACCCTGACGCGGTTGGTGGTTGTAAGTATATATACATGATGCATATGCCTCCTTGAGACCTATTTGTGTTTATATGTGGGACTCGGCCTGCCACGTAAGCAATTGCTTTTTTTTTTTCCTTTCTTCGTGCCTTTTCAATTTGTAGAATTACAGTGAGTAACCATGTACTGGATGTACTTATTATGAAAATGATAAATAAAGTTTAAAAATAAATAAATAGAAAAGATTCCTCACATTTTGAATACTCCCCAGGTATCAGATTTGATCCGTAAAAGTTTCCTCTGCACGCCCTAAGGTGTTGCCATGCTTCTCTGCACGAACGCCGTTCCACTCTGAAAATTATGTGCATGGCCTTTATAGGTGCCACTACCGCACCTCATTTCCTTTCTTTCAATGCAACCAGACTTGGATCTGTAGCTGCCTTTGTGTGTCTCGGAGACATTTACCTCTAAAAGTCTGTGCAAGGGATTTCACCCCCCAAAACATCTGGTTTTAAGCCCTGTAGGGACTGTCGCAAACAAATATTTGTGACAGATCCCCACCAGGTATGCTTGTGGTGTCTGGGTTTGAGCCACAATTCCAGGGTCTGCTGCGACTGCGCGCTGATGTACCCCAAGGTCATCAGGGAATACGAAGCATAGCTTTACGTCCAAAAGTTTAAAACGACTCCTCTGGGACGCTCAAATTCGCCATCCACGTCCAGGGTTCTAGTGACCAGTCTGCATCACAGTCCAAGTCTTCAGGTAATCAAAAAAGAAACACATGAAATCAAAGCGGGACTCTGCTCCCTCGCACCACTCGTGTTTGCCTGAGCAGGCGCCGGGGTGGTGCCATTCTTCTTAATCCTTTCCTGAAGTCAGCTGATGTCACAGCCGATCCTGCAACTCGTGCCGGCACAACCAAAATATCCGTGACTGAAATTGGCACTCTGCTTCAGTATGAAGAGTTCCATGTAGCCATGCTCTGGCTTTTCGGATTCCTACGGACTCTGTCTTAAGTGACTTCAGGCCCCAAGAAACCAAGATGCCCTCCATCTGGAGTACCGATGACAGGTTCGCCCATGGTGCCAGTTGGACCCTCCGTGCCTGTCATGCCTTCAACTCCACTTCCCACCCAGCAAATTGTGCTGGCCCTGGGTCCTTCTACACCAATGCCAACCCTTTCGATGCCAGAGGAGGAGGACCCAATAGTTCTCTCATACATCGAGTTGGTGACGATCCAACCACGACCGAAGTTACACCTTATTCTGTCTAGATTTGTGACGCAAATGAGGCAACCCACTCTGCATTCACTCTTTGACACAAATTGTGACAACGACTATGACTCAGGCGATGAGTTTGATTAACCCTAACTTGATGGCAATTGGTACTAGGGCTTACAGGAGGCTAGTGGTCTCAGTACCTCCCTGGAGACTGCTCCTTTTACTCCCCCCCCCCCTCCCCGGACTAGTCACATTGGTATCTGCCTCCTATCCTATGGTCATGCGTAGGGCACCTGAAGTTCTCGACTGCCAACTCCCCACCTTGGAGGTCAAGACGAATTTCCTTACCGAAGTCCTTCAACTAGGACAGACTTCTTTTGAACTCCTTCTCCCATTCAGCGAGGCACCAAGGGACACCTTACTTGGAGCCAATGCCAAACCTTGTTCTGGCCCCTCAGTCAGTCGACACATTGCCAGTTGCAATGCTCCTTTTGCGGTTTTGGCCAAGGCACCCCGTTACTTACAGCCTGTCCAGTCACCCCATGGGACCCAGAAGTCGAACAGGTGGGCCATACAGATAGTTCACAGGGATTATGCCTTACCATTCCTTTCTTCCCCTCTGTACCTTCCACCGTCTCCCTGACTACTGACGGAGGACCATCTCTTCATTTTGCGACAGTAAGTGCAAGCCCTTTTGGCCAAAGGAGCTATCGAGAGGGTGCTGGCACCAGACATAGGGCTTGGTTATTATTCCCGCTCCTTTCTAGTGCCTAAGAAGGATGGAGGCCTTTAGTCTATTCTAGGTCTGTGCCCTCTCAATGCCCTCCTCCAGAAGGAGGAATTCATGTCTGCCCTAGACCCTGGGGACTGGATGGTGGTGTTGGACCTACAGGACACCTATTTTCGTATTTCCATCCTGCCGGACCATTTCCGTCCTGCCAGGCCATCCGCTTGACGTTGAAAGCCTTCCTACAATCCATCAAATAGAGGCTGGTATAAGTGCTCCCAGACAACACCACTGCCATGTGGTACTGCAACTAACTGGGTGGGGTAGGATCACAGACCCTGTTCTGTCAAATAAGGCAGACAGCTAGAACTGTGATTGCCTTTGGCGTTGGAGCTCTGTGTATCTAGCTATGTATCTGAAATTTGGTACCAACAAATTGGGACCCCTCATTTGACCCTTTCACAACAAGTGTCACTCAACTGGATATATGAAAGGCAGCCTGTTTAGGTTCCTATTACCTCCATCCAGTATTGCAATCATGTTTCGGTATTAAGGCCATGAAAAAAACATCTGCAAAGCTAGTGAGTACTTGGGGACCAATCCTCCATTCATCCGCAACGAACTGCTCAAATTCAATCACTCTTAGTGTGATACACTTCAAGGGCACAATGCTTTCTTCCTAACTTAGAAGATAAGCCCCTGCATATGTTTTTATCACCTAATGGAGAAATGTAACGTGGTAGAATGTTGTGCTTCAAAGCAAACTATTGCCCATTGGATAGTCTCTGAAATCTCCCAAGTTTATGCCATCCATTAAAGTAATTTTGTTTCTTTCCTAAGAAATATAGCTATTAATCTAATGTCAAGGCATATCACTTAGACTACCTCCTTTTTGTTTTTTTTACATTTGGTTATTGTATTTCAAAATAATGAAGCAGTGCAGAATCTTCCTCAATTAACAACTTTGGTCAGTATGCACAGTTCAGTGGTTCTGCAGGTGTACTGTGTTAACATCACTGTTCTTCCTATTGGGCACTCAGCCAACTGCTTGAAACAGCATACATAGCTTAGTACCCAAGTCCTTCATTTCGGAGTGTGGGTTTGCCTGCTCATCAGTAGAATGTGTTGGGAGTTTCACCAATATCTCCATATTTATCTACAACCTTCGTAAGCCAGTGGTAGTCTGTCTTTGATCTTTTTTATGTTTACCACCCTCTCAATGAATGTTGGACATCCACATCGTGTCATTCTTTTGATCTGCAATAGTGTTAAGTCTAAGAACGAGCTACACCCTTTTCTTCCTTTTTATGTTGCACAAGCCCCGATAGCAGTTGCATAGTTTAATAGTTGTAGCTTGTGTGTTAAGTACAACGGTTTATTAACTACTTTTTCCCACACTGCTTTTTGATACTAACGGCATGGAAGATGCATAGTTGGTGGTCTTCCTAAATCCTTTCACACCGTTTACAAGGGCACTTGCCACGGTCATTCACCCAATTGTTTTCTGCCTTGTAATATTCAGTTATTGCGAATGAGGGGGGGTGGGGGCGGAGGACCATACGATAGGCCATGTTGTAGTAATATCTCTATTGTTAATTCAAAAGCTCCTCATTTCCTATTGCACCATTAGCTGTGTCTCTGTCAGGATATCACTCTGCAGTAGTTGTTAGGAGCCCCAACTGGAGGCATGATGTGGATGAATGAAAGGAGTACTTGGACACGAAATATATCTCCGGCCTCACTATCTGTGGATGGCACTTTTTACTTTACCAAATTTTCAAGAATATCACATTGACGACAGAGGGCAGTGGACCAATGAATACATAAGTTTTTGCTCCAGGTTAGTAACTTATTTTATGCCACCAATATTTTTATAAATCTCGCCTCTTCCCTTCACCTCAGAAAAAAAAATCTGCTAAAATATCTATGTTTTTATAGTCATCCATGCTCTGGGTAAAATATCTTCAAACCTATTAAGAGGTTATTAACAGGTTTTGTGTAGTTTCAACATATTTTTCAGATCACCTGATTTGTTTGTGCAAGCAATTAGGTTATTAGTTGAGAAGGATGTGTACCCACCTCAAGTAATAACCATAATCTGTGTCAAGTGAAACCTTTAGTCACTACATTAACCTCCGCTCAAGCCCCCTGGTAGGTATGGCACAGAGCACACAGGCTTAACTTAGAGGTAATGTGTATATTACGTATAGAGTACTAACACAGTAGTAAAGTTGAAATGCAAAATAATAAAAACCCTAAACAAATTAGCAAAATAGAGAAAATTTAATAAACAAAATGACACCAAAATGACAAAAATCCAATATGGGCAACCTTAGATCTGATTTTTAAAGGTTTTAAGCAGAAATCGCTCCAAGAAGCACAAAGTGCCAATGATAGCCAGTGGTCACAGTAGGAGAGGACCTATTCGCGATTTGATGCTGACCTCGATGGAGTGCGGGCCAGATACATTAACCAGGTTCGTCCTGCTCAAAGAAATCCGCCATAGGAGTACACTCTTGAAGCCCCTCAGGGGAGGCACTTAGAGGCTCACAGGGTGGCGGGCAGAGGCCAACAGTAGGGTCCAGTCTTAGTACCTCTGGTCAGTTGCAGGTAAAGGCCTCTTGTAGCTTGTTGTGTCTCTATAGCTTTAACTGGAGATGAGTGTTATGACCCTTGGTGTCCACCTCTTTGTCCTGGATACCAGAGGTAGAGCAGGTCCAGTCTTCTAGGCTCTTCTCAGAAGACAAACAGTTAGATCAGTCCATTAATGATCTTCAACAGGCCCAGGACTGAGTACCTGGAGATGCAACATTTATGCCTTCTGAAAGTTAGTGGGTGGGAACGGCCTCTGGGGACACCTTAGCCAATGGGATAAAGGTAACCATGGCTAACCCTACCCACTTTGGGCATTTTCAAGATGGCATTAGTCTTCGACTACACTAGACTTGGGCTCTGAGGGCTGGGTGTGTGTGTGTGAGGGGGGGGAAGTTGATCCGCATCTAACTCTATAACCCAGTTTTAGGCAGTCCCTGTATCCCCAACAAACCCTGAGACAGACGTCTGGTAGGATAAGGCTGAGCATTCAGCAACCAGACATTAGATACATACAAATTGTTTTGGTATTCTGTTTTCCTCCTTTGAAGTGTGCCTCCAATGTTATATGAAAGAAAATAGCAGACCTGTCTAGCAGGTCTTGAGTCTCCAGCAGGATCTGACACTGCGATGTCAACAAGAGGCCCACTGTGATGGAGGCTGGTCTGGCTGGAGGGACAAAAAAAGGGTGCAGGCCTGGGTGGTGGCTACATCTGCTTGTGACAGGGTAGTCCTCTTTGAAGTTGATCATGTCCTTGGGCGCAGCCTACAGGCTATCCTGTCAGGGGCACCACACCACCTCCCCACACCCAAGGCCTTTTGCATTTGTCCTAGGAGGAACTTCACACCTCACTCACTCCCATTGAAATGCTTATTACTGCCTGGGAGAGAGCAAAATGCAGATCCAGCTTCTAGGGACTTCAGGCAGGGCAAAGGTGACTTTTCAAAAGACACCTTTCCAAAATAGTACAAATCCAACTTCAATAGTAAATCTTTATGATCTACTTTTGACCTCATAATTTTGGTGAATACAACTGAAGCTTAAAATGGCATACTAAGTCAAATGAGAAAAAAATATAAGTAGTGTGCTATTAAGTGAAATGATATTTGGTTGTGCAGATAATACTTTTTAAATGTATATTTTGGAGTTATAATTGTTTAAATGGTTTAATCTTTACATCACACAAATCGGCCCCCTTATAGTAACGCCTCATTCTAAAACCATAGGATTTGAATGTACTTTTGTTTGTTCAGTTCTGTTTCCCCTCTAGCTCATTTATTAGCCAGCAAATTTAATTCCCTGTGCTTTAGTCACTCTACTATAAGATGGGTGTGTCTAGAAGTGGAAGTTGTACAATTCGCCTTTTGAGCTTTTTAGTACAGTTGTATTTTTGTAGTCTGATTGTGCCTCCCTTGGAGACAGAGCATTGAGAAGAAGACCAATGGTACTGGCATAGAGTCAGACAACACACCTGAGACCCAAAGCGAACCAATGGAGCCAGTGACGAGAACACCTTATGTCGCTACTGATGGTGGAGGGGTGAAATCAGAACAGCCGTTTATTGTACTGAGCCAGGAGGAGTACGGAGAGCATCACTCATCCATTGTGCATTGCAGGTAAAATGGACACAGTAATAGCCATACATCAGTGTGGAATGCATCTATTGCTCATTGTCTGATACGTACAATAGAGACATTACAGAATGTGCACCGATTATGTGAGTCATTACTTCTCTATTCTATTGCAAGCAATGTCTTATTTAGGAAAACATCTTAGTGCATGTTAATGCCACACAGCTGGCCTCGTGAAAGCCTCAAATGGTTGCAGAGAGAAGCCATCTAAGTACACAAATGGAGGAGGGCATTACTAATTCAACGTCTACTGAATATAACTGGAAGGGTGTGAAGTGTGGGTAGAGACCATCATTTACTGCTAGTAATGGGAATTTTAGAAGGTGCCCTCTGAGGTTGGGCTGACTGCAGAGCATTACTTGTTTACTGTCAGCTGCACATAATGGGGAGATTAAACGATGTGCACTGAGTGTTGGGAAGCATGAGAGTAAGTGAGAGGGAGAGATAGCTCCCTGCAGGAAAATGTTTCATGAAGAATACCCTAACACTGAGAACATTTCACACTTGTAGCATTTTATAACCCACTAATGATTTTGAATGTGATGCTCTTATTTTCTAAATATATGACATTGTTGATTTCCACATGCATAGGTTGGAATTGTTTAAGCATCAGTCAAGCGGTTGTAAAATACCTCACTAGTAGAGAAAGTGGCCCTCATCCAAGAGAATTCTCTGGCCTCCTCTTGCACCTTTGATAGAGAATCTTAGACTTAATAGAACATTGTTTGCTGGTGTCTTGTAAGTTGCCAGTCTTCCACTCCGACAGGCACATAAAAATGCGAGCACTATTTCTGGTATTAAATACATGGATATTCGGATAGCTTCCAAACAAATTTCCCTGGAAGAATAAAGATGTGTTCTGGGAAAAACAAAATCAGTAGATGAGCAGAGACATCCACTGACAAAGATCTTTCATGATCTCAGTTAAGGCCCATCCTTGACATCTGTATGTGTCATTAGACCGACTTCTCTGTTTGTTCCCTAGATCAAAATATTTATGTCAAGCTAATACACCCCTCCTGGATGGCAATGATGCAACTATAATTTCAGTTTGTACAGGTCTACAATACAAAGCTTTGAATTGTATCCATTTTTATTAGTTTTATAAAACAACAAATACCCCAAGTGCAGTGCTCACTGACAACCCCATCTTGCATTAACTGCATTTAGACCATCACATTGGTCTCCGTAACAGTTTCTTCTTTCTTGCCCATGTGTCTGTGCCTATCCCATTAGTGCTGCCATCTCAGAGGGAGCGATCAGTTTCGGTGGGACTCCACACACTGGGGAGTCCGTGTCCTAAATCGAAGTCCAGGTCCAGCAGCATGTCCATCATCATCCGCCAGGCCTGGATATCCTCTTGAGCCCTATTATCCATACGGACCATTGCAAGACGGAGCTCCTCTGCCACCAACCATTCTGTGACATCCTCGAACCACTGTGATGTGGGGGCAGTATTAACCGCTACACAAATGTATATCTTATTTTCCCGTTTTTATATGTAGGATGTAACCACAGCACACAGTGTTTCAGAGCACTCTACTCTCAACCCTGGGGAAAAAAGCTAAAGAGTCTGTAACCTTACCCCAGTTATTGTGTCATCACTGGACAGGACCATAGCAAGTGCTGCAGATCCGACCCTGGCTGTCTACTATGTGAGCATTCACCTAGAATGTGTCGGGTAGGTTTTGCTAAGAGCAAGAGGGATTAAAATAAACTCTATGCATTATCTTGACTTGTATCAGCCGGAACCGGACATTATTAGTTACAAATTTTTGATATCCCAGTATTGTATCCCATTCAGTCAGTGAAGTGGGCCCCCATATCCCGTTCCCCTTTTAACTATCCCCGCCAAGGGGTGTGCACCCTATACCATATCAGAGCTCAATATATTTAAAAAATATATCTAGCTCCTGTTTGTAAGTCCATTAAAGCATATAGTGTGTGCGATTCCAGTGGATGCCCCGGAAACCTGGACCAGCATTTACGCACCGCTGCAATTATTCAGGCGTATCTCAGAAGCTGTCCCGGACTCGCAGCAAATTTTTGTTGTGCCTCGTCAGATGCAAAGTAGGTTTCCCCTTCATAGATGTCTCCTAGTTCCCAACAGCCTCTGTCAAACCATCCTGCCCTCCGAGCCAGTGGCCGTATGTAGAGAACTGCACCTTTGTTACAGTTACCACCCCCTCCCCACTTTTACCCCTCTTAGTAACTACTAGATGCTGACTTTCGAATCTGACAGTGCACGGAGTCCTGCTAACCAGACCTCAGTGCCATTGCTCCTTCCCTAAAACAAGGTAACGTCTAATTGGGCTACAATTGACTAAGGACTTTAGCACCCCTGTAAGTCCCTAGTAAATGGTACTCCGGGTATCCAGGGAATGGGTACTAAAGAGGGTCCCTAAGGGCTGCAGAATATCTTATGCCACCCTAAGGGACCCACACATAAATTCCACACAGACTGCTATTGCAGGCTGCGTGACCTGGTGCAAACCATGAGTTAAAACACGACATGACACACTCCTGTGTGTCATGCCAAAGTTACTGCATCTAGTATATGTAAGTCACCCATACAGCAGGCCTTTGAGCCCTAAGGCAGGGTGCATTATATATTATGTGAGGACATATCTGCATCAGCAGATATGCCCCTTTGATGTCTAGTTCTATTGCTAGATATTGCAAGTGATCAGGGAAGCCATTTTAAAAGCATGTGCTGGACACTAGTGAAAACGAGTTTCTTAGTTACATGATGTGATTTGACTGAAAATAAGGATATTTGGTATCACACATCTCATATTAATAAGCCCACAATGATGCCAGTGTCAGATTTACTAATTAACACGTGCACAGTTGACATCTTAGAGGTGCCTCCTGAAAACCTTCAGCCTCTGGTGTGTTGGCTGACTGGTTTCTGCCATCCTGCCACCAGAGACGAGTGTCTGAACCTCAAGGGTGAGAGCCTTTAATTTCAGGAGGTCGAATCAAAACTTGCTTGGGAAGAGGGTGATAACCGCCTCCAACAGTATGACCTGCTGATTCCAAGGCAGGTAAGCTTCAAAGAAGCTACCACCTTGGAAATGCACTTCTGGCTTCCCTCACACACATAGAGGGAGGCCGACCCCCTTTGTCCAGCGACCTTGGGCACCTGCACAAGCAGGAAAATTAGCTAGTCAGGTAGGCGTGTCCACCCCCAGGCTAGTACCACCCATAAGATGCCCTAATTTGAGGTGGACATGACTTTTCAGAGTTGGCAATCTTTGTGTTGGCAAACTTGGAGATTCTGGGACAAGGATATGCCCATTTCCCACAGAAAGTGGTCAAATTTGGGGTGTAGTGACCCCAGGGGTAAGTAGCCCATTGGCTGCTACCCTCGCTCCCCTTAACAACCCTAAATTGAGCATTTAAGGGATCCCCTTCAGATTTTCATTGGATACAAAAGGAGTGGAAGAAGACTGCTGAACCGAGGAGAACTACTGACTGGGCGCAAACCCTACCGGCCTGTCTGCTGCACCCGACCTTCGTGGAGCAACTTATTCATCCTGCCGCTGTGCAGACCTCAAGAAACCCAGAGGCCTGCCAGTGATGCGCACATTGCCAAAGAATCTCCCTTGGAGTAGAGGAGCTACACCCCTGCAGCTACAGGCACCAAAGAAGCAAGACGGATAGAGTGACCTGCCTCCTATGAAGTCTACAGACGCAGCAGCTGCCCAGGAAGAGGTAGCAGTGCTCCCACAGGTCAGATCCACCCTCCTGTCAAGTTTGGGGCACCAGGAATGACCGGAGCCGCACTGTGCCTATCTCTGGGGTACTGGACTCCTTTCAGCAGTCAAGGCTTGTTGTGCCCAGACCGGACACCAACGCTGAGGAATACCAACTTACATGTCAAGGGACATCAGGGACAGTGAGGCCCACTTCGTCAGTGACCCAGCTGTCCTGTTTGCCCCTTCTGCAGAAAACAAAGAAGTGAGTCTGCGACAGCTACCACCCAACGCCTCAAAGCATCTATTCACCCGCGACCCAGAGACCGAGTCCAAGGGAGGTGACAGTGCCAGCGGGGTATCCAGGCCCACTAGAGCCAAGCCCACAATTTGGTTTGCTCATACTGGACTTCCAGTCTCCGCCTGCAGCCTCTTTCTGCAGGCCCTCTCCAACCACGAGAAACTCCTGCACCGAAATTCGACCCCAAAAGAAACCACTGCACCCGAGCCACACAGCCCGAGGAAAAGTGGACCAAAGGTATACCTGCTTGTGTCACTGCTTGCCTGAGGATCTCGAGGGTCGAGACCCTCTGTGCGTTCCCCCGTACTGGTGGCCCAGTCCCTGCTTGGAGCCTCTTTCTGACTGGACCGTTCTCCCATTTAAGTGACTGGGACATCTGACGCCGTGACACTCCTCTGCACCCGGACGAGTCAGAGCCTCCCATGGTGACCTGTTGGTGTGGCCTTGGACCTTGCCCCATACTCTCCTTAAATCCAGAAGAACCGTCCGTAAGTTACTGCTAAGTGCCCGAATGCAATACATGTTTTTCCTCCATAGGATAACATTGCCTATCCTGAAAATGCAGTGTCCGTTTTCTGAAAACTAAAAATTCATAACTCAAAGTGCTTATCAATTTCCCATGGTCTTGGTATCTAAATTTATATAAAAGTACTTGTTATTTTTATAAATTGGTGTCGGATTTCTTTATTGAGCGTGTGTCTCATTTACTGCCTTTGTCTGTGTAATAAATTTGGGGTTGTCATTTGGGCCTCTGTAACTCCTTTGGGGTGTGCCTGCACTCTCTTCACAGTGTACCTCATTTTGGTGCACTGTATAGAGAGCCAGCTTCCTACACCCTACATCGTGAAAGATCGGATGGGTCCACGTCTCTGTGTCCAAGCTAAAGGTGGTCCCCGCACTACGCATCTACTGTAACGGTCCAAGGTCTGCAACATTAGTCTCCTTCCCTTCCCTGTGTCTTTCTAGGTGTGCTGTCCACAACTCCTCCCCTCCCCCCCCTCCCTCTATAGCTGCCCTCTAAGAGTGTCTTCCCTCGGTTGGGCTGATCAGACATCCACACCGGCAGGTGCTGCATCTGGGCTGAATGTAGTAACACTCGAGATCAGGAAGGACCATCTCACCCCTTTTGTAAGATAATCTCAGTGTTTACAATGTTATCCATAGGAAGGTCGTAATCCGCTTATCTAATCGACTGAATAACAACCTTAGGAGCAGACTCACTGTCCCCTGAAATGCATATAGGTAGGATGATCGTTTTAAATACTGCCACCTTGCCTGCGATGGACAGTGGGAGCTTTCCCTAAAAGGGGAAGGACTTCTTAAGCCTCTGCAGAAGACATTCAACATTGAGCGCTAAGTCATCCACCTGGTTGTGGGTTACGTAGATCCCCAGATATTTCAGTGATTTTGTCTGCTACTGCGTCCCCAGGTCTGTGAGATCCTCCACTCTTTTGCTCATTAGGGCACCCATTGGAAATTGTCTGCATGTTATCCAGTTAGTAGTCGAACCTGACACCTGCTGAAATGTCTCCAAGTGATGCAGCAGCCGTGGCACTGAGTCACCTGGATCCCGCAAGTGTGACTTACACCTGCTTAAAAACACTTATTTGCAAAATCGGTTATTCAGGGACAAGTTAGGTCAGCCTTATGCTCAGGCTTCCACAGGGATTGCAAGCTCGCTCCTTTGGTGGAACAGTTTCAATTTTGCTTCACACTCATCAGGATCCCGGAGTGTATTTCCATGGAATTACTTGTCTGCTGGCACTAAAAAAGTTGTTCCAGAGGCTTACTGTGGCAAGATGTAAGGGACAGGACTTTCTTGCATCATGAACCATGTGTGATTTAAATCCATTCTTCTCTGTGGGAACTTTGTATCTCTATAGACTGTTGAACCCGAAAATTGCTCTTCTTTGGAACAATGGGATTTGTATTCCCAAATCGTTAACAAAGGCTCCAACCACTTGCACCTTCGGTTTGTGATCAGAAAAATACAATAATAATACATAATGCAATACTGAGAGTACTAGATCCATTACTATGCTTATATCCAAAGTAATGGATCTAGCTGAGAGTTTCTTTCAACAACAGGAGGTGCTTGTGTACCCATCCCATTCTTTTCCAGTTCTTGTCATTCGAAGATGGCATGGTATTTGAGGGGCATTTCAGGACTACTATATGCATGTATACACGTCGTGCTACATGCTACATTTTGGATGAGAAATTAATCACATCTTCTGTTCAGTCATTGTGATCCATCAGCTACTCACAGGACAACATAGCCTGCTCTCACCAGGCTTTCCTTGGCCTTAGTGTTTTAACTTGTATACATTTAAGTAAAGCAAGTGCTGATTATTCCACAGCTGGACAGGTGTTCCTCTACCTATAGCTGAGCTTTAGTCTTCCCGGAATTACTTCTTTTCAACCTTGTTAAACAGACATTGTTACTTCTGACTTACTTTCGAGTCTTCATAGTTTGAGAAATGTTGAAAGCAGTCTTTGCTTTTTCCAGATTTCTTTCCTGTCCTCCAGTCCAGAAACAAATAAAACTGGTACACATGTATACAGCGATAGCAATGTGTACAATAGCTAGAAGTAAAGGGACCTCCATTTCCACTTCTCCTCCAGCAGGATATAGAGGTGTGGAAATGGGTTTCAGTGGATCTTCTTAAATGTGATCATCTGTTTGCAGACCCCAATGGCAGGCAAACTGTCTACATTTTCTGTTCTTTGCTCCTCATGCGTAGTAGCTCAACCAATTATGAGGGCTTTTTAGACACAGGACTGTCCCCAGTTTGATCCTTTTGTAAACAGTCATAAATATAAGTGCTGTCAGAAACCCCTAAAAGGATTCGACTTGCTAACAAGGGCAAGGGGATTCATGAGGGGCGTAGCTGAACGAGGCGGTAGAAGTAGAGCAGGACTGGAGCAGGTGGGAGAGATCGGGACATTGGATCTGAGTAATACCTGCAAAAGGCAAAACTAAAAGACAATGCAAATCCAATCCAATAAACAATTGGAAGTACAAGGCAGAAGAAACATAAATGATAGTTCGTATGCTCCATGGAAAATTATTTATCTGTACATAAAAGAGATCTCAACAAGGCAAGGAGCAGATAATTTAAGGAAGTCTTGGAAGACACAGAGTAGTTCTTATGGAAGAAGAGCACTGAGTGAGTCTCTATGCAGAAGGAACCAAGCCTCTGACCTCACTGGTACCGCCTTTTAACAATAACTAAGATTTCAATGTGAACACTAGAGATGACAAAGAAAATGGTGCAAGAAGAACTGAATGCAGAAATATGGCTCAGGAAAAGCAGAACTGGAATATCGGACAAGGAATCTGCATATTTCCAGTCCTTTCCTTGTTTTCCTGCAGACAGAACTAGGAACACTGGAATATAAGACAAGAAACTGTATGCAAAACGGACAGAGGGGTTGTAGTAACAAATACAGGAACAGAGAAGCTATAGTCACAACACACGTACTGGAAGAACAGGTAATGATGAATGCCCAAAGCTCACAGGATCAGTGGCAAGCCATATAGCAAAGCAGCAAGACAGCCCAGGATTGCACAGAGTCTCTGCAGTAAAGGTGGTTTTGAGAACTCTGAACTCAGAGGGCAGAAATAGGAAGATTAGGGGAGGGTGCACAGGTGCAAGAAGAAAGCTAAATGTAAGCAATCAACAGCACTGCCCGAATAGCGGAAAGGCTGCACTATAACTTGGAGAAGAAAAGAGTGAAGAAGCTAGAAAGTACAAAAATAAAATGATTAAACCAGGAATGGAATGCAGATTGGAGCTGAGAGAGAGAGAAAAGTCTAGAAAGCATATGTGTACGTTACTATACCTATAAGAGCCAAGAACCGACTTCTACATCAAGGACATGGGGCCAGATGTACGACCCTAAATTGCGGTCGCAATTGGCCTGTTTGCTACCGCAATTTAGGGCATCGCCATGTACAAACCTAATTTTGCGAATCGGAAATTTTACCGATTCGCAAAATGAGGTTTGCAACTCGCTATTAGGAAGGGGCGTGCCAAGGGCGTCCCTTCCTAGTAGCGATTCGCATTTGTATGTATGAATGTTTTGCGACCGCAATTGCGGTCGCAAAACACTTGCAATTTACCACCTACTACAAGTAGGTGGTAAACCACTGGCAAACGGGAAGGGGTCCCCAGGGGACCCCTTCCCTTTGTGAATGGGTCAAAAATATTTTTAAGGGTAGACAGTTGTCCCAGGGACCACTGCCTGCCCTTAAAAAATGAAACTGAAAAGTTTCATTTTTCTTTTTTAAATGCATTCCGTTTTCCTTTGAGGAAAACGGGCTGCATTTAAAAAAAAACTGCTTTATTTAAAAGCAGTCAGAGACATGATGGTCTGCTGACCCTAGCAGGCCACCATCCCTGTGAGTGCTAGCCATTCCTAATGGGGGCGCAAATTGCGCCTGCCTCATTAATATTAATGAGGCATGCAATTTCGACCCCATTAGGAATCGCAAACAGTGTCTGAGACACTGTTGTACATCCCAATTTGCGAGTCGCAAATTGGTGGGTCGTACATCTGGCCCATTATCCAGGCAAGGTTTGACGTGTTAAGGTACTAAATAGACCATAATACATCAGGATGGTGGTGTGGAAATTTGATAGAGACATCTAGCCGCAGATTCCTTAGCATAGAATTCTCCCCAGGTGGCAGACTGGATCTGGAATTTATTTTGCAGCAGTACCTCTGCGTGTCGGTAAAGGGCATTGAGCGACTCCGTAGCAACGTCGTTCTCCGGATGCAACATCGACGGAGTCCACATAAGCCCTCTCCTGATGTGCTGATGTCAGTTTCTTTTCCACGCTTACGACGCGGATCCGATAAGCGGTTCCTCAGGCCGTTTTTTGGCCTACCTCGACGGTTCATCAAACTGAAGAGTGTACCTTTAAACAACTGCTCATATCCTTGGGGTTCAACTCTTGTGGGTCCTGTGGACGACAAATGACTGCCACGAACCCTCACTCTGTTTGTATGTGGTGCCTGTGGGAGCACCATGGCTCAGAGGAGTACAACTCCTGTCGTCAACTTTGACGGAAGGCGCTGAGGAAATGTCGAATGAAGCTCCTAGTGGCCTGGATGTCGCAGTCTTCCAAGACTTCCCATCGACTTTGGTCCCCCTTGTGATCCACGGACCGGCCGCGGGTCTGATCTAGGAGCCGTTCCTGTGGGCGTCACACTCCATTGGCGTCCCAAGGTAAGTCATGGTGCAGGTGTTCGAAGTAGCGGCGCAGGTGGTCGAAGTAGCGGCGCCACCCGATTTCGCCACACAAAGCCTGTTCCCGATCTTCGGTTGAAGAGTTGTTGCATGAGTCTGCCCCGTGCCTTCCAACCTACCCTGGAGCCGGGGCGGCTCTGACCCAGATGAGAGAATATTACAATTCTCTTCATAGCATCTTTGGGTCTTCCTCGGGCCCCAAGTATGTGCATGAGGCCGTGACTGTATCAACGCCGGCAGGTTCGCCCTCGGTTCGGCTTCCAGATTTCATCAGATGGGGTGTGAGCACCTGTGGTTTGACCCGAGAGCCTGGACCAATACGACAGAGTCTGCACATAAGGGGATGTACTGGAGGTATGTAGAAGGGGAATCAAGCAGGATAAGAAGTCTGGGCACCTTGACTCAAGCTTTTTTGGCATTCAAGGATTACTTTCGTATGGAAGAGTACATGGATTCCATTGAACCCCTATTGGCAAGAACCCTGTACATCAAATTTCCTCTTGGGATTCTGCCATTTATTGTCAATTGGAGGCCCTGTGGCAGTGAACCTAATTTAACCTGTCCTTTTTGTTCCCCCTGGAATGTATCAACCATGTATTATTTTTCTGCCAGCGATATTCAAATAATAGGGAAAAATGGATACTACCACTTTGTCGGAGTATGGGGATTAGGAACTATATGGTTGCCGCTAGAATTTTTAGATTGGACACAACACCCTTGATTGTGTTTGTTTTGTCCCGTTTTCTAATGGGGTTATGGTAAATCAGGCAGAGTAGTATTGGTCTCTGAGTTCCAGATTGTATCGTCTATTGCTGCTTGTTATGTGTCTTGTTTAAGTTTGTATCCTGACCATCTAATTTACTGATCCTTCTTAATGAGATGCTACTGGTTATAAGTCAATGGCTCTGGCCACACTGCAAAATTATGACCTATGACGATTTTTCGAGTTGTTACCCGAGTAATGTTCCAATGATTTTAACAAAGGTTTAAGGTTTTTAAAGATTGTATTGGTGTTAAAGTTTTTATGCTTTTATGTGAACTGTATCCATGCATGCACTTTTATGGCAGTATCTGCTGAATAAAGATTATTATGATATAACCCCCACCCCCGCAACCATTGTAAGGGTTATCTCTCATATTCATCGGGCATTTCTTCCCTTTAATGGTATCTTTCTTTCCATGTAGGAGGAAATGGATCCAGTGGCAGGATCCTTGGCCTGGGTAGAGTTTCAACTCTGGCCTAAGACCTTTATTAGTGCGTTGACACTTCTTGTTGTTCTGTTTTCACTATGCATTGGCAAGAAGGTTTCCTGCTACTGATCTTTCAAGTTCCTTGTTAGGCTATAGCTCAGTGGTGCATTGGGTATCAAAGCCCCCTCTAATGCAATGATCATATCCCGCCAATGCCTCAAGGTTACCTTGCTCCTGTGCCATCAACCTTGCTGCCTTTTTTTCTGCTTCATCCCTGGAGAGGATGTTGTTACTTATCACATTCTGGAATGCCTTATACCCTTTTTACCTATAGATATTGTTTATTTACCAATTCATATCACAGCCACGTTATTTGCTTACCGCATTGGTTGTTCTTCACCATCTCACCCCTTTTGTCGGTGTTGTGGCTAATTTTCATCTTCAGTTTTCCTTCTGGAACATGTGTCCCTTAGACATTATGAATCCATCACTTTGAGTATTGGTTTCCAAGGAGTCTGGAGTCTCCCTCAGCATCCTTTTCCTGAAGAAGGTTCTTCCTCCTCATTGGAGGTGATAAGGATTCTATCTCTCAAATGCCTGTATACCACTTCTGCCTTATTTGGCGAATTTCTTCTGCTCAAAGGAATTGTTTCTCTTTTTCTCTCTCTCTCTTCCTTTGGATGAGGTGGGTATTTTCCTCTTTTTTAGTGGTGGTATTTTGGAGGTTTTGCTTTGTATATATCCTGTCTCCTGTTGAAAAATGTCTTTCTGGCATTGATCCTTGCAGTGCTTCTGTGCACTGCCATCCAATATTTTAGTTTTTTTCCCCACTTTGTGCGGCTTGATCCCTTTATGTCTATGTACTCCCATCTTTTATCAGAAGCTTCAGTCAGGTCTTGCAGCCTAATTTCTCTGTCTATTGGATGGAAATTGGTGGTTTGTTGAGGCCTTCCGTGTGTTGACCTTTATTTCGACTATAACTTTTGATGGACCGGTTGTGGTCTTCATTCCCTTCTTAGCAGAGTTTTTGCACTTGCTGTTTTCTTTAGATTTGCTTTTAACTGCCTGATGGTAGTCACGTCAGTCAGTAGCGTTGGTTCATGGGCGGTTGCTATTATTTTTCTGGGGTGGGTGGTGCTTCCACTCCTTCTCTCCTCTTATACGGTTACCAATGTATGTTTGTGTTTATATCTATCTTTCGATGGATACCTCTCTTCTATAAGTGTTCCTCGTTCCTACACTGGTCAGTCTCCCCCACTTGCTGCGGGAGGCTCTGATTTGCTTCGCTGACGGGGTGGATAATACTTTTGCTGTATTCTGATACATTTGTGTGTATGCTTATATATCTATAGATTTTATATGCCATAGGGCGTACGTATCTGCTATGGTAGCTACGCCTTTCTTGGTGTTCTGGTTCTACCTCAACTTGCTAGTTGCTTATGCATTTCTTTTTCTTTCTCTTGTGGGCTTCTAATTCACATAGTCCCGGAGGGTTACCTTTCTCTAGAAGGGTTTTTTTCTCCTACTGAGCGTGGCCTCTACCAAACGTTGTTGTTCTTCTTCTCGCAGTGCTATTGTTCAGCATTGATGGGATCTCTCTTTCCATCATGGATGTGCTCTGAGATTCCCTTTTCTCTGTGTCTCATAGGGTAGGGTTAGCTCACATACTGGTTTCCAAGACAAGAAGCTGGAGCTCTAGTTCAATGGCATGGGCTGTTGTCCTTGGTCCTTTAGCCTAGTCCAGTCATGGGTTGAATACCTTCGGTATGGCTACATAGTATAATTGTTTCTATGAAGTGTTTTCTCCAACACTTTCTTATCCCTCTGCTGTGGGTAATGTTGTCCACATATTTCTCAAGGTCTTGCAGACTTCAGCTCCCTACGGGCATTCCACAGTGTTTCTGGTGGAGCATCTTCTTTGCTTGACCTTTAATTCTTACGACAGCCTGGTCACTTTATCTCATTATGGACCAACTAGTCCTATTCAAGGATCTTTTGTGAGTTCAGTTCGCAAACCCTCCTCCAGGGATGGTGTTGCTTGGGTATCTAATTCTAAGATAAGGAATCTGCGGCTAGATGTCTCTGTCAGATGAATGCGTTACTTACTTTCGGTAACACCTTATCTGGTCGAGACAGGACCGAGCTGCAGATTCCATAATGACCCACCCATCCTCCACACTCTGCAAACTGCTTGTTCTGTTACCTACAAGACTTTGTATTTGGTTTGACACAAAGATGTCTCTCTTTTGGCACACTGTTTCCATAGCAGTTTCTTTAAGTGGCTCTGTGTTGTTGGTGTGAAAAATAGCCACAGAGGAAACTGACGTCAGCGCGTCAGTGGAGGGCTTATATGGACTCCGTCTACCTCACATCCGGAGGACGATGCCGCTATGGAGTTACTTGACGCCCTCTACTGACAGAGGTGCAGAGGTACTGCTATAAAAATTTTCCAGATCCAGTCTGGCGCCTGAGGAGAATTCTAAGAAAAGGAATCTGCGGCTAGATCCTGTCTCTACCAGATAAGGCGTTATCGAAGGTAAGTAACTTATTAATCAGGACTGGAGTAATATGTGGAGGAAGGTGTGCAATGTGCTGAAGTGTCTTCTGATCTAAATTGGTCTAAGGGTGGAACCCCATAGACCCCTTGTCAGTGGCACCTAATGGCATTGTGGCAGACACCAATATTCATGTCCTGGATGGACTGTACTTTATAAGGGATGCATTTGCATTCATTCTATTTGTAAGCAGCTATCTGCGCTCCCTCTTCCATTGATATTAAGAGTTTTCCAAAGATTCAGAATCAGACATCATCACTCTTTCATCTGTATATGCCTTCTTGGACGTGGTTTTCTGGTTCAGCTCCAGGGAATAGGGATTCTAACGAAACAGTGAAGAGAGTTCATCATCCATTCTTTCCATATCTGAACTTGGAGATCTGTTTCCTCAATACTTAATGTTTTCCCATCCCTTTGTCTACTGGGCTACTTAAGACATTATGTCAGAGACCAAATAACATTCCCCAATGACCTGGTAGTAGGGTCTCGAAAAGAGGATTTAATTTTCTTACTTGCTTGAATGGCACATTTGTCATCACTCAACACCAGCAATGATGGCTATGCATGCAGCATGCTAATGTAAACATAACCTTTTCCTTTTGGAGATAGTATTAACAAACCCAAGAAGTACTTTTCTCACTTAAATGCCATCATTGTATGCCACTTGATGATGGGCTCCTTTTTATGTATCTCTTTGTCTTTAAAGGGACATTAGTGTAGTTTTGCTTGGCTTTGGTCACAGAAACTCTCTTTGTGAGTCTCTCCATAGCAAGAAGAGTCTGTGAGTTGTAGGATCTCGTCCTCTGATCTTTTTTTTATTTTCTTAAACAATTTTATTTATTTGTGATTTTCAAGATCAAATAACAATCAATGTATTTATAGAAAATCTTTTGAGACCTTGGACACTCAAGCATTCCTCCGTGAGATTCCATAGCTATTCAGTATTTTACCCACCACTTCAATATGCCCTTCATTTAGCATCACTCACCCTTAAACACTTTCTGGACCATTTGGATCCATTCTCCAGTATCACCAGGATGTCTATTTGGAAATGTGAGATCCCATTCGTGATCCCACTAAAATTAATTGTTCGTTGCCCTGCTTGTCTATTGTCTGTGTACCAACCATCCTAGATAGCCTTTACGCCCCATCCAACAGCTCTTCAGCAGCCTTCTCCTCTGTTGTAATGTCTCGCATTCTGCTAGGGCCCATTCCTTCATATCTGCCTCCCAGTACTTCCTAGTGAGCCTTCTACCTGATCAACAGCAGACTGCTATATGATGTTTTGCTAATAACAGTCGTAGTGCCGCAAATCTAAGTATTTTTTTTCTGTTATTGGGTTTCGGTAAAATACTCCGCAAACAGTGCTTAATGGTTTCCTTTAGTTTTAGGCCAGTTGTGGATTGCATGGTTGGTACTATCCCCAGTATTCTGCTATTATTCGACATGCCCACGTCATGTGTACAAGTGAGGCATCCAGGTCTGAGCATTTAGGGCAATTGAGTGATCTGTTTGGATGTATTTTGTGTGGTCTCAGCGGTGTTAAACGTGCAATGTAAGAAATTGAAGTGAGCCAGTTGAAACCTGGCATTTTGTCCTCTGATGTTTATGATGTTTTGTTTTCTTGACATTGGTGTAAATAAAGGCATTTGCCATTCTGGATTTCCTCAGGTCTCCTTTATGTTTGGCGTAAGTGTATTCATAATCTGGATGTCTGACTAGATTTGAAATTCAGAAGCAGGTCTTTTCTTAGGCTAACTCCCACCGCTTTGCCATTCATGGTGAGATGGATCCCAGTAAGTCAGCATCACAAACTGCTATCACAACATGGATAGGCTATTAAAGTCATTATTCATGCATATAACTTCACAATTCTACTCCTCAGATGCTGATGTTCCCTGGAGTTCTCTCTAGCAGAGCTACTTGAATTCTGATGTTCACCATTGTTCACTCTGCATGCATTAGGTTTTGAATGCAGCTACTAAAATTAATGCTTTATTTAATTCCTTCTTCAGTTTAATTTTCTTGCTGGACAATCTGTTTTGATCATTTGAGAGTAATATAGAGGTGGGCCTAGATACCTTTACATTTATTTCTCATCTCTTTTAGAACACTCACTTTCTCCTTTAAATATCTTTTGTATCTTTTTAAACGAAACTCAGATCAGTGGGCTACTTACGGTAAGGAATGGAACTGGCCATACACACCAATGGGTTGGCACCGTGACAACTTCAGGCCAGTACATTTTTGAACAGATTAAGAAATACGTTTTGGTTCAGACTCCTGGTGGCCCTGGATTCCCATGAGATGGCCACAGCAGTGAACCCAGAGTTAATAGCACAGGACTCGGGATAAGGTAAC
Source organism: Calotriton arnoldi (assembly GCA_963921515.1). Lineage (NCBI taxonomy): Eukaryota > Metazoa > Chordata > Amphibia > Caudata > Salamandridae > Calotriton > Calotriton arnoldi. The sequence goes on from CAWUFW010004817.1 coordinate 245,031, forward strand.
TTTATGTTGCTACCGCAGTTGAGGGATTGATTAATTTTATGCTGAGAGAATTCACTTCTAATGCAACCTGATTCCATAGTCCTTGCTCCTGTAAATTTGAAGATTCTCTCACAGACTGGAAAATGACAGGAGATTGAAAGGAATATTTTGTACGTTGTGCCAGGAAGTTAAAGTAGTCAATATATTTTCCACTTTTTTTTTAATTAGAAGGGATGCGTTCTGTGCTTAACTTTCTATTGCTTTGAAGTTTAATTCATTCATTTTTACTTTAAGGAAAGGCCACGCTTAAGAGAGCATGCCATAGCACTATATGCTAGAATACGTCCTCCCTCACTGTTTGCTGATTGGTGTCCTCATTTACTAGGGTTGATTGCTCAGGAAGGAGGGTGGCCAGTGTGGATTCAGATGGAGTTATAAAAGTCTGGTCCCTGAATCCACTAATGCAGACGAAAGCCTCTGCCATCTCTAAATCGCCACTTCTTTCACTGGAATGGGCATCAAAGCGGGACAGGCTGGTGAGTATGGTAACAGCACACACCTTTAATAAGATCATTACTCTTATCTTTAAGTTTTTATGTAGTTGCATAGTTCCAAAATGTTTCAGCATATGTGAACTATCAATTTGTTCATCCTGTGAGCCTCATTCAGTTGGTGCGATAGCCTTGCACACTAAGTAAGGTGTGTAGCTATGATCCCCACATGCTTTAATTAAATAGCAGTGCTTTTGTCTCCACCATGATCAGTTTTAAACTAAGACGTTAAGATTGTCTGCCTTACTTGTTAAACATCCTATATCCATCCAGATTAGGTGACTATAGTGTCTTCTTGTGACCTTAGGACCCCTTAATCCTATTGAGAAGAGATAACCTTACTAACAATTTCATCTTAAGATTTACAAAGTAAGTTTTTTTTTCTGCAGGTGACTTTGAGAAGGGTAAGGGCATTGTGGTTGGTGGTTCTCTTCACAAGTCCATGTAAGGCATTTTCTGGGGTCCTGGGCTTGATGGCCAGCATCCTAAATGCTCTTGTGTCCTTTGGATAGATGACCAAGTTACTTCGTTTGGATGCTTAACTCTTCAAGGGTAGTGAATTAGGTATTCAGGACTTACTCTTGCACAAGCTTACAGGCTCCAAAACAGTAATATCACATGATAACACCAATACTCAGTTTGTATGTTATATGTACAACTAGACTTTAATGATGAGCAGGGTAGTTAAAACTATGACACAAGCCAAAAAGGTTATAGAATTTTCTGGGTTCGCAATAAAACCCTGATGAATTTTCAGCATTTAAGAACTAGGTTCTGCAGAAACAAATTGCATGAGTTCCTGTGGCAGGTGTTCTTTTCCAGGCAAAGCAGTTTACTTCAGTGCAAGTCTATGATTCAGGACTTAAATCTGGTTGGAGAGATTTTCACTACAATGTTAGTAACTAAATTGCAGTGGAACAGAGATGATACACAGTTAAAATGGATATGATATGTCTGACCTCTGTCCTGTTGTCTTTGTTTCTTAGTTGCAGGAGCTCAAACCTGAGCTCGCCACTTTAAACTAAGTTCCTAGTGAAAAGAAAAAAACTTTAACCACAAACCCACCTCCCAAACAGTGAACAGGGCTATAAGTGAACAGCAGTCCATTTCCAGTAAAAGTAACAAGGATTCACTGGCCCTCAGTCTTTTTTATTCAGGACAAAAGCTACAGTGAATACACATCTACAGAAGTGTTCCCACAGATACTGAATATAAGGGGATTAGTTTTTAAGTTTTCCAATTTCCAGTTGGAGAGGAATCCACAGAAGTACCAACACCCACTGGCCTTATTTCGACAATATTATATCCAGATCCATAAGAGTTAGACAGACTATTCAAACTGTTGTACATTGAGGGTGAGTGGCTTCTGCCAGCGTAACCATATCATAAAGCTTGGGGTGAAGAGAAAACATGATGGGTATCAATGTATCAGAGATGTCCGCATTTTTTATAAGTTTATTTTTTGGTATTTTAAAGCCACATTGTACTACACATAGTTACAGAGCCACTTTAACAGTATGGCTTAAACAACTGAAGAAACAAAAACATTTGGGTAGCGGGAATTGTGGACATTCTTTTTACCAGGTCTGAGCCGCCACTGCATTGTTTACAAATTGTTGGGCGCATGATAGAACACAATAACATGGGTATACGTTACACATAACATCAAGTCGATGGTACAGACAGTACTGGTGGTCCTGGCAGCTACCAACACCTTCCACTCTTAGAGCACAGGAGGGTTACAAATTATGAAATAAGCAGCACTTCAGGGTCGCCTAGACTGGGGGTGTGTTGACCAGATATCCCTCCAGGGGGTGCTGGCGGGGTGGAAGTGGCTGATTCTCTCTGTCTGAGCCAGGCTAGAAATGGAGCCCAAATATCCTGGGGCTAGACGCGGGGGACATGAGTTCCGAAAAATGTGGACAATTGTTCTTGACAAAATGCGACATCTTTTATCCAGGAGTCAGTGGAGGTGCCATTGTGTTTCCCCTAGTATACTGCTATTCTGCGCTTGGCCAACAGCAGTAGCATTGCGACCAGCCGGCGATCAGCGGGGGGAATTTCTTTGACATGTCCCAGGAGTCCCACAAATGGTGTGTGGTCGATATCCACCCCTGTCATATCTCGCACAGTGTTGAACACTTTGACCCAGTATCTCGCTATCAGTGGGCAGTACCATGCCAGATGGAGAAATGTGGCATCTGGCATGAATGAAACTGCATTTGTAGAGCGCACGGCTACTGAAAGGATTGTCCCGGCGCTATCAGGTTGACTGCACACCAAGACTGGATGGAATACTTAATTTGCTAAATAACCAAGTTTTTAGTTTCTTCCTGATGATTGAGAGTTCCGAGGTAGTCCGAAGTGCCAGCGGAAGTTGATTCCAGGCTTTAGCACCAAGGTACAAGAATGATCTTCCACCGATTCTGGCCCAGCGGATTTTAGGGGTAGTGGCTAAGTGACCAGAGAGCATCTTACATTTCCAACAGGTGCTCCCTGCCCTTAGAACCATGTCAAAGATCTGCAAAGGCTTTGTTAGACTTGACATCTTTTGGTGTGTTTCCCCTGAGTTTTTGCTTTCTGACCTCCTGGTTTTGACTCTGTTTTTGCTGGTTTTGTGCCTCTGCGCACATTCTCACTGCTGATCAGTGTTAAAGTGCAAGTGCTCCTGTTGTAAATTGTATTATGGATTAGTGTTTCCATGATTGGCATGTTTGATTTACTTGTCAGTCCCTAGTAAAGTGCACTGAGTGTGCCAGGGCCTGTAAATCAAATGCTGCTAGTGGGCTGCAGCACTGGATTGTGCCACCCACACAAGCAGCCTGTAAATGTAACTCTGGCCTGCCATTGCAGAGCCTGTGTGCAGTCTGGGACTGCCATGTCGACTTGGCAAGTGTACCAACTTTCCAGGCCCTAACCTTCCCTTTTCTTACATGTCAGTCACCCCTAAGGTAGGCCCAAGGTACCCCTGTGGGCAGGATGCAGTGTCTGAGAAAGGTAGGACATGCCCTGGTGTGTGTGGCATGTCCTGATAGTGAATTACTACCTATTTCATTTTTCACTATTGCAAGGCTACCTGTTCCCAATGGACAGAATAGGGAGTTTGTTTATAACATCTTATAAACATAACTGGCCCTAGGAACAAGATAGAAAAATAAAGTTTAGTATGCCTGAACTCAGAATCTAAAGATGCATCTTTTAGTGAAGGTGATTTTTACATTCTGTGTTTGAAAATATTACTACTTTTAGAAAGTAGGTATTTTCTTGCTCAGCCATCCAGTAGGCCTCTGCTGGGTCTGTGGATTGACTGTCTGGGCTTTGGATGACAGGGGCTGGGGAGGAGCAGTGGCTCCGGATAGTGTAGGTGGGTCAGGAAAGGGCTGAATAGACCGGGGCTGCATTTAGAGTAGGGGGAGGAGATTTCCTTTCACCTGAATGGGCCTGGTCTGCCTCTGACAATGCCGTCTCCACTGCCTGCCAGGAAGCTACACCAGAGAGGACAGAACTGGTTCTGGCTGGGCACAGACACTCTCTGCCTGAGAGGACAAATGAGTTTGGGCTATAAAAAGTGGGGTCCAAACCCCTGAATTTTAGAACTCTTTTGGACCAAGAAGACTGCCAAGAAGAAGAGCTGGAGAAGCTGTGAGGAGGAACTACCACTTTGCTGAGTGCTTTGCTGTGTTGGCATGCAGTGGCTGCTTCTGTCTTGGGCAGTGAAAGGACTGGACTGAACTTTCTACAACTTCTTTCTTTGAGTATCTCCAAGGGCTTGAGGTAGAGCTTGCCCCCATTTCAAGAAGTCTCAGGAACAGCAAAGACTTCAAGTTCCTCTGCCCTCAGCACTGGGAACTGTGTGTTTTGTGCTGCAACGGAAGAAAAAGCAACCCGACGCTGCCTACGACGCCGCACCCGACTCCGTGTCCTGAAGGCACCGCCGCAACGTCACACCGCGACCCTGGTCTCCCCGACGACGCCTGCTGACGCTGCCACCGAGCCAATACTCGCACCGTGACCTGTGGACACCGCAGTCCGCATCGCCTCGCTTCACGACGCCACCTTGGTTTCCCTGACGATGCCGCTCCACGCCGAAATTGACTCCGCTGCTTGCACGTGGTTTGAGGGCACCGCTCGTAAGGTTACACGACGCACCGCCCTCCTCCCGCACCGCAGCCTTGGCCTACCGACGCCGGCGCCATCGACTCCAGTTTGTCAGCCGACGACAGCGCTTCAGCAACGATGACGCCGCTGCTTGCACTGTGACCTGCCAGCACCGCGTCGTGCACCTCATCACTTCGCACCGCGACCCTGGTCTCACTGACAACGCCATCTGACGCCGCCATCGAGCCGCTGCTCGCTCCGCGACCTGAGGGCATCGCATGCCGCACCGCTGCACTTCGCACCGCAGCACCCGACGCCCACCAACGCCAGCGCTCCTGACTTCAACCGCGAGGAGTTCGATCTGCAACGCGTGTGACTTCGAGGGCCTGACGACTCCTGCACCGACCTCTGGAACCGACGCCTGCGGACGCCGTGCTTTCGGAAACTGAACGAGAGGTCGCCTACGCCCTGCATTTCTAAAGGTACTGTTTTGCGGGTCTCCCTGACACCGTAGTTGGCCCGCGACGCCGCAGTCAGCCAGAACTGTTTGGATTTGCTTGTTCACGACGCAGTGATAGCCCCGGACGGAGCTATCGACTTCAAGGAACTGTATTTCAAGGTTATTTTGATAACTGGAGATTTGTAAGTACTGTATTGTGGATTTGTATCGTTTTTGGTCTTGTCTTAAGTATATAAAATATTTGATATTTTTCTAAACTGGTGTGGTGTCCTTTTGTAGTGCTTACACTGTGTTACTGTTGGTTATGTGCAAATGCTTTACACACTGCCTCTAAGATAAGCCTGACTGCTCGTGCCAAGCTACCAAGGGGGTGAGCAGGGGTTATTTTAGGAGTGTAACTCCCTTATCCTGACTAGAAGGAAGGGTCCCTACTTGGACAAGGTGCAAACCATTGCCAACTAGAGACCCCCATTTCTAACATTGGTTGTCAGCAGTGAGGCTAGGACTTGCACTTGCACTTGACTTACAGTGATTGGTGTGCACTACTACCATATCGCAGACCATTACGTACCACATACTGGTTCTCTTTCTGTTTGGCCTATTTTTTTATCTTGCCAGTTTTTTTTCTGAGAACTTGAACTTGCTACTTCATCATGCCTGAATCAAGAGCATCATCTGCTGCATCTTTGGAAGTGGCTTTTGAGGAGGATAGGTTGGAATCCTACATTGTGAAAGAATTGAAGGCTATTTGCAAAAACCTAAAGGTCCAAGTCAGAGGCCTCACCAGGAAGGGGGAGCTACAAAAGGCGCTGAGGGTCTGGGTAGCAGCCAGACATGCCAGTGGGCAATCTGGAGATCTTAGTGGAGAGGCGGAGGAGCCTATTCCTAGGGTGGGTGTGCTTTTGGGAGGGGGGGAACCCTCCAGGCCAGGCAGCAGTGGCCTGTCCCCAGAGGAGCTGGAGGACAAGCGGGAAGCAAGGAAGTTCGAGTTGGAAAAACTCAGGATAGAAACTGAAAGGGAAGACAAAAGAATAGCCATGGAGGAAAGGAAGATGATCTTAGATCATGAACGACGTCTTAAGGAGCTGGAGCTAAGGAGTAGACCCAGCTCAGATGGTGGCAGCAATTCGTCAGGGCAGTCAGACAGAATTGTGCACATCCCCAAGAATGTAGGCAAGGAATTCAAGAAGGGGGATGACATACAAAGGTGGTTCCAGGGGTATATGGCGTCTATTCATATGAATGGGGTCCCTGAAAGGAATTGGGGGGCAGGGCTGTGGCCTCTCTCTCCAGAAGAAGCTAGCTTTGGGTAAGGGGCAGAACCTCACCTATGCTGATATGAAGGACGCTCTCCTCGCCAGGTATGGTCTCACTCCTGAGAAGTATAGGGATCAGTTCAGATGCAGCAAGAAAACTGATGCCAGCACTTGGTTGGAATGTGTAGATTTGTTCTGCGGGTCTCTGGATGGCTGGGTAAAGGGCAGTAATGTAACAGATTTTCAGGGGCTCTACAATTTGATTGCATGGGAGCACTTGTCTAGTCTATGCTTTGCAGAGCTGCGCCAGCACTTGGTTGATAGTAAGCTGACTGACCCCAGGAAGCTTGCTATGGAGGCAGACCGCTGGGTGAGTACCAGGGTCCACAAGAAAGCGTTTGGGGAGACTCAGCTAAAGGTGGGCAGGGTGCCCAGCAGAAAAGTGGGGGGGACAAGGGTAAAGCACAGGAGTTCTCTAAAGGGCCCCAAACTAACACCCAGGGTAAAGGTTCCATCCCCCAGGAGATAAGAAATAAGGGTCTCTTCAGGATTGCCTGCTGAAACTGGCCCGCAAGTGTTTTGCATGTGACCAGGTGGGGATCCCAAGTGTCCCAAGAGGGCACAGCCACCCACTGGTGGGTAGACCAAGGTGTTGGCGAGTGTAGCGCTTGGGGAGGAGGGGTACGCACAGGAGGGTGGGGATCCCGCAGAAATGACCCTCGTCTCACTAGGGGATAGTGAGATGGTCCCAGGAAACCAGGTGCCCCCTAACACAAAGAAATATAGCACCTGGGTGACCATCAATGGGAAAAGGGTAGAGGCTCTCAGAGATACTGGAGCCAGTATGACCTCAGTCCGGTGTCACCTGGTGTCTGAAGAGCAGGTTGTCCCCGGGGCATTCCACCAAGTAGTTGCTGTGGACAACTCGGAGCGTCAGTGTATGGTGGTGAAGATTCCCTTTGAATGAGGGGGGGGTCTCGGGTCCCTTGAAGGTGGTTGTGAGCCCTACCATGCCTGAAGATTGTCTGCTAGGTAACTACCTTGTGGAAGGATGTTGAGCTCAGGCCTCACTTGGAGATGCTTGGGTTGCCAGAGTGGGCATGCGTGTCCACTCGGTCAATGGCGGCCAGAAAGGGTGATCAGAAGGATTTGGAGCCTGAAACAGTGGCCCAGGTCCCTGCCAAGAGAAAGGGCAGGGGGCGCGGGAAACCGGCCCCTGAAGTTCCCACGGACCGGGAGGAGGCTGACCTTGAAGGGGACATCCCGGTGCCTACAGGGGAACAGGTAGCTGAACTGGGGGACATCTCTGAGCTGACCCATTGGCAGCAAGAAGGGGGTCCCACCAGGGAAAATTTCTGCAGGGAGCAGAAAGAGTGCCCTTCTCTGGAGGGTCTGCGGCGGCAGGCTGCAGAACAGGCAGCTGGTGATCAGTCTGGATCACATTGGATCTACTGGGAGAATGGTCTCCTGTATAGCGAGCCTAAGGTCGCTGAGCCTGGGTCAGCCCGTGTGCTGGTGGTACCCCAGCGCTTCAGGACCTTCCTACTGGGTCTGTCTCATGACGTGCCTTTGGCAGGACATTTGGGGCGGGACAAGACCTTTGACAGGCTTGTCACCCACTTCTTCTGGCCCCAAATGCGAAGGCAGTCGGATGGACATTGTAGGTCTTGCCAAACTTGCCAGGTAAGAGTGGGAGGAAGGTCAAAGCTCATCTCCAACCTTTTCCAGTTCTGGTACACCCTTTGAAAGGGTAGGGATGGACATTGTGGGGCCACTGGATTCCAAGACAACCATGGGCAATAGGTACATCCTGGTCTTGGTGGACCATGCCACCCGGAGGCAATCCCTCTCAGGACAACGACAGCGCCAGTGGTGGGCCGGGCGTTAATGGGGATCTTTTCCCGCTTGGGGTTCCCCAGAGAGGTGGTTTCTGACAGGGGGACCAATTTCATATCCAAGTATATGACATCCCTGTGGAAGGAGTGTGGTGTAACCTACAAGTTCACCACTCCTTACCACCCACAAGGTAACGGTCTGATGGAGAGATTCAACCAGACCTTGAAGGGTCTAACAGAACCCATGAGGTGTAAGTGGGACTCCCTCTTGCCATGCCTACTCTTTGCATACAGGGAGGTGCCACAGAAGTCTCTTGGGTTCAGTCCCTTTGAGCTTCTGTATGGTCACCCTGTGAGAGGACCTCTGAGTTTGGTGAAGGAAGGCTGGGAGGCAGCTCCCAGGAAAACTCCCCAGGATATGTTTAGTTACATGCTGGCCTTCAGAAACCAAACTGCCCGCTTCAGGAAACTCGCTCAGGCGAACCTAGAAGCAAGCCAGGAAGAAATGAAGAAGTTGTATGACCAAAATGCCATTCTGGTCGAAATTCAACCTGGGCAAAAAGTGTGGGTTATGGCCCCAGTGGAACCTTGTGCCTTGCAGGACAAGTGGACTGGGTCGTTTGAGGTGGTGGAGCGCAAAAGTGATGTCACCTACCTGGTGGATTTGCGGACTCCAAGGAACCCTTTGAGGGTCCTGCACGTGAACCGCCTCAAGCCCCACTTCGAGAGGTCCGTAGTGAGCATGCTCTTGGCAACAGATGATGGGGTGGAAGAGGAGAGTGAACCTCTCCCTGACCTCCTGTCCACCAAGGAGCATTATGGGTCAGTGGAAGGTGGGATCCTCTCCCCTACACTGACCCTGAGCAGCAGAGCAACTGTCACCAGTTGTTGGGACAGTTTGCCCCACTGTTCTCTCCTACCCCAGGTGTTACTCACTGGTGTACCCATGAAGTGGACACTGGTGACAGCCCTCCTGTAAAACACAAGATTTACAGGTTGACTGACCGGGTCAGGGCCAGCATCAAAGAGGAGTTCTCTAAGATGTTGGTGTTGGGGGTGATCGAGCCCTCCAACAGTCCTTGGGCCAGCCCAGTGGTCTTGGTCCCAAAGGCTGCTTCACCCAGTGCCATTCCAGAACTGCGGTTTTGTGTGGACTACCGTGGGCTCAGTGCCGTCACCAGGACTGACGCACACCCCATCCCCAGAGCTGATGAGCTCATTGATCAGTTGGGAGCTGCCAGGTTCCTCAGCACGTTTGATTTAACGTCTGGGTACTGGCAGATTGCCTTAACCGATGGGGCCAAGGAGAGGTCAGCATTCTCAACCCCAGAAGGACATTTCCAGTTCTGGGTGATACCCAGTTGGGTTAAAGAATGCCCCTGCCACCTTTCAGAGGTTGGTCAACCAGGTGTTGGCTGGACTGGAGGATTTCAGTGCCACCTACCTGGATGACATTGCAGTGTTCAGTTCCAGCTGGGAAGAACACTTGCAGCTCCTCGGGGAAGTGTTGAGGGCTCTGCAGAGGGCAGGCCTCACGATCAAGGCCAGTAAGTGCCAGATCGGGCAGGGTTCTGTGGTGTACTTGGGACACCAGGTAGGAAGCGGCCAGGTGGCGCCCCTACAGCCCAAGATTGACACCATTCTGGCTTGGGAACCCCCCAAGACCCAGACAGAGGTGAGAGCCTTTTTAGATCTCACTGGTTACTACAGGAAGTTTGTTAAGGGCTATGGCACCATTGTTGCCCCCTTAACAGAGCTGACTTCCAGGAAGCAGCCCAAGAAGGTGATCTGGACTGAGTCCTGCCAGAAGGCTTTTGATGCCCTGAAGGCCGCTATGTGCACGGCGCCCGTGCTCAAGGCACCCGACTTCTCCAAGGAATTTGTCGTGCAGACCGACGCTTCAGAGCATGGTGTGGGAGCGGTGCACTCACAACTGAACGAAGAGGGCCTAGACCAGCCGGGAGTCTTCCTTAGCAGGAGACTACTCCCCAGGGAACACAGGTGGAGTGCCATAGAAAGGGAAGCTTTTGCTGTGGTCTGGGCATTGAAGAAGCTGAGACCCTACCTGTTTATGACTCACTTTCCGGGTTCAGACGGACCACAGGCCCCTCAGATGGTTGATGCAAATGAGGGGTGAGAATCCAAAACTGCTGAGGTGGTCCATCTCCCTACAGGGAATGGACTTTACTGTGGAGCACCGCCCTGGCACAGAGAAATGAAGGGGACATGTGTTCGACTTGGCATCTTTTGGCGTGTTTTCCCTGAGTTCTTGCTTTCTGACCTCCCGGTTTTGACTCTGTTTTTGCTGGTTTAGTGCCTGTGCGCACGTTCTCACTGCTGATCAGTGTTAAAGTGCAAGTGATCCTGTTGTAAATTGTATTATGGATTGGTGTTTCCATGATTGGCATGTTTGATTTACTTGTCAGTCCCTAGTAAAGTGCACTGAGTGTGCCAGGGCCTGTAAATCAAATGCTGCTAGTGGGCTGCAGCACTGGATTGTGCCACCCATACAAGCAGCCTGTAAATGTAACTCTGGCCTGCCATTGTGCCTGTGTGCAGTCTGGGACTGCCATGTCGACTTGGCAAGTGTACCAACTTTCCAGGCCCTAACCTTCCCTTTTCTTACATGTCAGTCACCCCTAAGGTAGGCCCAAGGTACCCCTGTGGGCAGGGTGCAGTGTATGAGAAAGGTAGGAAATGCCCTGGTGTGTGTGGCATGTCCTGATAGTGAACTACTACCAATTTCGTTTTTCACTATTGCAAGGCTACCTGTTCCCATAGGACTGAATGGGGAGTTTGTTTATAACATCTTATAAACATAACTGGCCCTAGGAACAAGGTAGAAAAATAAAGTTTAGTATGCCTGAACTCAGAATCTAAAGATGCATCTTTTAGTGAAGGTGATTTTTACATTCTGTGTTTGAAAAGACCACTTTTAGAAAGTAGGTATTTTCTTGCTCAGCCATCCAGTAGGCCTCTGCTGGGTTTGTGGATTAACTGTCTGGGTTTTCGATGACAGGGGCTGGGGAGGAGCAGTGGCTCCGGAGAGTCTAGTTAGGTCAGGAGAGGGCTGAATAGACCTGGGCTGCATTTAGAGTAGGGGGAGGAGATTTCCTTTCACCTGAATGGGCCTGGTCTGCCTCTGGCAATGCCGTCTCCACCTCCTGCCAGGAAGCTACACCAGAGAGGACACAACTGGTTCTGGCTGGGCACAGACACTCTCTGCCTGAGAGGACAAAGGATTTTGGGCTATAAAAAGTGGGGCCCAAACCCCTGAATTTTATAACTCTTTTGGATCAAGAAGACTGCCAAGAAGAAGAGCTGGAGAAGCTGTGAGGAGGAACTACCACTTTGCTGAGTGCTTTGCTGTGTTGGCCTGCAGTGGCTGCTTCTGTCTTGGGCAGTGAAAGGACTGGACTGAACTTTCTGCAACTTCTTTCTTTGAGTATCTCCAAGGGCTTGGGGTAGAGCTTGCCCCCTGTTCAAGAAGTCTCAGGAACAGCAAAGACTTCAAGTTCTTCTGCCCTCAGCACTGGGAACTGTGTGTTTTGTGCTGCAACAGAAGAAAAAACAACCCGACGCCGTCTACGACGCCGCTGCCGACTCCGTGTCCTGAAGGCACCGCAGTAATGCCGCACAGCGACCCTGGTCTCACCGACGACGCCTGCTGATGCCACAACGCTGCACTTCGCACCGCAGCACCCGGCGCCCGCCGACACCAGCGCTCCTGACTTCAACCGCGAGGAATTCGATCTGCAACGCGTGTGACTTCGAGGGCCCGACGACTCCTGCACCGAAATCTGGAACCGACGCCTGCGGACGCCGTGCTTTCAGAAGCTCAACGAGAGGTCGCCGACGCCCTGCATTTCTAAAGGTACTGTTTTGCGGGTCTCTCCGTTACCGTAGTTGGCCCGCGACGCCGCGGTCAGCCAGGACTGTTTGGATTTGCTTGTTCACGACGCCGTGATAGCCCCGGACGGAGCTATCGACTTCAAGGAACTGTATTTCAAGGTTATTTTGATAACTGGATATTTCTAAGTACTGTATTGTGGATTTGTATCGTTTTTGGTCTTGTCTTAAGTATGTAAAAATATTGGATATTTTTCTAAACTGGTGTGGTGTCCTTTTGTAGTGCTTACACTGTGTTACTGTTGGTTATGTGCAAATGCTTTACACACTGCCTCTAAGATAAGCCTGACTGCTTGTGCCAAGCTACCAAGGGGATGAGCAGGGGTTATTTTAGGAGTGTAACTCCCTTATCCTGACTAGAAGGAAGGGTCCCTACTTGGACAATGTGCAAATCATTGCCAATTAGAGACCCCCATTTCTAACAGGCGTTCTGTAAATTTGTTGTAGGAACTTGAAATGGATGAGACGTCTGCAATTGGGGTACAGAAACTCCAATTGGCAACAGAAGTAGAGCCACTATTCGGTTGTGACTAGGGATGTGGGATCAGAGTTCCAGGCATCTAATGCCCGTGGATGAATTATCGGGTGCGCTTGCTGCTTAACAGTGTATAGTCGTGTGATTAATTCGGTGGTGATGGTTCTGACAGTATATGTTCTAATGTAGTGAGGGTGAGGGATAGTGCCGGAAATGTATTATGTACATTACTGCAAGTGGCCTGCAGTTGGTTATAAAGAATAGTATCGGATATATTGAGGCATGCACCATCTCCGGGTTGAGGGGGGGCCATAAATTCATCTGGGTAGAGATCTGCAAGTTTAATGATGTTAAGGTTGCTTCCTGCCTGATTGCACCATTATTCTGTAGCATGGGGAAGTGGGGATTTCGTGCGAGTGAGATGGATAGGGCATATAAACTGGGGAGGCCTGCTCTCTTCCTCAATCCATCCACACCTACCTCATAGTCTCCAACATATTTACCTCCCTTTCCAGGTGCTTGTATTCCTGCTATAGTGCAGTGGAAAGTGGGACTGGGGCAGCGCTATCACTTTGTATAGTGATGTTGGGTTAGAATGGAGTTGGGTATAACCAATGGTGCAGAAACTGGGCGTGTGCACAATACGCATACAGGGTTAAGTCTGGTGCTCCCAGCCCCCCTTGACGAAGTGGTAGTGTCAGAACTTCCCAGGCTATTCTAGGTTGCTTTCCCACCCAGACCAAGGTAATCATGTTGGATCTGAGTCATTTAAAAAAATGGCAGGGTTAAGGGTATGGGCAAATTAACAAACAAATACAACCGCTTAGTCAGAACAATCATTTTTGCAATTCCTGTTCGACCTGCCATTGAAATGGGCCATTTTGTTCAGATGGGAATTCTCTCCTCTAACCACGTGATCACGCAGCCATAGTTTGTCTCCCATAGTTCTTTTATGTCTCTGCTGATCCAGATGCCCAGGTATTAAACTGATACAAAAGGGGATGATGGACGGAACGTTTGAGCCAATCAAACACTCACCCCCAGTCAACTGATCTGGGTTTAATCCATCATCATTCTTTAGCTCACTCCACCACCCCAGTTCAGACATGGGCATATGCAAATCAGTCTGACCCTGTGCCTCATGGGAACAGTCCAGCCCGAACTGCCAAGCCATGTCTTCCCTGGACCGGAAACAAGCATCCTAGGACCGGTTTCTGGCATTTCAGCCGTCATCAGCCAGGCTTGCTTGAATCCAGTGGCAAAGTGAGCAAGGGACCCACGTCTGGGCATACCCCCGCCAACTTAGGGCGACCAAAGCGATACAAAGGGGATGATGGACGGAACGTTTGAGCCAATCAAACACTCACCCCCAGTCAACTGATCTGGGTTTAATCCATCATCATTCTTTAGCTCACTCCACCACCCCAGTTCAGACATGGGCATATGCAAATCAGTCTGACCCTGTGCCTCATGGGAACAGTCCAGCCCGAACTGCCAAGCCATGTCTTCCCTGGACCGGAAACAAGCATCCTAGGACCGGTTTCTGGCATTTCAGCCGTCATCAGCCAGGCTTGCTTGAATCCAGTGGCAAAGTGAGCAAGGGACCCACGTCTGGGCATACCCCCGCCAACTTAGGGCGACCAAAGCGATACAAAAGGGGATGATGGACGGAACGTTTGAGCCAATCAAACACTCACCCCCAGTCAACTGATCTGGGTTTAATCCATCATCATTCTTTAGCTCACTCCACCACCCCAGTTCAGACATGGCCATATGCAAATCAGTCTGACCCTGTGCCTCATGGGAACAGTCCAGCCCGAACTGCCAAGCCATGTCTTCCCTGGACCGGAAACAAGCATCCTAGGACCGGTTTCTGGCATTTCAGCCGTCATCAGCCAGGCTTGCTTGAATCCAGTGGCAAAGTGAGCAAGGGACCCACGTCTGGGCATACCCCCGCCAACTTAGGGCGACCAAAGCGATACAAAAGGGGATGATGGACGGAACGTTTGAGCCAATCAAACACTCACCCCCAGTCAACTGATCTGGGTTTAATCCATCATCATTCTTTAGCTCACTCCACCACCCCAGTTCAGACATGGCCATATGCAAATCAGTCTGACCCTGTGCCTCATGGGAACAGTCCAGCCCGAACTGCCAAGCCATGTCTTCCCTGGACCGGAAACAAGCATCCTAGGACCGGTTTCTGGCATTTCAGCCGTCATCAGCCAGGCTTGCTTGAATCCAGTGGCAAAGTGAGCAAGGGACCCACGTCTGGGCATACCCCCGCCAACTTAGGGCGACCAAAGCGATACAAAAGGGGATGATGGACGGAACGTTTGAGCCAATCAAACACTCACCCCCAGTCAACTGATCTGGGTTTAATCCATCATCATTCTTTAGCTCACTCCACCACCCCAGTTCAGACATGGCCATATGCAAATCAGTCTGACCCTGTGCCTCATGGGAACAGTCCAGCCCGAACTGCCAAGCCATGTCTTCCCTGGACCGGAAACAAGCATCCTAGGACCGGTTTCTGGCATTTCAGCCGTCATCAGCCAGGCTTGCTTGAATCCAGTGGCAAAGTGAGCAAGGGACCCACGTCTGGGCATACAGGTATTAAACTGGGCCGTTAGCCCACTGTAGTGGGTAGTCAAACATAAATGGCTGCGTTGTGTCTGTGAGGGGAAGCAATATGCACTTGGACCAGTTGATTTGGATCCCTGAGAACTGACCACATTTTAACAGTTCTTGTATCATGGGATATAAGTTGTCTTTTAGATCTGAAAGAGACACGTTAGTGACAGATTCCTTACCTTAGAATATCCCCAGGCGTCAGGCTGGATCCGGAAAGTTTTTGCATAGCAGTACTCTTGCGCGTCGGTAGGCGGCGTCGTGCGGCTCCGCGTCCCTCGTCGGCGTCGTGATCGCCGGGATGACGTCGCGGGCAGTACTTAGACGCCGCCCCTGCGCGCTGACGTCCGTTCTTCTTTTTCCGCGCCAGTAAGCGCAGATCCGGGAAGAGCAGTGCCCTAGTCATTTTTTGACTACTTTTTTGGTGATTTTTTCACTGTCTTTTCTTCGAGTCATCTAGGCTCCGAGGTGTCGGTAGGGATGCCCGGCTTCAAGCCATGCGACGCCTGTGGTCGAATGATGTCGATCACAGACCCGCACTTAGAGTGTCTCTACTGTCTCGGCCGCGACCACGACACAAAGTCGTGTTCCGACTGCCGGGCCTTACACCCGAAGGCTTTGCGAGAGCGGTCTCGAAAGCTGCTCGAGGTCCGGCAGTCGGCTCCGCGCCGCACCAAGCCCCGGTCACGGGAGAGGTCGAGGGTCGGTCGCGGAGTCCTCGGCCGTCATCGGAGTCCAAGTCTTCGCACTCTTCGGGTAAGTCGAAGCACAAAAAGTCTAAGAAGCACCATCGCTCTAAGACTTCGCCTCGCCGGTCTCGCGACTCGGCTGCGGCCCCTGTCGGCACCGTCCCCGTGGCTCCGGATGTGCCTGTGGCGCCGCCCCCGCATTACCCGTCCTTCCCGGGTTCGGGGGCGACTCCGGCCGAGATACAGGAATTCCTGTCGGCCATGGCCCGCCTCTTCGGGCCTCAAGGCCCCTCCGGTGCGCCTTCGGGCCCCGCGGGCCCAGTTCCGGTTGCCCCGGCGCCGCCTGTATCACCAGCCTCACTCCCGGCCCCGGCTTCGGCCCCGGCCTCGAACCTGGCTCCGGTGATACCGCAACCTCCATCGACGCCGGTTGACCTAACTACGCCTCCGCCGATGTCCCCGGTGCCGTTCCTGACGCCGCCTGGGGCTCCGGGCGGCGTCATTCCCCCGTTCTCTCCGGATCCGGACGCAGCGTCGGACCGGCGTCGTCCGACGCCGGCTCCGGCGCCACTGAGACCTTGGGTCCCTGACGTCTCTCCTCCTCCTTATTTTCTATCGGAGGAGGACCAGGAGAACTGGGAGGGGTCGGAAGACCCTCTCACACAGCAGTGTGAGTATGATGAGGACTGGGCAGAGGAACTTGGGGATGCCAGTGGTCTGGACACTTCTCCTGACACTGGCATGCGGTCTCCTCCTTCCGTGGCTACGGAGGAGGGAGCACATTTCGCAACGGTGTTGCGTAGAGCAGCTGGAGCCTTACACCTCCAATTGCCTACAGTGGCTGTCAGGACTAACCTCCTGACGGAAGTGCTTCAGCCGGCAGTTACCTCCTCGGAGCCATTGCTGCCGTTCAATGACGCACTATCTGACGTTCTTTTGGGCACCTGGTCCAAGCCCGCCACATGGGCTCCTGTGGATAGGAACGTGGCCCGACGCCATCGCCCTGCTTCGGGCGACCCCTTGTTTCTCTCTCTCAACATCCCACCCCGAGAGCTTGGTTGTCCAAGCCTCTGCCTCCCAAACCGCCTTCCCTACCGCCCCTCCGGATAGGGAATCCAAACGCCTGGACCAATTTGGGAAGAAGGCTTTTTCTTCCTCCAGTGCTGGCTTGCGGTCAGTCAACACCGCTTGCCTTTTGGGCCGATATTCCCACTCTCTGTGGGATTCGGTGGCGCTCGTTTTGCCCCAGTGTCCTGAGGAGGTCCAGACACTGCTTTCCCGCGCCATTGCGGAAGGAAGGGATGCGGCGAAGTACACCATCCGTTGTGGCCTTGATACCGCCGACTCGCTGGGCAGATCGCTTGCAACGACGGTGGCGCTGCGGCGCCACGCCTGGCTGAGGACCACTGGTTTCTCGGGTGATGTCCAGAATACACTCATGGACATGCCCTTTGATGGAGTCGGTCTTTTTGGTTCCAAAGCAGACCATGCGCTGGAGCGCTTTAAGGACTCACAGGCTACTGCCAAGTCCCTGGGCCTTTCTGCTGTGCGCCCTCCGCTAACCTCTGCTTTTCGCCCCTTTCGTGGCCACGGAAGGGGCGCCCAGTCACGTCCACTGCCCAGCCACCGGCCCGCGCAGCAAGCGTTTTCGCGTGGCCGAGGACGTGGCTTCCGCCGTGGCGGATCGGGCAACCAGCGTGCGGGTCAGGCCACCAACCCCGCCCCGTCCGCGGCCTCCAAGCCCTCCTAGTCCCTCCTTTCAGGTGCACAGCATGCCAGTAGGGGGCAGGGTCCGCCATCACCTTCACCACTGGCATGCCATCACCTCGGACAGGTGGGTCTTGGACATTGTCCGAAGGGGCTACTCCCTCCCCTTCGAGACCACCCGCCCAGCCATGCCACCTCAATTCCACCGCATGTCAGGGGATCACTTGGTGCTTCTGCAGAAGGAAGTCAGGGCCCTCTTGGCCAAGAGGGCCATCGAGCATGTTCCGACCCCAGAAGTAGGACGTGGTTGCTACTCCCACTACTTTCTGGTGCCCAAAAAGGATAAGGAGGACATGCGTCCTATCTTGGACCTCCGGAACGTCAATCGCTTCCTCCGGAAGGAGAAGTTCAAGATGCTCACCTTAGCTCAGGTCTTGACTGCCCTCGACCCTGGAGACTGGTTGGTAGCGTTGGACTTACAGGACGCTTATTTCCACATCCCCGTCCTGCCGGCCCATCGGCGTTACCTGCGGTTCACGGTAGGCCTCGAGCATTTTCAGTTCACCGTGCTCCCCTTTGGCCTTACCAGTGCCCCTCGGGTGTTCACGAAAGTGATGGCGGTGGTCGCAGCTCATCTGCGCCGGGCAGGGGTTCCAGTCTTCCCCTACCTCGACGACAGGCTGCTGAAGGCGGGCTCGTCCCAGGCAGTCGTCTCCCACCTCCAGACTACGGCCGAACTCCTGCACTCGCTGGGGTTCTCCATCAATGTGCCAAAGTCGCATCTGATTCCTTCTCCACAGCTCCTTTTCATCGGAGCAGTTCTGGACACGACGCAGTTTCGGGCCTATCCTCCCGAACGGCAAGTCCGGGATATTCAGGCTATGATTCCGATCTTTCAGCCTTTATCCTGGGTTTCGGTACGGATGACCCTGAGGCTGCTGGGCCTCATGGCCTCCTGCATCCTTCTGGTCAATCATGCCAGATGGCATATGCGGGCTCTGCAGTCGGACCTGAAGTTCCAGTGGGCGCAGCACCAGGGCAACCTGTCCGATCACGTCCAGATCTCGGAGGGGACTGCAAAACAGTTGCAGTGGTGGCTCTCGAACCGGCAATGGGTCATGGGCAGATCCCTCTCCCTTCCCCAGCCAGAGCACACAGTTGTGACGGACGCATCCCTTCTGGGATGGGGCGGTCACATGGGAGAGGCGGAGATCAGAGGCCTCTGGTCTCCGGCGGAGTCCCGGCTCCATATCAACCTTCTGGAGCTCCGGGCGATCCGACTTGCACTCAAGGCATTCCTTCCCTCTGTCAAAGGGACGGTAGTGCAGGTGTTCACAGATAACACCACCACCATGTGGTATTGCAACAAACAGGGCGGGGTGGGGTCGTGGACCCTATGTCAGGAGGCTCTGCGCCTCTGGACATGGCTGGAACATCAGGGCATATTCCTGATGGTTCAACACCTGGCAGGTTCCCTGAACGCCAGGGCGGACGAACTCAGCTGCAGGTGCATGATGGATCACGAATGGCGTCTTCACTCTCAGGTGGCGCAAGGTCTCTTTCAGCAGTGGGGAGAGCCTTGGTTAGATCTGTTCGCCACCGAAGAGAACGCGCAATGTCAGCAGTTCTGCGCGTTGGAATTTCCAAGGCGGCACTCGCTCGGCGACGCTTTTCGTCGCGAGTGGAGTTGCGGTCTGTTGTACGCTTTTCCGCCTATACCACTTCTACCCAGAGTGTTGAAGAAGATTCGGCGCAACCGGGCCCAAGTCATCCTTGTGGCTCTGGACTGGGCTCGAAGAGTTTGGTATCCCGAGCTACTCCGTATGAGCGTCCATCCCTCGATTCGTCTGCCTCTTCGGGAGGATCTTCTGTCGCAGCAGCAGGGGACGGTCCTCCACCCGAACCTGTCCAGTCTCCACCTGCTTGCGTGGAGATTGAGCGGCGGCAGTTGATTCCTTTCGACTTGCCTCCCGAAGTTTGTGATGTGATTCTGGCAGCCAGGCGTCCCTCCACTAAGGTGGTATATGCCCGCAGGTGGAACACGTTTGTGGCATGGTGCACAGCAAAGGCTGTGAATCCCCTCTCTGCCCCTCTTTCTGAGGTTCTTCTGTTCCTTCTTTCTCTGGCCCAACAGGGTTCTGCCCTGGGTACCATCAAGGGCTATCTTTGTGCCATTTCGGCCTTCCTCAGGCTTCCTGATCAGCCCTCCCTTTTCAAGTCCCCTGTTGTTAACAGGTTCCTAAAAGGCATTACACACCTCTTCCCTCCTGTTCCGTTTGTGATGCCTCAGTGGGACTTGAACTTGGTTCTTACCTTTCTCATGTGCGCTCCCTTTGAGCCTCTACATAACTGTCCTCTTCGTCTTCTGACTCTGAAGACAGCCTTTCTGGTAGCCATCACCTCCGCTCGGCGGGTGAGTGAGCTCCAGGCTCTATCATGCAAACCTCCCTTTCTGTCTGTCCATCCAGACAAGGTTGTTCTTAGGACGCGTCCGTCCTTCTTGCCAAAGGTGGTTACTGCCTTCCACATTGGGCAGACCATCACTTTGCCCACCTTCTTTCCGCCTCCGCATCCTTCCAGAGAGGAAGAGAGGCTCCACCGTCTCGACCCAAAACGTGCACTTTCCTTTTATATCAACCGCACACAACACTTCCGGGTGGATGACCAGCTCTTTGTTGGCTACGTGGGCGCCAAAAAAGGTCGGGTGGTGCACAAGAGAACCATCTCCCGCTGGGTAACCTTGTGTATCAAAGCCTGCTATTCTTTGGCTAAAAAGGAGCCTCCTGTTGGGCTGCGTGCCCATTCCACCAGGGCAACGGCTGCTACCACGGCTTTAGGCCGCGGTGTTCCGCTGCAGGATATCTGTCAGGCAGCTACGTGGGCCTCGCTGCACACATTTACAAAGCATTACTGCCTTGACAGTCAGGTCCGGAGGGACGGCTTCTTTGGCCGTTCTGTCCTCCAGGACTTCCTTGTCTGATCTTTGTTCGCAGACCCACCACCGGGGTTGGTATTGCTGGGGTATCTATTCTAAGGTAAGGAATCTGTCACTAACGTGTCTCTTTCAGATGCACAAGTTACTAACTTGTGTAACGATATATCTGTAAGAGACAGTAGTTAGTGACAGATTCCTTACCGCCCCACCCATCCTCCCCGTTCTTCGAACTGATTTCTAGGGTTAAGGACATCCCTTTCAGGGCCCTAGTATTTTTTCAGACACCTACGTCAGCTTCTTGCATGGCTCTGCGTTCCTGGCGCGGAAAGTCGTGTACAGAACTGACGTCAGCGCGCAGGGGCGGCGTCTAAGTACTGCCCGCGACGTCATCCCGGCGATCACGACGCCGACGACGGACGCGGAGCCGCACGACGCCGCCTACCGACGCGCAAGGGTACTGCTACGCAAAAACTTTCCGGATCCAGCCTGACGCCTGGGGATATTCTAAGGTAAGGAATCTGTCACTAACTACTGTCTCTTACAGATATATCGTTACACAAGTTAGTAACTTGTGCATTACTAACATATAGTGTAATGTCGTCTGCATATAGGGATGCCAACCAGTCATCTGGTCTTAAATCCCAAGCCTCGCTGTGCGTGGTGGTAGCGGAGTCTCGCAGCAAGAGGTTCCATTGCTATTGCAAACAGGGGTGACAATGGGTACCCCTGTCACGTACCACGGGAAATTGCTAATGGTGTAGATACGACATTGTTAAACCTGATCCGTGCTGTGGGGCCTGTGTACAGCAGGCGTATTTGCCTTATGAATTGTGAGCTGAGCCCAATACGGGCCATTAGTGCAAATAGATATGACCACTCCAAGGTGTCAAAGGCCTTTGTAGCATCTAACAGGGCGGTGAGTGCGGACACCTGAGGGTGCAAGTAGTGTAACACTGCAAAAAGTGTGCGTAGGTTGTGAGAAGTAGACCATCCAGGGATGAAGCCGGATTGGTCATGCTGAATTATTAGGGGTAGAAGTGGCTGTAGTCGGGAAGCCAGCAGCTTTGCATATATTTTATTATCTACGTTTATCAAGGATAGTGGGCGGTATGAATCACAATTATTTTCAGCCTTCCCAGGCTTGAGAAGTGTAATTATTAACGCCTCACGCATAGACGGGGGGAGTTTGCCTTTCTCGAGGGCTTCCTGATAGACTTTAAGCAATTGTGGTGCCAATAGCAGAGCGTATGCCTTATAGAATGAGGTTGTGAGGCCGTCTGACCCTGGAGCTTTATCGCCTGGCATACCTTGAATTACTTGAATGATATCGTCCGCGGTAAATGGTACATCCAGATAAGCTCTGTGTGCTCTGTCTAACCAGACAAGTATTGCGTCCCAATAACCATTTAGTGTGTTTTTTTCGTAGGAGGAGCAAGAGGTGTATAATTTCGTATAGAAATCTGTGATGATGATCTTTGCAGATCATTGATCTCTGATTCTCATCTGCAAGGATCTCGTGGGTTTAGGATGGCTCATTCACTTTAGGTGAACTCCCCGTAGCACTCCACTCATCTGGGTCCTGTAATTTCTTCCTTCCATTCCAGGATCTGTTTCTTTCATTGTTGGGCAGTTCTAACTCTTCTGCTGAATTTCTCACAGCAGCAAAAAGTTCTTCACTGTCCATGGTATTGTTCATAGTTCTTAGAGAGGACAGTCACCGCCAAATCTCCTGTCCCTGGCAAATATCCTCTCTACACATTGTGTGGAACCCTCTCAAAGTCACAAGTACCAAGTCCTTGTTTGGCCTTGGGGGGGGGTAGGGGGGGGGAGTAGGGTTCTGATTTTTTGGGGGGGTATTGTTTGTGGGACGCCAAAATGCCTGCTTTCTTTAAAAGTTTGAAATCTTTCCCCAGTCAGGATTAATTACATTTCAATTTTTAGTCCTTTTCATTCCTGGACTGTTCAGGGCAGGCTGTTCAGTCATACTAGTCAGAATGACTCAGTCATTTTTTAATAGGAGCCAGACTGTTTGAACTGTGGGTGTTTGGGTGACAGTTTGCACAGTGTAGTGGCCAATTGGTCTATTTAAACCCCAACACCATTGTTTACAGGAGACCTTATCAGTATTGGCCTTGGACAATCTCTTTATTATTAAAAAATAATGCATTTTTGGGTGTTGTTTGCATGCTGCGTCCTTAGATTACCGTTTTTTTTGCTTTACTCCATATTATGACACACGTCTAAACATTGTTATTCATGTTTCTATTGTGTATCCTACTTTGTACCCTGTATTTTAAAATAGTCATTTTTGTGCTTCAGTATAATAAAGCTCTTTAGGCACTGCTTTACTTTATCATATCCCTCTTGTGCTAGCGATTTTTTTTACTATCTTTCACAATACCATTCAGATCCAAATAGTGTGTTTTTCAGTGATTTGATTTTTACGCTGTTCATCATTGTGTTTATTTATACACTATATTTCATGTGCATTAGTTTAAACTGTCCCTCTCATGCTGCTACTTTTAAACTGTATCCCTCACAAGGGATGGAGCCGGGTTGTGCACAACATAACCACTCTTTCTTAGGCTCCTGTAAGCAGGTGCGCCTTTCTCCTTTTTTCGTCTGCACCAGGGTCATTGTTGTTTGCAGGAGACACTGGAAATATGCAGGGATCATTGGGGTGGAGAAGCTACACTTCTTGGATAGAGGCGGCAGAGGGGAACCCCTCAGCTTGTGGCTAGAGAAACATGGCAGGTGGTGCAAATTGAGCCTCCAGAGGTACAAGTAAGGGCTGCGAGAGGGCCTGTCCGATTGTCTGGCCTGCTGTGGTACCATCCCGAAATGGAGAAGAGCGTACCCTATGGTGGCAGTATTATGTGATCATTAAACCCAGCCCGATACAGATCTATCCGATACGTGGTCCTCCCCTACCAGAGTGGTGCTCATATTGGACCTGGCTGGTCTGCACTGGTTAGTGATGGCGTTGGGCACTCTTGGAACAGAGAAGTGACAGGCAAGCAGTTGCAACATGAGCTCACAATTGTTTGCAGTCTATTTCGAGGAGGTAGAAGAGGAAGGATAGAGATTTGAGATGTCCTCGCTGGAGACCGGCTACAAGGACCAACTGAGATGATGGAAGTGTTAGACCTGCTTGATCTGGTGATGTCTGTATTAGGAAAAAGTTTAGAAATGATGCAGTCTGGAATGACAGGTGCCAATCCATTGATGTCTTAGATGGAACAGAGGCTACAGGAGATTGAGAGAAAGACTGTCAGTGGAGTCAGATTTTCAGGATTTTTCAGACTTCAGGCATCAGGTGATGAAGGCTATTGTGGTTGTGAAAACAGAAAGGAGGTTTTTGATGACGTACAAGATGCAGTTAATCTTCAAGTGATGGAACTTCTAATGTTAGGTTCTGGAGGATCGGCTTGATGCAAACTCTTTCATATTACATTATGACTCCTCCTCCCTTTTCTTATTTCTTTTTGGAGAAGACGACATATGGAATTTTTTGTAATAAAAGTCTGGTCGCCGAGGTGTAGTTTTAGATGATTTATTCAGTCTTAGTTGCAGGTTAGTACGTCCATAGCTTTGTCCAGGGTTGTCCCTAGAACAGCCCCACAAGGAGCAGCCTGGCTGCTGCTCAGCCCATACTCCAACTGTCACCTCTCCTCACAGGCACCCAAACATTCCATTCATCATCAACATTCCACACAGACCGTTCACACTGGCTGAGCGGCAAGAGCCAAAGCAACAGGGAAGATGTATAGCTATATACCCTAGATATAACATATCCTCCTCCTTTATAAAATACATAAAAATCCACGAATTCGACATAGTATAAAACATTACGTGAATGAATATGCAATGATAAAATAGAGAAGATGCATAGATAAATACACAAGATATCTCACATCCTCCCCTCCCTCTTTATAAAGCACATAATATTTAGCCGAAGAAAATTGGTCACACAGCATTAACTTTTAAAGTCACCAGTTGCTGAACGAAAAAACATAGAAAGAACCCTATAAGTCCTACAACACCATACAAAATTTTAAAAAAACAATGCCACTCCTATTACTACCCCCACCTTCAACCACACCAATTGGCCAGACAAGCACGACAAGTGGCATGACACAGTACGGCACAACAGAAAGAAAACTGCAAGTAAAATAACTAAATCAATGAAAACACGTCATCACACACAAGCAATGGGTGAAATACACCCGACCAAACATCCCCCAGCAAGGGTAAATAGTGTAATGCGTAGCAATCGGTGACATCCACCCCAAACCACCATCCCTCATGTAAGGGCATAAAGCGTAAAGTGTAGAAATGGCTGACTCCCAACCCATCCGGTCATCCCACTTGTAAGGACATGTAGCAAACAATGTAGAAATGGGTGACTACCACCATGCAGCCTTCCCTCACGTAAGGACCTGTAGCGTATAATGTAGAAATGAGCGCCTCCCACCAATACAGCAATCCCCCAATTAAGGGCATGTAGACTAAAATGTAGAAATGGGTGATTTCCACCCATACAGTAATCCCTCGTGTAAGGGCATGTAGTGCTAAATGTAGAAATAGGCGACTACCCCCGATACAGTAAACTCTCGTGTAAGGGCATGTAGTGAAAAATACAGAAATGTAGTAATCACAGATGACAGAAAAATAAATGGCGACACTCACTTTCAGAGAACTTGCACACCAGAAATACATTTCCACACCAGAAATAAATATGTCACCACAGCAGCGACACCACGTAATGGAAATCAGCACTCAGTAGGAAAAGACACCTACAATGTACATAAATCAAAACAGCAGGAACACAGTCAAGATTCCCACACACTGCAAACCTTGTGCAATATTAAGAACTCAAAGTATACGGGAACTTAGCATTCAAGACGTCAATGTAAACTGAGCATTCATTTAAGGAAAACATTAATATGCGCTCAAGACCTGAAATAATGGCATAACACAGCATATAATTGGCCAGCCAATGCAACATGTCTTGCAGAAACTGGACAGTATCCTATTTTGACACCATAAGATCTCCTGTGAGCGATCACTTACACAAATTGGCAAGTAATATCACTAGGCCAAAAAACTTCAGAACTCGCCCTGTTGAAGTCTAAGTAATATTGAGGCAACACCATTATCTCCCATGAAAGGTTACATACAAAACAAGGCGGACTCAGGACCGATTCACTTAATCTGCTGAAATACTTTCTAGAACAGCTCATAGAGCCACACGGAAGCCCATTCATACATCTTAAAGACTCCCTGAATCTCAGACTGGCATGAAAATATCCTGAAAATGGTAGCCTCTCTGAAGGAGAATAAAGAAAAGACTAACTGCATTCTACTCTGCTGGGAAAATTGGGTTGCATGCAGATCTCTGTGACTAGCATCTTGTCTGAATCTGGCCCTTGACACATCCAGTGTGTTGTGGAGCATGGGGATCACTGTATTTTCATTTTTAGGGGGTCTGCTTTCTGTGGTGTCTGTTTCTCCACCCCACATTACCACCCTAAGCTCCCTTTTAATTCTTTTTCCTTTCGGTACTATTCCTTTCCAAACCCCTTTTCTTTTCTCCACCTATTGTGTTCCTTTTTTAGGGATGTGCCAGATCGAAAATTTCGAAGGTGGGTGTTAGTTGGGGCATCATAATCTGTAAAATATTGTTGTGTTCTATTTACACCCTACCAGCATGTTGAGGCTTGTGGCATTTTGATACTGTGTGTTTTGAATCAAAACGTTTAATCAGTAAACTGTATCCCCCCCATGTATATTCGTACTATGTCCCTTGTCTCCTTTTTTAACTCCACATCTTCCTTTATATGGTTTCAATTGCATGCTTCTTTTGAATACTATTTCTCACAGGATTTTTCTTTTCTGTCCCTAATGACCTAAAATTGTATACCGTCCTTTGCATATTAACTAATTCTTTCACTTACTTTGCTAATTTTGTCTTGTGCCCTCCCTATTGGGCTACCTAAGCCTCATCTTGCAGTTTAAGATTATCCTTAAAACAGTGTTATTTTAATAGTCTCTACTTGATTTTTACTTTTTTCTTCCCATTTTAAAGCTTTTACTGGGCAGTGGTGTTGGTACAGTCCGCCTCTATGACACAGAAGCCAAAAAGAATCTTTGTGAGATCAACATTGATGACGACATGCCCAGGTAAACATGGCAAATCCTTCCAAGATATCTCTAGGTATCCTGACACGTTAGTATTTGTGCCTAGGTAGCTTCCGTAGTCTATCCCAGATCATTTTTGAGTGTCCTTCATTACCAAAGCACTTTGAAGTAACATTTGTATTTCCTGCTTCTTTAGGAAATGTTGGTATCCAACTGCCAATCCCCCACATCTTGTAGTTTATCACTATGTCAGGTATCAAACACACAGGCCATTAACATCTTAATTCTACCACAGTAGCGAAGGAATTGACTTATCTGAGGGTTTGAAGCGCTTCATACTTCGGGCCGGGACCCCAGGATAGCTGAGGATGAGCCTGGCATTCCCAGTACAACGTTATATGCTTACGGAATGGGTTTATGTCCAGGCACATTGTGCCTTGTCTGGACAATATGCTTAGGACTGTCCTCATATTCACAGGTTCAGTCTCAGAGGTTCAGTAGTGCTTCATATACCAGAGCCTCCACTTGACCACTTTTATATAGAAAGCAGCACCAGGTCTGCCCTCTATTGCCTGGTTCACCCTCATTTATGCCTATTAAAACTTCATAGATCTGGTGCAGCTGTATTTGCTTTCCAAGCTCATCTGCTGAGTACAACTTTACATGCTCAGGAACAGTGTCATTTGCTCTGGTTTGCCTCTGAACTTAAGGAGCTTTGGTCTGATTTTTTTTGCTGGCCGAAAAGACTGAAGGAGTCCCAAGAATGGGACTGATCGCAAGAGGGAGAGCATTAACCTGCCTCAGCCTGTGCCCCTCCCACAGGGTGGTTGGCAGGCCTTGATTGATAGCAAATTTAGCATTAGCTATCTTGGTACGCAAGCGCTCAACTATAGTATTAATCATGAAAAACTCATTTTTACTCGTCATTTAGGAAAAAATATCTGTTGTATGTGCACTCTATAAATAAGTAGGGATATGCAATAAACTTGTTGCTTTTGCAGAATTTTTCCCTCACGCGCGGCTCGCCAACGTTAAGTTGCCGAGCAAGAATTTGTGTTCTCTAGTGCGATTTTCTGAGATTTCCCATCTCGGGCAGTCACAGCAGGTTGCGCCGGTTTGTGTTGGATCATGACAGTTTGAGTAGAGAAAGCTGCCGCTTGAGTAGAAAATCTACTCGAGCGGCAGAAAGGAGCTGCGCCCTCTGGAGCAACTCGTGGTACCGTTCGCTTTGATTTTACAACGCGGAGCAAGCTCCCGCCGCTAAAAATCTGCGCGAGCAACGCAATATGCTGAATTCCCACTGCGAATTTAGCCTACCCCTATAAATAAGGAGAATTCTAAGAAAAACTGTTTGTAAACTGGTCCAGTTGAAGGCATAGCGCCGAAACGCGTAGACCGTCCATATCTCTGCACAAATGGTGGATTGAAATAAATATTTAAAAAAGAAACAATTGCCCAGACCTGATTTCTTCACGGTTCCGTGGATACCTTGCTGAGCAGAAGGAGCAGCGTTGGTGAATGTGATAATATATATATATATATATATATATATATATATATCAAACACCTCGCCTCCGTTTCCTTTCGGTAGGAAAAAACGAGCGTAGACCCAAATCAGTGCAGCAATTTTGTATTTTGTTTCACCATCACCGGGGTCTGCCATGACGCGTTTTTGCCGTCAACGCGGCCTTGATCATATTCACATATTCACATATATATTCACATATATATTCACTGAAAAAACAGGAGGTTAAAGTATCGTTCTAGTGAATGTCAGTGACAACTTTGTTGTTAGGAACTCAAAAAAACACAGAAATTCACCAGTTATAGTAAGCAGCGCTAACTATAACTTGCAATCCCTACATGCACTGCTTATAACCTCATCTTTTACATCACTCATGACATGTTCTCTGACACCATTTATGATATCACTGATGACGCCTCAAATTACTTCACTGATGACATCATCTAATGAGTGTGTTAGTTTGTTTTATGGTTTACATAGTGGTGGGTAGCTACCATATTACTTTTCTATCTAATTTTGTACAGCCTGTGTCCAGTTAATGGGTGTTTACAAAACGCATGTGCTTCTAATCATAGGTGTGTAGAGCTATTGAAAACTACATTTTCGTATTGAAGAGTAACTCTTCTGTGTGCAGATGACAGTTGACGACTTGTGTCCAGTATGCTCCACACAAGTTTTTTGGTTCTGCAGAAAATGTTTCCAACAGGGCAAACATTCTGCGTAGTAGATACTAAGTATGCTAAGCAGCCTTGAGTGATTAGAATGAATTGTCTCAGGATGACAGTTCTACATCTCATGGAAGACTTTGTGCAGCAGGTACTACTAACATATGTTCATGAGCTTCATTTGCTTCTGAAGATGGGCTATCTGTAATGTTTTCACCACAGTAGGAAGGCTGCAGGTAGTATCTTTAGCACCTTCAGACCTTGATTATTTTAATCGAATAGTGTCATGAGAATTCTACTGTCTGCAAACAGTGTGGTAAAGAGTCTACTCTCCCCATAGAGTAAACCCGGTTTATAGTTCCCTCTTTTCTTCTCATATCCACTTCATTTCTCAGTGTAGGTTCAGTGTCTGTGAGTGGGTTTGATAGAGATAAAAGCTGTCCATAGTAGGGCATTCATTTTGGAACAGATGTGGAGTATCTTGAGGAAACTGGCTTTCTCTGAACAGTTGTATATGTATTGAACACTGTGTGCAATGAGGGTTTCTCATATATCTGTGGTTGATTTTTAATGAGACCTAGGCTACCTGTGAAGTGTATGGTAAAGGGTCAATGTTGCACATAACATATACTTGCTACACCTAAGGGACTTGTATCTGTGATGGCATTAATGATGCTTCATATTATTCTGAACGATTTTGTACTTAGTTTCAGGCCTCTAGTGCCATACTAGTTTATAGAGTAATGTGTACAAAAGAAGCTTGGATATATACCTATATATATATGTAAATATATATACATATATATATTTAGATAAATATCTATATCAATATATATATATATATATATATATATATACACCCATATAGATTCCCATGTTGGCGCGTGCATGCTGTCTTGTAGCTTGTTTGTTTTGATAACTGTATTTACAGTGTCTTTTGGTAGGTAGACTTTTGTTTCTTACCAGTGTTGCATGCAGTTCTTCGAGATGGCTTTCTTTACTACCATTTGCTTACAGTCTGTTTATTTCTGGATAGGATACTGTCACTGGCGTGCAGTCCAACTGGTGCCTCATTCATCTGTTCTGCTGCATCTCCGAGTCTGATTACACAACTAGACTTATCAGCACCTGATTTTAGGGAGCGGGGTAGTAATCTGGTACCTGGAAAGCTGTTACTGTGGGACACGAAGACCATGAAACAACAGGTATAGTATATTTGCTTTCTAAAAGCCGTGTTCCTCTGTTATAGAACATGGCACTTTGCCTTTGTACTCTGTCAGTCCAGTTTATCTGCTATTCCCAAGTGATAAAAATCAGACACCAAAACCCCCAACTGCAGTGAAGTGGAACCTTCAAAAAGGAAGAAATCTTCATGGGTAATACTGCGCTCCGCCTTGGGGTCTCTGGTCAATACTCTGTTGCTCTTGAGCCAGGTACATACTGGTTAAATATTCTTAGCTGTGACCAGATTAGCATAGACGCCGTTAATGAGTTAGCTTTTCGAAGCCCTTGGTGTACCGATATCAGGTGGATCTACTGCAAAGATGCCTCATAATACCACTTCCACTTGAATTAGACAGGGTAATGTGTGTGGCAGAGTGCAATACTCTCATTGTCCTCTAGGGCACATTTTTCCATCTCGTAATTGTATCTTTAAAGTCAGAATTAAAAGATATTTTTAAAATTGGGTCTTCAGACTATCGATCTTGGATTGATTATTCTGATTTACATTTGTATCTAGATTTTTGCTTGTTTGAATATTTGGAATGTTTTTAACCTCCTCATTTGGGGTACTAAGATCTCCTTGGCAACAAGCTGTAGTGGTTGTCACACCCCCTTCAGAGAAAAGCAGAACAGACCGATGTCTCTCACTCTTCCCTATGGGCATATACAGATTCTGAGTTGTACGAGTCCGATAACCCTGTCAGTGAAGCTTTTCTTCACAGGAATTATATAGAAATGTATGACATTTGAGGTACCGAAATTATAGACATACACAGCTGTTGAGATTTTACAGTACGAGGTAAATTATTATGTACAATTTGTATGTAAACCTTAGGCATCAGAATAATGGTAATTAATATGGTAATCGCAGCAGATATTATATATAATAAAATGAACAGACTGATGAATAATGATGACACACAAGCTGATGGTAGTTACAGCTCGAATGAGTGGTCGTAACTCTCGTGATGTGCAGTTCAGGTCATCATCACTAGGTTTTAGGCAGTCGAAAACTCCAAAACTGAACAATAATGTGTTTAAAAATCATACTCAACAAGAATTGGCAAAGCTATGTCTCACTATTTTAAAAATGCCCACATAATATATAAGCACTTGCAAACCTTATGCCAGTTGAAGAATCACAGCATTGATCGCAGTCACTTTTTCTTGTGCTTTAAAGTGCAAGTCAGTAGAATGATGTATTCTCTGTAATATATCGCTGTAGTCCACAGCAGTCCCATCACTTCTCAGATGCGACAAATCCAGCAGTTTGTATACAACTGATTGTATGCATGCAAAACAAACAATGCCAGCACATCTTATTTTTTAAAATCCTTTGCACTATCCATACAGTACCAGCAGACCTTATTTTCACTCTCATTTGCTTACTTCTCATTTGATGGCTTACCACCTTCTTGTGTATGTCCCTCCCCTGGAGCATAGCCTCTTCCTGATTCTTTTGATT
This sequence comes from Calotriton arnoldi, assembly GCA_963921515.1. Classification (NCBI taxonomy): domain Eukaryota; kingdom Metazoa; phylum Chordata; class Amphibia; order Caudata; family Salamandridae; genus Calotriton; species Calotriton arnoldi. The sequence goes on from CAWUFW010004817.1 coordinate 276,576, forward strand.
GGGTGACTTCTACCTTTTCACTGCTCACATTTGGAGAGCTACTTTTTTCATTTTCCTTCAGCATTCTACGAGAGTGAGAGTGCATGTGTTTTTAGTTCACTACTTCGGTGCTGATTCCCCCCTCTCCCCAGTTCCCTGTGTGGCTCCCCACCCTAACAGCTTGTCTGTAAAAGCACAGCAAGAGGGATGTGCATGCAGGGGTATGTATGGCTGAAAACAGACTATAAGGGGTGTTTTTGTTTTATCTCTTGCATTCCACATATTGCATGAAAGCTCACGCTTTGGCACACAAATGCATTTATGGCACTGGGAGAAGAGCCATCTGTTGCACTCAGATGGTGTCTGAGGCAGAAGATGTACTTAGCATAACACTTCTCCTGGAGGTCCATAAATCTGCTCTGTGGGCTTAAACAGAGAATCAAGTGGCTGAATCCTGTAGAAAATAAATTAGAATTGTACCTACTCATTCAGACATTTTCTGATTCTTTTTAAAATCTGTTAGGAGTTTCCTGAGTGAAATGTATTTGAAAAATAAACCATGCCATTTATAAAGATTGAAAGTACTGAATTCAATGTACAATGTTTTAGAAACCATCAGAAATCTGTTAGTTTTTCCTCCAGTATTTTGAGATTTCTTTATTGTTTTATTTTAACAATACATTACAGACAAACATTGGCAAAGCCAACAGCTCAGCAATCGCATTATAAAGGTGGGGCCTATTGGCTTAGCCAATGCTTGTTTTCGATAAGATAGCTATGTCTCCCAGATCTGTGTTTGTCATAGCACTTTGGCTTTTATTCAAAGTAGTCTCCTAGCTGTTTAAAGTCACAGAGTCCACTTTACCACAAATGGGTGCCCACTTGTAGCTGCCTTGATGTTCTATAATGGCTAGGGAAGCTCTTAGCACTCAAATTATAGAGAACAATGGTATGTTTGAAAATGTGCACAGAACGCTCCTTTTGTGCTCCGAGGCTGAAATTATTAAAACATTCAAAGAGACCGGCTTCTGTTACTCATTTTGGAAATTCTATTGTTCCAGTTTAGATTAAACCAGTGAACTGATTAAAAATTTGTTTTTACGTACATTTTGATTTTTTTTTATATTGCATCTTTTTACTTACACTCCTACCCACAAAAAATAATGATACAACTAATGTGTCAACTCATGTCATGTAGAAGACTAAGAACTGCAGTTATTTAATCAGACCTCAATGTCTCCATTTGCAGAAGCAAAAGCACCAAGGATAACTATTGGCCCTATGATTATTTTTCCCCCTTCTTCTACATAGTACAGTGATTAGTGCATCTGTTGTGTACGTCTTCTCTGCAGGAACATAAGTGCTTCAGTTTTAACTAAATATTCCAGGAAGATTTAGGGGTGTATGCCCCATTGTGTATGTGCAGAAGGTGTGAAGTGTATGTGTGTACATTTGACTGTGTTTATAATTGTGTTGTATTTGTGGGTGCATGTATCTGTGCATACATGATGATGTGCTTGTCTGTGCATGCAAAAGACCTCGAAAGTGCATTTCCCCATATACCCTCTAACAGACTTTTCCTGGCACAGTTGCACAGTCCACGGGAACTCTCAAGGTCTCTGCAGCTCATAGGTGAAACCTAAATACTCCAGAGGCAGAACAAAAAAAGAATAGGGAGGGTCAGTCCACCAAACCACCCTCCAAACCCTCCTAGTCGGCCTACTTATCATCATGGACACCCAGTCAGAGGCAGGATTTGCCATTACCTGCCCCACTGGCAGTCCATAACATGGGACAGGTGGGTTTGGCAGATTGTCCGAAGGGGCTACTCCCTCCCCTTCAAGACTATCCCTCCCTCCATGCCACCCACCTTCATGAGGATGACAGAGGACCACCTATTTCTTCTCCTCCAGGACATGATGGCTCTTTTGGCCAAAGGAGATATAGATAGAGTGCCGGGACCAGAAGTAGGTCGTGGTTGCCATTCCTGCTACTTTCTGGTGCCCAAGAAGGATTGAGGCCTTCGTCCTATCCTCGACCTACGCTCTCTCAATTTCTTCCTCAAGAAGGAGAATTCAAGATGCTCACTCTGGCTCAGGTCCTGTCTGCACTGGACCCTAGATACTGGATGTTAGCGTTGGACTTTCACGCCTACTTTCACATTCCCGTTCTGCCTGCCCACAGGCGTTACCTGCGATTCATGGTGGCTGGCTGTTGAAGGCGTGCTTGCCCCTGGCTGTCGTCTCCCACTTCCAGACTACGGCAGACCTCCTGCATTCCCTCGGGTTCACTGTCAATGTCCTAAAGTCATACCTGACTCCCTCTCAGAAGCTCCCTTTCATCTGAGCTGTTCTGGACACAGTGCAGTTTCGGGCCTATCCTCCTTAACGGCAAGTCCAGGATATTCGGGCTATGTTAATGATGCAGCCTCTATCCTTGTTTTCGTTGAGACTGACTCTGAGGCTGCTGGGCCTCATGGCCTCCTGCATCCTGCTTGTGACACATGCCCGTTGGCATATGCAGGCTCTGCAGTGAGACCCCCTCTCCCTTCCACAACCTGATCTGACAGTAGTGACAGATCCTGGGAAGGGGCAGCCATCTAGGAGAAGTGGAGATCAGAGGACTCTGGTCTCTAGCTGAATCCGGACTCGACATCAACCTGTTGAAGCTCCATCGATCCGATTGGCATTGAAAGCCTTTCTATCCTCCATCCAGGGAAGGCTAATGCAAACGTTCACAGACAACACCACCGCCAAGTGGTAAAGCAGTAAGCTGTGGGGTAGGGTCCTCAACCCTATTTCAAGGGGCCCTGCATCTCTGGACATGGCTTGAACAGAAGGGCATATCCCTGGTGGTTCAACATCTGGCGGTTTCTCTGAACGCCAGAGTGGACTAACTCAGCTGAAGGTGCCCTAGCAGATCACAAACAGCGTCTCCAGTCAGATATGGTGCAAGGTCTTTTTTAGCAGTGGGAAGAGCCTGGTTAGATCTGTTCGCCACTGCAGAGAACACGCAAAATCAGTAGTTTGCGCGCCTGGAGTTTCCAAGGCGGCTCTCGCTCGGAGACGCTTTTCATCTCGAGTGGAGCTCAGGCCTCCTGTACACATTTCTACCCATACCACTCCTGCCCAGAGTTCTGAAGCAGATCAGGAGCGACCAGACGCAAGTCATCCTTGTGGACTGGGCACGTAGAGTTTGGTATCCCGAGCTGTTGAGCATGGCCGATCAGGCTGCCCCTTCGGGAGCGTCTTCTGTCGCAGCAGCGGGCGATGGTTCTCCACCCAAACCTGTCAATGCTCCGCCTTCTTGCGTTGAGATTGAGTGGTGACAGTTGATAGCCTTCGACCTTCATCTTGTAGACTGTAATGTTATCTTGGCAGCTGGACATCCAAATACCAAGACTTTTTCCTACTGCCGTAAATTTGTTGCATGGTGTTCAGAAAGACACATCAATCCCTTTTCTGCCTCCCTTTCTCAGGTGCTCCTGTCTGTTCTTTCCCTTGCCCAGCAGGGCTCTGCTCTGGGCACTGTTAAGTGATATATATCTTCAATTTCTGCTTTTTTTACAGTTGCTTCTCCAACCTTCCTTTTTCCAATCACCTTATTGTACATAGGTTTTTAAAGGGTTTCCACCATATGTTCCCTCTCACTCCCTCCATTATGCCCCAGAGGGATCCAGTGGCGTAACAAAACTTGAAGGGGGCCCCCTGCAAAATACACGACGGGCCCCCCCTCTCTGGCCCACCACCTAGCACTTTTGCTGAGTGGGCCCCCCGCACTGCGGGGGCTGTGGCGGCTTATATTACATCACTGGTGAGATCTCAATCTTGTCCTCGCCTTCCTTATGTGCGCTCCCTTTGAGCCTCTGCACAATTGTCCACTCAGGCTCCTTACCATCATAACAGCCTTTCTTGTGGTGATAACATCTGCCTAGAGGGTCAGTGAGCTTCAGGCCTTGTCATTCAAGCCTCCTTATCTTCACATCTACCCAGACAAACTGGTGCTTCGTACAAGAGCTTCCTTTCTTCTTTCGTCGCAGACCCACCTCCAGGAAGGTATTACTTGGGTATCTATTCTAAGGTTAGGAATCTGTGGTTAGAAGTCTCTATCAGATAAACAAGTTACATACCTTCGAAATCTGCGGCTAGAAGGCTGTATTAGACAAACAAGTTACTTACCTTCGGTGAAGCCTTATGTGGTAGAGTCTCTATATAGCTGCAGATTCCTTACCAACCCACTAATCCTCCCGCTCTGCGAACGGATTTCGAGGGGAGTTTTACACACCAGTGGTCAGTTTACTTTGTGGCTCTGCGCTTCTGGTATGGAAAGTCACGAAAAGTAACTGATGTCAGAGTGCCTTGGTGGCCCCTACATAGACCGCGCAAACGTCACTTCCGGCACGGTGACGCTGACGACACCACTTACCGGCGCACAGGGGTACTGCTCATGAAAATTTTCCGGATGCAGTCTGACGCCTGGGATTAATTGTAAGGTAAGGAATCTGCGGCTAGATAGAGTCTCTACCACATAAGGCGTTACCAAAGGTAAGTATCTTGTTCATTTGAGCCAATGCACAGCTGGCCTTTGTTCCTCATGACTCTCAAAACAGCCTTCCTTATAACTATAACCTCAGTTTTTCACGCAAGTGAGCTATGGACTCTATCTGTTCATCCACCATATACTACAATTTTTCCAGACAAACTGGTTTTGCGAACTAGAGTGCCATTTTTGCTGAAAGTTGTAACGCTCCTTCATGTCAGACACCAAACAGTTCACACATCGTGACACTAAAATTGACTTAAGGTCATTGACCAATTGTAACTCTCAAAATGTAGTTAACGCAAATTTGTGTCCCTGCGATATGATTTATATAGAACACACAACACAGAAAATCAAGAATTGTGTACTGCAACACAGGAGTCACATCAGATGCAAGTCACAGGAGCTCTTTGATGGTACACTTCCAACTTCAACAACATCCACCAGAGGAGATTCACTGGCAAGTGATTGAACTTGTAGTGCCCAAACCCAGAGGAGGAAGTCTATTACAGACTTTGATGAAAAAGGAACTTAAATAGATTGGCCGCGTATGATTCCATAACAAATGGACTAAATAATGTAAAGGACTGGAGATAGACTGCACTTTTTGGGAAAAAAAAGCTTCCTTTACAACTGTATGCAAATGAATATTTAGCTTGTATGTATATCTCTGTGCAGGGAGTAATGTTCTATGCATTTGGCTACTTCAAGACATGATTTGGTGGGAGTGTATCCATATTGTTTAATTGTACATTCCTTACTAAACTGAATTTCACTTTTTATCTATGGTCTGTACATCTGATAATACCCTAGGAGTTTTCAGAGTCTTTCTCCTCTATTAATTGTAGTCTTTAATGGTTTAAAACTACACCTGGTGTTTTGAGAATTCGTAATTTAACTTACAAATATGGTAAAAACAGTCCATGGCACGTTACATGAACTAGCCGTACAACTTGTTTTTCGGTATTTTTTGCCCCACACTCACCGCTCCGCTATGCGTGTTACAAGTTATTAATAGGCGCTCACCCGCAACCGCTCTGCGTCTGATGGCTGCAGTGCTTGTACATGAGTACTTTGTCCACTAGATGGCACACTAGTACAATATTGCCGGGTTTTGCTATTTCTTGGAACATCTGAGTATATTTCTCTTATTTATTAACTACAGACTTCCGAATATGTGATCATTTGTTGGTCATCCAGAGCGCGTGAGCTTTGCTTTTTCTCATGCAGGCCTGTTTTGTTTCTTCTTAATATTCATATTCGGTTCCTTTAAAGTCTTTTTGTGACTATGCATGCATGTGATGTATTATTATCCCACAATTGGATATTTCTGTAGTTGGTTCTGCTGTGGGTCCACCCATATAAGGTGGTCATGATGCGACAGAATCTAATCTTATTGGCACTTTCTAGGATGAAACGGCACACATTTTTAGGGTGATATATTGGTACCACAACGTGACCATCCCATGCATTCTTGGTAAATAATATTTTTATGCCTATGTAGACCTAAAATGGTTAACTGATACCAGTTGTTTACGAATTGGTTGATTGCAGATCCGTAAGTTGGTGAATTGCATGCGGCAAGAGATAGTTCCTTGTGCACTTGACCTATGAGAGGGATAAAACTGTTTCTGACTAATCTTTAGCCAGTGTACCTTTATTTTGTGTACCTTCAATGGGTGACTTTTTATTATTTGATAATTGTAGGTGGCTACCAGTATGGTCCTGATGAAGACACCTCAGAAAGTGTTTCAAAAGGGGTCGAAACGTCGGCGTATAAATGTTGAATTTAACGAATGTTTACTGTTGACATCGGAATTTGTACGACTATTTTGAGTCTATGTTCAAAGAGACGTTTAGGTTTTTAATTTAACATTTCTTGGTTTTATATAGTATTGCACACTGTTGTTCACCATCTTTCCCTAATCACGATCTCTGCGCCTTTAGTTTGGAACACCTACTTGTGATACTGTTGATGTATGTATGAATATGTATGTGTGTGTGTGTGTGTGTATATATATATTTGTACAACCATTGAACAGCTGGTTTTGAAGATCACCAACCATATTGCATCCTACAGTTCTCTGGGTTTCAAAATCACGAACCAGATTTCATCCTACTGTTCCCTAAGAAGCATAGGCTTTGAGCTTCCTCCGAGGGAACCAGTGTTAATTGTATAACATATATATCCAGGTTCCTAGGGACACTGGGTTGCCCCATATTGTGTTTATGAATGCCCTTTCATGTCAGACATCACCCTTCCCATCCGGCATTCTTTGCTCCACCCAACCCTTCGAAAGAGGAGAAGAGACTCCACCACTTGGATTTGAAAAGAGTTTTGAGCTTTTTGATTGATACTACAAAAGACCATCAGATGGACAACAAAATCCTATTCGGGTTCACTGGAGTGGAAAAGGGTAAGGCAGTGCAGAAAATGACCATATCAAGGTGGATACTTCTCTGTATGAAGATCCGCTATGCATCTGCCAAGAAGCTGACCCAGAAGATCTAAGGGCTGATTCGACCAGAGCCAAGGCTGCTGCCTGTTCTGGACATCTGTCAGGCTGCAAATTGGGTGTCACTCCATATGTTCATGAAGCACTACTGCCTTGATAGCCAGGTCCGGCGTAAGGGTATTTTACCCGCTCGGTCGAGGCAGTTTTCTGGAGCTATTGCACAAACCCATCATCTGGAGAGATACTGCTTTCATATCAATTCAGAAGGGGAGGGTTTTTTTTTTCTCAAGGGGAGGAGTCTGCGGTAAGAAGTGTCCATCAGAAAAACAAGATACTTACATTCCATAATACTCTTTCTGGTGGATACTCTATCTAACCACAGGTCAGTTGTGAAATTCTTGGTATTTGTTAGAAGAGTATGATTTAGGATTATATGAATAGTTTGGACTATTTGATGTATATTGGAACTGCAGATTTGCATGCAGCTGAGTTATAAGATGAAAGGTGTCCACATCCTAGACCTCAAGACCTAGTCCTAATCTGAAAGGTGCAGGTTGTGGTCCTTAGTTTTCTTAGTGGTCTGCCGACCACCTGAAGGAAATGCTTACGTTACTCAAAAGGCTAACGCCTTGCTGAGTCTTCCAGTAGTGAGGTGGACTGATGGTAGTAGGAAGATGTTCCGATGGAAGACCATTGTCCAAATGGTCCACAGAAGCTATACATTTGGTAGAGGCTGCCGTATATTGCATTAAATGTCAATTCATTGCGATCTGTGTGTATATGTGCACAAAGTCGCCCTCCATTGGGAGTATTTATTGAGTCCTGGCTGTGAACCTCCCCAGCTCATAACTTGTCTGCAGCTGCAGAATAGATAGTGCTATGTATGCCATTATGCTACCCCTAGCTTATGAATGTCAAGCTGCACCCAGCACACATCCTCCTCTGGAAATGGATACATTATATATTCACTGAAAAAACATAATTAAAACTGAGTTATGGTTCTGACTGAAACACACAAAACCACTGAAATTCATCAGTTATGGTTTGCAAAACACACAGTGCATGCCAAACTCGCAATGCCTGTCATTCACAAAATACCCATTTGCAAAGGGCACTAGAAAAAAGGCAGTAGAGCAAAATGTAAACGTGGTGGGTGTTGTGAGTTGTGGTGGGTGTTTTGTGCCTCGTATAACAAAACTGATACATTTGTGATGTTGAAGGCCCCGTATCATAGAAGATCGAACCTGCCAGACACATGGGTTTCTCTGTAAGAAATCTTTGTGCTCAGGGTTATGTGAACATGATCCTGGCCACAAGTAAATAACATAGGCAACAGGTGTTATCTCTCTGAGCCAGTACAGGTGCTTTTAGATGTCTGAGAAAAGAGTTTGAGGAGGTGGGCTACATATGTTCATCCTTCCAGTGTGTAGGACTTACTCTTGACGAATTCCTGAATTTCCAGGAGTTTGTCATACCAAGGTTGGAGACAAGCTTTGTGAATGTGCCGTGTACGTCTTGTAAGTAGTTTTCCAGATTCTTCTTTTGTCGTCTCTGTTGGACTAAGAAGCCATCTAGGAATGTATTTGTACTGTACCAGTGGTCTTCCCTTTTATAGCAACATAGTCTCATATGTACCAATAAGATACTTGAAATCAAAATGCAAGCATGACAAAGGCTCATGAGATTTTGTTTTCAGTAGTTGAGGACGTACAGTTGAAATAAAAACCTTTAAGCGTGTATTTTCCTTTTCTCTCTCACAGCTACACTTTTCCCTTGAACCAGAGCCCATTGCTATAAATTGCACAGCCTTCAACCACAACGGGAACCTTCTGGTCACTGGTGCAGCTGATGGTGTGATCCGTCTCTTTGGTAAGAATGTTTCTGTCATTGGAAGTCTGCTGCAGTATAATGTTCAAAACCAGATCATAGACTTACACTCAATGTTCCATTTCCCCCCCCCTCCCCATTTCAGATATAAATACATTAATCTTGCATGAAAATACCAAGATCATTTGGACAAGTAGTTTGAACTCTTCCTTCACCCCAAAATATTCTTTGTGTAAAGACCAGTGGTAGATTGGTTGTAGAGCATTCAGTGGTTACCATCACCTTTGTACATATTGCACCTGTTAGTTGCCGAGAGAGCTCTATTGCTGAACATCTGTAGTGATACCTCAGTTGCTGTAAAACCTTATATTATCCCCACAAACGTGACGCTCAGGTGAGACATCAAGTAGCAGACATGCTCACTTATCATTACAAAGATGGACTGACAGATGATGAGCACAGAGCTCTAGGTAAAGGGTCAGAGCTTCTTCTTAAAAAGTGGAAAACAAGTATTGGTTCTCATAATTATAATACTAATGACTAACATGTGAAAAACTCAAAAATTGACCTGCCCTACTTGGACTTATTTTAGATGCATTTCAAAAATTCTATTAAGGTGTCATACTCTACTAATAAATGAAAAACAGTGCCACAGATTACAAATATTTAATACAAGCGTGGCTCATTAGTGCATAGTTAGTGGGGGACTCAGAAGGGGCTTCAACACTTTAGTCATAACTCCTAAACAGCCGTGACAGATGATTTCTCTGCTTAAATATAGCTAACTTGAATATGCACAATTGCTAAGGGGATTTATAGAAGAGGTGAATCGGCGAGAAGCGGGTGGGAAGAGCGTCTGATATGTCTGATTACACTGTCGAATGCTGTGAACTCTCATCCCCATAGGCAAACCCTCCATCGAGCGCCCCAAACTAGAAGGATTTTTACAGAGTTTTGCTCGTGGAGTTGATTAATCCAAACATAGTTTTGTTCGTTTCGTGGCGTTGTTGACTGGATGTTCCCGTATTTATTTAGAAGTCATCATTTAATCCATTTTCGCTTCTCTTTTTTGAGAATAGAGTACTAGCAGCCATTTTGAGACTATCAGAAAATTCAATGCCCATCTGTACATTATAATCAGTTACATTGTTTCATGGTGCCACCGCTTTAAATAAACTGTAATACATGTCCTACTTAGTGAGCCTTCACAAGATCCTTAACCCCCCTTTCTGTAGCTGCAAGCACTGAAGCAAGCACCATCATTAAACACTCTTGCATTTCTGAGATATTTGCATTTGAATGTGATGTTACATGCTTCACGGGCATTGCTAAGTTGAGGCATTCCTGCTCCAGCGATGGTGATAATGTGGATCCCACTGTGGTCCTGTATGGCCATGGGAGAAGCGTGAAAAAATGGGTTTCGCAAGAGTTAGTTAAACTGCTGTCATGAAAATTGAATTGAAAAGGAATAAACTCTCTGCTTTTATTTTGTTATTGGGCTTAACAATGTTTCAGTATTCATAGGCTTGTGGGGACCTAGTGTATATAGGAACAACCATTTCAAAGTTAAGTCAAAATGCCGGAGTAAAAGATTATATAAAGTTCGCACACTTGGACTACGTAATCTTTTCTGGCCGCTGTTTGCAAATTCTAAACATATTTCCAATTGAGACTGTTAATAAAATAAGGATTCCTCTTGAAAACGTCTGAGGGACCTAGAATTACCAAGCATTATCTGATGGTGCTCAGTCCACAAGAGCATTAAGGCAGCTTTATTTTACTTTATCTGAGCTCATTCTTTGATGTTATCCCATCTACTTGGATAGGGGGAGAGTATTTTGCTAGAGCAAACTAAAACCCAGGTTGGGCTTTTAAATACTTTCTGCTTGCCCATTTCAACTGCTACATGTAGGGGTTCCCTTGTCTCGTTGCCCCAGGTCCCATGCCTCTTCAACATTAAGCCAATACATTTGTCTAAATCGATGCTCTTTGCCTTTGGGGGTGTGATCAGTAGATGTAAACCACGGTTGCCTGAATTGGGGCTGCTGTGGAAAACAAATCGATATTTAAACTTCCAGATCCATATAACGAGAAATGCTGTCTCCTTCTGAAGTGTCCCCTCCTTCCATTATTGACCCCTTTCTCCCTTGTGGCCATCCTCTTCCCCTCAGATATGCAGCAGCACCAGTGTGCCATGAGCTGGCAGGCACATGATGGGGAGGTCTACTCCGTGGAGTTCAGCTATGACGAGAACACCGTATACAGCATTGGAGAAGACGGAAAGGTACGTTACTGAGGGCTGGAGAATGCACTTTGGTTGATATAGATATTTTTTTTCCGTTAAAGTTTTTCTATAATGACATAGCATTTATGAACAGTCTGCAGTTGTGCAGGATACTGCCATTATATACATGTAAGTAAGCATTGCTATTTGCAGCCCCCAACAACCCCCCCCCCCCCAAATAGTGGACAACCACAAGATTAACAAGATACACAGTGTCCGTCACCCGCACTTTGGTTGATATTTGAAATAATACAAACTTTGGGTACAGAGGCTTCAGTGGAGCTTGTGAAACTTGGAATCTAATCCACTTTAACATGTACCTATTATTTTCTATTCCAGTTCATCCAGTGGAATATACACAAAAGTGGGCAGAAAGTGTCGGATTATTTTCTGCCGTCAGATGCCACGGGTCCCTTCGTACTGTCTGGTTACAGCGGGTACAAGCAGGTCCAGACTCCTCGAGGGCGCCTCTTTGCTTTTGACTCTGAGGGAAACTACATGCTGACATGTTCATCTACTGGAGGCATCATTTACAAGGTAAGGTGACCAGGGTCAAAGTGAGGCGATGCTGAGGTGAGAGGAGGTGTTGAAGATGTTGAAATCCGAGACTACATTTTAAACCTGATTAAGGATAGACATACAGACCTCTATTCCTGTGCAGCAGTCAAATCATTCCATGGAGCTCAGGCCCCTCAACCAGAAATTCTGAACCAGTGTATTACTGGTACCATCTGTAGGGGTCAGTACCATCACCCGTTCCGTAGCTGTGCATTGCTGGTGTCCTAGGGAATGTGACCCTCACACCTCTGCTGTGTGTCTGCTGGTAACACTCACAGGGCCTGGGATGGTCACACCTTTTGAAATATATATTCTTAACAACTCTATGGCCAGGACAATCTCACCCTCTAAAACTGTGTCCAAATGTTATCACCTTCAGGGTCTGAGATACAAACATACTGTACCTGACTTTTAGTTAGTTAGTATATTATATGTTTTATGATGACTGCTGTCTTTAGTACAGTAAAGAAGATCAGCAAAATGCTTGCTTCTGTGTCCTTAATAAAAAAAAATACTTCTACCACTAAAAATCTGGATTTTCAGACCCTGCGCACTACTGCATCACTAACTAAACACCCACATGCAGGGGTCATCACAGCTTTTTCATTCCTACCAGTATTGTCAGTCCCCAGTAAATCTTTGCTCCTTTTTACGGCTGACGTCCTAGCAGAGGTAGGGACTCTTGTTACTTGCATACATGTGATTGATTGATGTTTTCCACATGAGCAGAGACACTGGCATTTGGAAGGGTGCATAACTAAAGTCACTGAGTGTCACATATTGCCATGTGTGAGACTTATTTTTTGTCTCTCACCAGTAGAAAAGAAACTCCATAGGAAAGTGATTATGCACCTGTTCATAGCAAGCCTTTTAAAATGGACCACATGTGGGAAATAATTATTCAGACAAGCAGGAGCCGGCCAAAGTCAGGAATGCCATGGCAAACAATAACAGATTGGTCTTCGGACCCAATAATGAATTGGTTCTGTGAGACGGTTAAAGGGACATGTTGTACATACCTTTTTAGGCCCCTGTAACTTCCCACTTTTTATGGACAAGCAAATTCAAGAAAATGGATCAGTGTTAGATCGGCGGATCTAAGTGTACACTCAAGAGGATATCTCTGAATTTGGTTTATAAGGGAATAAGAGGTGGGCCTTGGAAGGGCAGTAATGTACCATATAGACTACTGTATATAATGTGTTTCCTGACTGAGAGCTAATACAGAGATCTCAGGTCTGCAGAAGTACAATCCCACTGCTTATGTTATTGAAACAGACCTATCCCACTGCTTATGTCATTGAAACAGACTGCTCTAGTGGCTTGCATAGCTGCCTAGAGAGCCTTGCAGTAGACAGGCCTGGAATGTACTTGGATTGCCCAATGACAAAGCCTTGTTTGTATCAGGAAAGGAAATTGATCTGTTATAGCCTTGGAGTCCTCCGTAGCGGGCTCTATCGGCCATTAAAGGCCCGCTCCAGCACTAAAGGCCCAAGCCGAAGGCGAGAGCCTTTAACAAGGGATTAGGCCTGTAATGGCCGGTAGAGCCCGCTATGGAGGGCTCTAAGGCTATTAAAACATTCCGCCCCTAGAGGGCAGAGTGTTCTAAATATTTTTTGAAATACCCTCATGCTCCGTGAGGCCTTTGTTCACAGCAACAGCAGGGAACAAGCATTGGAATGTTGGACCTCTGGGCTTCTACCAGCCATTAGAAGCCCGGAGCACTCCCACTCCATTGTTTTCAATGGAGCTTTCAACATTCCAATGTTCTTATAAGTTTTAATTCTGGAGTGAAACCTCTGGAAATAACGATGCAAGGAAATTAGAGGCAATATATTTTCTGCTACAATGTAAAGCTTTTTTTTTATTTTATTTTTTTACTTTCAGTAACATTGAAGTTTGATATTAACTACCTGTGAAATATAATTCCTCTGAAAGCATGTTAGGTATTTTATATAGAATAGTCTTAAAAAGGTAAAATGCACCATGGAAAAATAGTGGCTTAGTTGTGTTTAATGGGGCACCTACATGTTTCAGTGAATTTTTATTTTGTGTTTCATTTAGCATAAAATCAAAGAGTTTGTGACTGGAGAAATCATGTATATCTGAGCTGAACTATAACAAAAGGCAAAATAAATATATTTTCTGATAGAGACTTCTAGCTGCAGATTCCTCACCTTTTGAAATTCCTCAGGCACCAAACTGGATCAGGAAACTTTTTCAGCAGTTCCTGTACGTGCCGGATGTGGCGCCTTGCAGCTCCACACTGACGCCGTTCTGATCTGAAATTGACATGTGGGATCTATATAGGCGCCACTTCTGCACGCTATGTCAGTCCCTTTCTTTCCACGCCATCATATGCGGATCCGTAGCTCCCTTCATGTGAGATATTGAACCTCAAACTTTTTCCACTGTACAATGATGTCGCCCCCTAAAACTACAGGTTTCAAGCCCTTTAGGGACTGTCGCAAAATGTCTGTGATGGATCCCAACCAGGTATTCTTGTGATGCCTGGGGTGGAGTCATGGCTCCAAGGCATGCACTGATTAAGTTTTCATGAACCCGAAGGCTATCAGGGAACGAAAGGCAATACTCTACATCACCGAACATAAGAAGATTCCACGTCGGGGTCACATCAAGTCACGGTCCGCGTCCAAAGTTCGCTCCCGATCCTGTTTATGGAGTCGTTGGAGCCACTTGAGAGGCCGGTCTTCATCACGCTCCAACTCTTCAGGTAATTCTAAAAAGAAACACAAGAATTCAATGAGGGACTCTGCTCCCTCGCGCCACTCGCATTCCCCTGAGCAGGTGCGGAGGCAGCACCATTCTTCTTGATCTCGCTCCTAAAGTCAGCCAACTTCCAAGCCGATCCCTCAACTCGTCCTGGCACATCCTGAGTTTCCGGGGCCATACGCCATGCCACTTCAGATTGAAGAATTCCTTGAAGCCATGCATTCTTGTGGATGTCCAGAAACGCCTTGAAGCTGAATGGTTCTAATACAGAGGTCCTTATTCTGGGAAACAATCCTGAACTCTGGGGAAATACCCATTGGCCTGACACTTTGGGACCTTTACCTGCTTCGGTCCCTAAAGTTAAGAACCTGGGTTTTACTATTAACAACCTCTCCCTCTGAGCCCAGGTGTCTGGAGTCACCGCAACCTGCTTTGCGGTACTCAAGTGACTGAAAAAAAATCCTCTGGTTAATTCCACCTGCTGCCCAGAGAACCATAGTGCAGGCATTGGTGATTTCCAGACTTGACTATGGCAATATATTGTACCTGGGCGCTGATAAAGCCTCCGTCCACCGTCTTCAGCTCATACAAAATGCTTCTGCCCGTCTCCTTTTTCGGTTGCCTCGACACGCTTCAGTCTCACCTTTGCTCCATCAACTCCACTGGCTTAAGGTGAACAAACGTGTTGAGTTTAAGGCTTTATGCTACATGTTCCGGGCTAAACATGGTTTGGCGCCTCCCTACATACAAAGCCTGGTCAATCCCTACATACCCACTCGACAGCTGAGATCAGGCCACTCGTTCTCTTACCTTGGCCCCAAACTGTGGAATTCTCTTCCTCTGGAACTTAGGATGTGTCAATCACTTTTGGCCTTCCGCAAGAAACTGAAGACCTTCCTTTACAACCAAGTATAATCTTCTCTGTACTATTATTTGCAACCTTGGTCTGTGCATTGTCCTGCTTAGCACAGGGAAACCCTGTTTGGTAGCTGTGCGATATATATATATCGCACAGCTACCCAACAGGGTTTCCCTGCGCTATATATATATATCTCCTTCCCCCCTCCAACAAAGTTCGGTACAAGGTGTATTCATATTATCATTACATAGTTCTGAAGTAAAAAAAAATATTATTTAAAATTGTTTTAGTCAAAGCTTCACCATACGCGGAGTGTTGAAAATGTCCCGTTCTCACCCCGACTATCCTTTATTCTATAAACATGCGCCCCACTATGTGTACATTTAACAATGTTGAAATCCCCTCACAAATAAGGGAGACGCTAAACTTTTTTTTACCAGTCAGTTCAGTAAGTGTGCACTCTAAGTCCTCAATAATTCTCTCAAGCTCTGAAGAGAAAAAGTTATAATAAAAATTAATTAAAATAATATTGCATGCTTTAGGTTGAGACAGTTGTAAACCTGGTAATATGGGTTAGATGTCAGCACCTTGGCATTTAAATTCTTAAGTGCAGTAGACACCAAAGCTAGCAATCCTTCCTTCCCCCTGTCGGCTGAGGATGCAACAGCCAGGGATCAAAAAAACATATAACCATCAATGTGGACACTATCAAAAACCCACGTCTCCGGACAACAAATCACATCAAAGAATTCAATGAAATTTAACCAATCGTTATTGTGTCTTTTTGAACTTACTCCTGCCACGTTCCATGAAAGGAACTGTAAATCCCTTGAGAGCCTTATACAGGGGTTTTCCTCTCCACTAGGTAGTTCCTTTTGAATAAAACTCACACCGTCTGAACTGTGAGGGTGAATTGAAATCACTTCAGGGCCCCACAAGGCAGATGGCCCTTCATCAGTGGGAAGCTGATTCCTATCAGCCAGGTTTAACAGTACCAAAGTTACATCAAGTTCCGTGTTCCTCAATGAAGCTTGCATAGCAGCTAGCCTTCGAGGACCACGTTCCTAGAGCCTTTGGGCCGCACAGACTAAATAATGGGATCGAATTTCCTTACGAATGTTGACAGCATTTGCTTCTATGTGTTGGGGTGTACCTACTTCAGCTCGTAAAGTAACCCAAATGGGCAATCAATTCGCCCCCCCCCCTTCTGTTTCCTAACTGAGCCTGCCTTCCTTAATTGATCGCCAGGGACGGTAAGTCCATCATTTTCATCCAATCCTGAGAGTGGTAAACAGTAGCAGCTGCTACTGGGCAATAGCGGTGGGGGGCAGGGGGCAGATGCGGGTGGGGGGGCTTTTAAGAAAAACAAAAACAATTCAGTTACCTGCACTGCTGGCTACCGTTTCTCTTCCGTCCTCTTCGATCCAGCCAGGAAGCAGACTCACCTAGCCGATCATGATGCTGCTGTCACCATGACAGCAGTGCCATGATTGGTCTGAGTTCTGTGGTTCAAAGACAGGCAGTGGGAGCCTGTGCATGTTCTCCACCTAGGCTGTGCATTACAGCCCCATTGAATACGTGCTATGTGCGCATGACTGTTTGGTCGGCCCAAGACTGCCGGCCAAACCATCATGTGCATTTAGAAAGTGCACAACACTCCTCCCCCTGCTCTGTGGGCAGCCCCGCACATTCAGAGCCTTCTAAAAAATAAAATGATAATAATGTGGAGTCTGCAATCGCGCCCCTCGTGGAGAGAATCAGAACCCATGGAAGGGGCTATCAGGGACCGATCAGAGGGCAGTAAATTGCAATCTACAACAGTATCTAAGCAGTCCCATGTTCAAATCTGTTCTAATATTGCTTCTAATATTGCCCATAATGTCAATGATGAAAACTGTACCCCAGTCCAGGGACTACCTTCTATGGTAGATTTGCCCACCCGTAAAGGAGATAACAGGGCACACAGGCAGGTGATGACATTGATGGAACATCATGGGCCGACAACACATAAGATCTCAGGTGGTCGGGGACAAGAAAGGACTGTTGATCACATTGACAGCCATAGCCGGCGCACTCAACCCGACCCCATTAAAGCGCAATTTACTTCCTGATTGTTGCCCTTATGTTGCGATCTTGGTAGGTATGCCATCAGACCCAGCATACAGTTAAGAGGCTTATGCTGAATTAAAAAACAAAGTATGCCATTGGCTCTCCCGGAACACCAGATTCAAAATTGGGGAGTAGGACGATATCTTATTGGTGAGGAGAGTGGGTTTGATTGGCCCCTCCCAGAAATCCAAAGCAGGAGACTGCATATTAGTCATCATGTCCTAATTGTTCTTATCATTTTCTCAGTGCTAAAGGTGACATTTAAAGCCGTAACATGCCGCAGAGAAACCAGGACACCAAACAGTAGTGTCGAGGCAGGGCGACAAAGACATGCACCAAACAATGCAGCAGAAGAACTAAGAAACAAAACAAAGGAATAATGTCTGGTCAGGAACCTAGACTAGACACAGGAGAGGGCGGGGAGCTGTGAAAAGTGGAGGCCGCCTCCATACCTTCTCTAGGGTTCAAACCCTTCTGGTGGTAAAATCCTCAGTTTAGGATTCGGTCTAGGCCAAACATTCATGCACAAATGGGGGGATGTGGTTTGCTAAGTGGGCTTTGGGGTACTTTCAAGTATAGAAAAATGTGTTTCTGTGGGTTAGCTGATCGCTGCTATTAGCTTGACCAATGCCAGCCTATTTTAAAAGCATCTGGCATTAGTAAATCCAGTAGCAGTGACTGATTTGCATTGCCAAAAAGAGACAGATTGGCTTTGACAAGACTTGCTTAATTTGTTAATTGCTGATTTTATTAATTCATAAAACCCCATTACCTCCACCCCCATAGAGGTTCAGGCCATGTCTTACCCATCTATGTCCCGTAATTGCCCCACCCAGCCAAAAAACCAATTTGTAATTATGGTTTTCTTGGTAATTATTTTGAGGTAATGAGTTTTTCTTGGTTATGAAGTACATAGTTTTACATAATGCCATCATTCAGTGTTTCCAAATGTTGTGAGCCGATTTATGGTGGGTCGCGAAAGTCCAAGAAATAAATAAGGAGGTCTTTAAATTCTGCATTTATCTTGTCACAATTTGCTGTGTTTCAGAGACAGAGGTCAAATGTTAGGCTATGTCTTCTGACATATTGCTCCGACTTTAGGTCTGCTGTTAGCTAAGACCTTATGATTTGACTAAAAATATATGTATTAATATTCTTACATAAAGAGACTTTCAGCCACCTCTCTTCATTCCTTGGTCTGTTCTTGTGTCATCACATTTTGCTTCCGCCCATTACAACATACAGCATGGGACAATGGGCCAACCTACTTCAGCCACTGGCTAACTTCACTGACTGCATTCGGCTCTTCCACATGGAGCATATTGACACACAAGATAGTTCCCTTCAGTGCCAGTGTTTTTTGTCTTTACTTTATTATTGCTTTAGCGTTGCATCTGTTTGTAGAGCCTGATGTGATGGGAGGATGCATTCTACTAGATGAGATTAGAGGGCACATTCCAGCTTTATCAGTTCCCGTCTCCTGCCAACTTCCTTTTGAAGTGACCTTTGTTTATCTGAGTGCTTATTTTTCTTACAGTAACAGCAGCTCACATGAACTCTGAATATAAGGTCATGAGGGTGCTTTCTCTTTGTAACCGTCTGTCATTCCTTCTTTAATTCATTTGTCTTTTTCTTTCTTTTCTTCTTTCCCTCTTTCTTTCTTTCCTTTCTTTCTTCTTTCCATCCTTTCCATTTTTCTTTCTTTCTCACTTTCCCTCTTTCTCTCCTTTCTTTTCTTTCTATCCTTCCTCTTTCTTTCTTCATTTCTTTCTTGACTTCCTCTTTCTTTCTTTCATGGATTTTTTCTCGCCTTCTTTTCCAAAGACAAGAGGCTGTCCTCCGATGCCAGACTGATTGGCTTGTTTGAGTCTGTGTTAGCCAAGACATTTAATTGTACTAATGTATGTGTATTACATAGTTACAGCCAGGCTTTGTCCTCTAGTGCGTGATTCTGTCATTTACATTTTCCTTCCACCCATTCCAGCATGCATCAAGGGACAGTGTGTCCGCCTACTTCAGCCATTGTCTTACTTCACTAAGAGTTATGGCCTGCTGTCCTTTGGCCAGGAGCACATCAACACTCAAAGTAGTTCCCTTTAGTGCCAGGGAGTTCGATGACATTGTGTGTTTTTTTTAGACCAAAACAACATGTTCGAGGTATGTGAGCTGCAGAGCTCACACTGTGCATTAGATCGCCATCTGGTGTTGGGCTCGGATGCTTGCACTTTGTTGTCTTCGAAGAAGTCTTTTGTAGTCATGTGATAGGTGACTCCTCCTTTGGACAATAGTGCACATGGGCATCGACTCCATCCTCAGATTGTTTTTTTCCGCCATCGGGTTTGGATGCAACTTTCGACACTCCGGTTCGAAACTTTACTTCTACTGTTTTTTCATACTTCAAAACTTCTACAACTTCTATCGATATCCACATCTCGACGCGTCTCTTCTTCGATCCCCTTTCCAGCCGTCGACGCGGGCCGCTGGGCCCATCGACGCCATAAGGCCTACAGCTAATGGAAAGGACGCCCTTCCGGAAATGCCCCCAGTGTGGAGCAAAGTTCCCCCACAGTGACCATCACGAGGTCTGTAACCTGTGCCTCTCGCCCGACCACAACGAGGCCACCTGCCCAGCTTGCGCCTCCTTCCGCTCGAAGAAGACTATTCGGGATCATCGAGCTCGAAGACACGTTATGGCGCAGCGGTCCGCTCCAGAACCTGTCGACATCTTCAACAAGGGCCCCGATGTCCCGGAGGAAGATTCCGAGGAACTAACCATCGTGTCGGAGGCAGAGGACTCAGACGGTTCCATCACTCCTGGGCAACAAGTGAGTACTACTGCCCCTGCCCCAACCCCCCCATCAAAACAGAAGGCACCGGTCAAGACTTTGCCTGCTGGCCCCAGTCGCGACCGAAAACATGCTTTGGACGCCCCGCCTTCCGGCTCGGCACCGAAGAAAAGACTAAAGCCTTCCAGTTCCTCGGCACCGACCAAGCCGCATGTATCAGTTCCACCGGCACCTTCGGCGCCGAAGCCAAAGGAACACTCGGCTCCGAAATCCACCTCGGTCCCAAAACCCGCCTCCAAGCATGCGGATAAGTCGGCGTCGAAACCAAGGCTCCACGACACAGCCCCTAAGCCAAAGCTGTCGGAGCCGATTGCCAAGCCGAAGGACTCTTCCACGCCTTCTAAGGCCAAAGAGCACACAAAGCAGCCATCACCGCGCTCGGAACCGAAAAAGTCGGCACCGAAGCCAAATCTCCAGGAGGAGGAACTGTTTCAACTGGATCCTATCGATCCTAAACAACATAAACTCTACATTAACCCTAAAACTGGACATGTCACTACTGTGCCACGCCACGAGCCCGTCCCTGTCAAAAAGAAGGACTCTGCTACTTCCCCTATGCCTCCTTCTTCCCCTGTCCTTCCACCTAACACCCCTCCTCTCTACATCCCTGTTACACCGCCTCAGCCTGTAACATCTCCACCACATGACTATCAGGACGACATGGGGGATGGTGGTGACCCTGATGACGTATTCCCAGACCCAGATGACCCACCACAGGACGATTGGGACTACAATGATCCCATAGATCTTCCAGACCTCCCAAGCCCTCCACCATATCCCACAAAACCATCTCCCCCAGATGATAACATTGGTTTTGGGCAACTTATTCACAGGGCTGCTGTCTTTCATGGGGTACATATACACACCAACCCACCAGAGGAATATTTCCTCTTAGATACCTTCGAACAGTCTCAAAGAACTGTACAGACTTTGCCCATGATTAAAGGAGTCATCAAACATGCTCCTGAAATATTTAAAGATCCTGTACGGGCCAGGATTCTTAACCCTAGGATCGACAAAAAATATAGACCTGCCCCTGATGACCCTGCCTACATCAAAGGCCAGCTCCCTCTTGATTCCTTGGTCGTCTCCAATGCTCGTAAACGGGCTAATTCTCAGACTTCAGGGGACGCTCCGCCCCCTGATAAGGAGTCAAAATTGTTGGATTCCTCTGGCAAACCAGTGGCTGCGCAGGCCACCAATCACTGGCGCATAGCCAACACCCAGGCACTGCTGGCAAGATACGATAGGGCCCACTATGACCAGCTAGAAACCCTATTGCAACACCTACCTGACCAGTACAAGACGCAGGCAAATGATCTCATTCAGGAGGGCAAATTAATCTCCAATGCGTCCATTAAGTGTGCCCTTGATGCGGCCGACACCGCCGCCAGGTCTGTCAACACCAGCGTACTCATTAGAAGGCATGCCTGGTTACGCATTTCAGGCTTCAAGCCAGAAGTTCAAACCACCATTTTAAACCAGCCGTTTAATCAGAACCAACTCTTTGGTCCGGCTGTAGACACGGCACTTGAAACAAGCATTTGCAATGCAATAGGTCTCGCATTATTAAAGTTTGAGCTATTGGTGTTGCATTTGCAAGAGTTTGAGCTATTGCCATTGTAAACGACAATGCCTTTTATTTATGTGTTTCGAAAAGCTGTATGCGGTGCATAAACACGTCCTTTGTACTTATAGTCCTTGCTTACGAAAAGGAAGGCTGGCAGTAAAAGAGGCATAGTTCCTGCCAGCGTTGCTTCTCGTAAGCAACGACTGCAAGTACAAAGTGCCTGTTTACGCACCGCTTGCATGTTTTTAAAATACAGAAATAAAAGGCATTGGTATTTACAATGCCAATAGCTCAAACTCTCGCAAATGCGACACCTATTGCATAGCAAATGCTCATTTTCTTATTGCGTAGTAGAACCACTCTTTGTGGAAAACAACAATTATGCCATGCAAGATAGTCTTACAGGCATTCACAGATATACAAACCTACAATAAGTTTCCTATATTGAGGTTTTGGAATGTTCCGTTTTTAAAGCACAATAAAGATGGGGGCTGTTGGTGGGGGTTGAGAGGTAACTCCCACCTTTAACTTGTGAGGGCCTGATCCTGGTGAGGTAGCCTGTCTGCTTTGTTTCACTGTTCTACCAAGGTTTTAGGAACTGTAAGATTCCTATCAACAACAGCAAGTGATGGATGATCTGTGGCTCAAAACCTAATCCCAAGTAGTAATTGTAATAATTCATTATTATTATTTAGACCGGACTAAATATTGATAATGAATCATTACAATTATTACTTGGGATTCCTTTGGTTTGCCCACAGATGAGTGCAAACATCCTTTTGTGTGAATATTAATCCAAAATGAGGGATGAATGCTAGCCACTAAAAACAAAAGTGTCTGTCCATCCCCTATTTCTCCTTGCTATTTTTCCAGATGTGGTCTGGATGAGATGCCCACAGATTTGCCCGAGCAGCCGGGAGTGCACATCTGTTTGGTGGGAAAGGGATAGCAAAAGATGGTGAGGGCGAGGAAGGAAGTAGGGGAAAAGTAAAAGTAAAAAGGATAGAGAAGGTTGGGAAGGGATAGCAAAAGATGGTGAGGGGGAAGGAAGGAAGTAGGGGGCAAGGCAAGAGTAAAAAGGATAGAGAAAGTTGGGAAGGGATAGCAAAGGATGGTGAGGAGGAGGAAGGAAGTAGGGAGCAAGGCAAGAGTAAAAAGGATAGAGAAATTTGGGAAGGGATAGCAAAACATGGTGAGGGGGAGGAAGGAAGTAGGGGGCAAGGCAAGAGTAAAAAGATAAAGAAAGTTAGGAAGGGATAGCAAAAGATGGTGAGGAAGGAAGTAGGGGGCAAGGCAAGAGTAAAAAGGATAGAGAAAGTTGGGAAGGATAGCGAAAGATGGTGAAGGGGTGAATACAGAAAGAGGAGGAGCATGGTCGCGACAGAAGGAAGGAAGGGCGACTTGGATGCTACCAAGTACAAAAGGGCGTGTGTCTAATTCTGGCCTAATGTCATTGGTGATGAAGTAGTGCCGCCTTCCTGGCCCCCTAGGGACACTGTCTACAGCCTTTTGTGGTGAATGGCCACAGATATACATGTGCATGCACGAATACCCACAATATGTCAAGGTATGACACCATTAGGCCAGGGACACTTTTGGGAAATAGCCACAAATGTCAAGAAAGGCCATTATATGACAATGATGGGCACCATTATGCCATTTATGGCCACTGCGATAGCATAAAGGGGGATGCTGCTTATGCCAAGACATCATAATGTTCTTATCATGGAACATCCCCTCTTGCGTAAGTGCACATTGAAGACAAATACCCTTCAAAAACATCTGTTTACTCAGACACGTGTGCACACAGTCACACTCACACATGCTCCCATATGCAGCACAAAGGTTTTTGACCCTCCTCCTCTGAACACTTTACCTTAATACTGACTGAACACCAAATTAGGCACTGTGGTACAGCCAAGTGGAAACAGGCATGATTAGCTTCCACTTGTACCGCCTAAGTGG
This sequence comes from Calotriton arnoldi, assembly GCA_963921515.1. Classification (NCBI taxonomy): domain Eukaryota; kingdom Metazoa; phylum Chordata; class Amphibia; order Caudata; family Salamandridae; genus Calotriton; species Calotriton arnoldi. Next base: position 300,301 of record CAWUFW010004817.1, read on the forward strand.
GTGCTTACTCTGCTAACAGCTGAAACTAACAGGCAGTATCAGTCAATAAGCAAAGGGGATCTGCAGCAGGTCTTTGCATCTCTGAGTTGGTGTGGCACTTCGCCATCATTCACCTTAAAGTTCTCTGCCTCATTCTCTAGCAGAGTGGACTAAGGTGAAGACAAGGCCAGGAAGAGTGCTACGGCCAACAAGGAGGCAACAAGTCCAACAGAAATAAAAGAATAACAAAGTTCTAACCAATTTCATACTAACGTTTGTTAGATTCTAATCATAAAACATTTGAAGAAGAACAAAGGCGATTGTGAGAAAAATTGAGGTATTATAATCCCCTAATGTGTAGGGTTACAAGTGTGTTAAACATTAAAAAAATGTTTAATGGGGAGAAAAGTCCCACCCCTATTGTGGAGTAATTTACATATTAAAAGACCAAAAACATCTAGCCAAAAACAGTCTTTTCCCTAAGGGGTACACTATAGGGTCTCGGTGCCAAGATAATTCACATCAGTCAGCATAGCTGGAGCACAGTTAATTTAGTAGATGCATGGCGATACTCTTTGGTGATGATGAAGACTTTCAAGTCTGTATGCTGGCAGCCTGGCACTTCAGCCTAGCGCTGGGACAATTGATTTAATGGGTCCCCACACATCTCTTTCACTTCCCCAGATCACATCGATACACCAGGAGAAGGCAACCAAACTCAGTGGCAGTCTTCTCTGTCCCACTTTGGTCTTCACACCTATCAAGCCACACTCCAGGTACTTGGGACTTCCACAGCTAGCAAGCATGGAAAGTAGCAGACTGAGTACTGCACTGGTCCCAGTGGTATGTTTGAGAGAGAGTTTCTTCAAACCAGGTAGTCATGGTCAGTCCCACAGACGACAAAAGAGGCAGCATCCTTCCTCTTCTTGTGTCACAAAATGCCCATATGCGCCTTAACATGTGCGGTCATTATACAATTAGGAAATTCATTAGTATGCTAAAACAAAAACACAATTTGCATCAAGAGCAATCAGTATAGTGTAAACCATAGAGAGGTGAGCTCCTTTTGTGTGGTTCAGCACCACAATAACTCAGAAGGCACACTAAATAACTTAAAACATATTTCTACACTTGACAATGCAAGATCAGAGGCAGTACACTTCCTAGATTTTAAAAAGTGTCCTTAGCCTCACACGTCACAGTCGTCAGAAAGCTCAAGGACTTCGACTGTGATGTGAGCACTATGTGGAAACAAACAACATCTCATATTCTAAACACGTTACCTCTGTGCGGTTTTGACTATTCATTTCACTACAAGTTCTGAACAGCAACTGAATTGTAAAACACCATCGAAAAGTAACAAAAAGTTTAAAATGGAACATTTATGGTAAGGATAGCATACTTACTGATGCAATCGTTAATGTGGTAGGCGCAACTTCATCCTTATGTCCAAGTATCCTTTGCAACTACAACATAACAAAAAAAAGGAAAAACGCAAGTTACATTTGCAGACAATGTTAGTGATTTCACACGTTTTCCCCGATCCGGTCTTATGCATAAAGTGAGGGATGTGGAGGCGCTGAAATACCGAGAAATAAATTTGTTAAAAAGTACAGCTCAACAGACAGTTAATGGAAGCTCTCAAGAGCCATTCTATAAAATGTCCGACTCACCCTATATTAAGATAAGCTGCATCCTCGCCCATCTCCTCTGCTCTTTCCAACTTCTAAAGTGAATCAGAAGGTGTAGGTGCACTATACACTATTACACATCCTTCACGTGTTCTATTTTGGATGGAAGCTACCAGTTTTTTTAGCTGTGTACTGCAATATTTAGGTCATGAATAGGATGGCCAGAGCTTTAAGTGGGATGAAAAAACTAGGGGATCTCTCATAGGGGCGTGGCCTATGTAATTAAGGACGGGGCTTAAAAACATAGCACGCTAAAAATCTGTGCTTAGCATAGTGTGCCGCCCGACTGGTATTTTGCTGCTTCTGTCATTGCATCCAGATGATATATAAAACAACAAGTAACATTACACTTACAACAAGCCAGGACTATTGGCTTTGTCAATGGTTGTTAGTTACGTAAGCTAAATTAGCAACAACTACGGCTTCGTTGTATATTATATTGAAAATGCTTCAGTTCTGAAATGATACTGTGAAAGAACTATAACGAGTCTTTGAAGTTACCTCAAAGGCAGTGAAGGGTGGTACTGCTGCAGAGTTGAGCTTTTTTTTTCTCACACCGAGGGCAAAAATGGAGAGCCCGATAGGGACCCGTCTCAGCACCTGCTTTAAAGAACTGCCGTTCCTGAACACCGGCAGGACCCGGCCCACTTAAAGCCCTGAGGATGACATCCTTATCTTTCGAGACGGCAAAACTGACATCTAGGATTTTCCTTCATCTAACATGTGCCTTAAAAAAAAACTTTATTCCCAAGTAGATGTTCGTTCTCACTCTTCCACACATCAATGGCAAATTCTCAAGGCACATCATGCTCCCTTTAACCTTCTATTCTGAAGTGGGGTCTGACCCAGAAATAGAGGGCACCAGGAAATGCAACGTAATGTATTTACAAAAATATGCATTTCAAAATATAAAAGCTCTATGAAAGAAAAAATGCTAAATATAAAAGCCCAAAATCACAAACCTATCATTGTGCTTAGGTCTGACTAGTAAATCACAAAGTAAGTTTTGCATTCAGCGGACTTTATGCATTGACCTAGATTGAAGAATGTTGATGTTTCCTGGGACGTGTCAGGGATGTGGTCACGAAAATGCAGTTTCAAATAAAAATTAATTCCCGCACATTCATAAATTTCTTGGTATATACAAAATTTTGCAGCCATCGCCCCCATACTTATCTGCACTTCCGAAGTTGCAGGTGAAAGATCCAAGTTCAACTAAGGAAGTACGTGTAGGGTAAGGGCACACATATTCTCTGTTTTACAAGGGAATGAGGGGAGGGATGACATTTTTTATATATAACATTGCCCATGAAAAGAAAAATAACAGATATTTAAAAATATATATTTAATTTGTAATCCTATGCTTGTAGTTTCTCAGCAAAATGGACAATGCGCACAGGTAGGGCTAAGAAAAACTAGAGTCAGGCAGAAATGTATGTGAAATATACATGGTTAACTGCGTACGTTGTGACACTAAGAAGGAATTTAAGTGCATGCCTGTGAGTTCTCTCGGTACACCTAAGCATCCAGAGATTAACAAAATCTTTGAGATTATGGTCCAGAAATTTAAACATAGTAACGTTTCACAAGAAGATCAAAAACGGTAACCTGCATATTCCAATAAGTAGAACTAGATAAATAACAAAATGGTGTTGGCTAGCCTCCTCCCGATATCATAAGAGTTGTAACTAAGTACTTTGGAAATCATTACCAGGACAGGAGGTGTGCACAAGAAAACATTCATTTAAATGAATACTGACATTTTCTGTAAGTCTACATAGGGAAATATTATAAAGACATTAGCAAAGGATATTCAACTTCGACGACCCACACAAATCTTTCTCTGTGTTTAGTTAACTGAGCAGGGCACTCGAAGCTTTGAAGACACCACCATGAGAAAAGAGTTCAGAAACAACACACATATATGGAAAGGTACATTAACCAGAGAAAAGCTAAGGTTAAAGGTAGCAAACCGTTTGTTTCTCTATGTTAGGTAGAGTTCGCAATACACTAACCAGTGGTGCGCGCGCACCACAGAGGAGCGGGGGGAGGGAGCGCGGCAGCGGCAGCAGACGAACGCGCGCTGCTGCGCGTTCTGGCCACCGTCGGGAATGGGCGCGGCAAAGGCGGGACATGCGCCCGCCTTTGACCAATCGCGTGCCGTCCCCATAAAAAAAACGGACGCACCAGCCAATGTGGGCTTCTGAAAACAAAACCACACGCACGAGCGTGTATGTCGTTTTCAGAAGCCCTTTCTAGAGGTCTCGCGCTGCGCGAGCAGTGCTACGCACTGCAACGCTAGGCGCGAGACCTAAAAATGAAGAAGGACACTGACACTGCCAAATCAATGGGAGCATTGCAGTCTCCACAACAACGTGGCTCCTTTCGCCGCTCCTTCTACAGAGGAGGCTCTAGGAACACCAACACAGACAATTTCTCTTCTTACAGAAACACCACCCAAATATCTCCCAATAGAGGATACTTTAGAGGTGGTTACCGAGGCAACAACAGTAAGGGCAGAGGCCGAGGTAGTACCAACACCCGTACCTCCCCCACTCCTAAACAGTGACTTCCCTCCACTTCCCCCGACCATTCCACTCCTGTCGGGGACGACTAACACAGTTCTTACCTGTCTGGAACTCCATTACAACAGACAAGTGGGTGACACAAATTATCCAACATGGTTACTGCCTAGAACTTACAGCTGCCCCCCCAACATACCACCCAAGCAGCGTCCAATGTCCGCAGACCATTTTATACTTTTAAAGCAAGAAGTTCTTTCCCTGCTTCAAAAGCACGCCATAGAGCCAGTCCCTCTACTACACCAGGGCACAGGGGTTTACTCCCTGTATTTCCTAATCCCCAAAAAAGATGGGACTCTAAGGCCTATTCTAGACCTCAGACCCCTCAATCAGTATATACATTCGGATCATTTTCACATGATCACTCTCCAGCAAGTGCTTCCCTTACTACAACAAGAAGACTTCCTTGCCACACTAGACCTCAAGGACGCCTACTTCCACATTCCCATACATCCTGCTCACAGGAAGTATCTAAGGTTCGTACTCGATGGACAGCACTACCAGTTCAAAGTACTTCCATTCGGAGTCACCACTGCTCCAAGAGTGTTTACCAAATGCCTTGCAGTAGTAGCAGCACACCTACGAAGACAGCAAATACATGTCTTCCCATACCTGGACGACTGGCTCATCAAAGCCAGATCATTCAACCAGTGTGTCCAACACACTCATCAGACTATACAAACACTACACAACTTGGGGTTCACAATCAACTACACCAAGTCGCACCTCCAACCATCCCATATACATCAATATCTAGGAGCCACAATAAACACTTCCACAGCTCTAGCTTATCCCAGCCCAGCCAGGATAGCCAGTATACAAACCCTCATCACCAGGTTTCAAATACAACACTCTCTCCCAGCCAGAGTGTTCATGCAACTAATCGGCATGATGGCATCTTGCATTTTCATCGTCCCTCATGCAAAACTTCAAATGCGTCCCCTACAAGAGTGTCTAGCGCACCAATGGAACCAGGCTCACGGACAACTTACAGATCTGGTGTTGGTGGACAGCCGCACACATCGCTCTCTGCAGTGGTGGAACACAAAAAATGTGTCCAAAGGGCGGCCGTTCCTAGAGCCTGTTCCACAAATAGTACTGACAACGGACGCATCACTAACAGGATGGGGAGCACACCTGTTAGGTGTGGACCACTCAACAAAAGCTGCTTCCACATCAATCATCTGGAGTTACTAGCTATATTCCTAGCTCTCAAATCCTTTCAACTCCACGTACAAAACAAGGCTGTCCTGATCCGAACAGACAACATCACAGCCATGTACTACATACAAAAACAGGGGGGGACACACTCTCCACAACTGTCCCAACTGGCACAGGACATTTGGAGGTGGGCCATTCCACAGAACATATACCTTCTAGCAGAACACCTACGAGGAGTTCACAATCAGATTGCCGATCTGTTAAGTCGACAGACACAACAGATTCACGAATGGGAACTACATCCACAAGTTCTTCTACCTTTTTTCCAGATGTGGGGCCAGCCAGACATAGATCTGTTCGCCACACACCAAAACGCAAAATGCCCAACCTTCGCCGCCTGGTTTCCACACCCGCAGTCCAAGGGCAATGCGATATGGATGAACTGGTCTGGCAGATTTGCGTACGCTTTTCCACCACTACCACTCATTCCACTTGTGGTACGCAAGCTCCGACAACAGTCTCTAAAAATAATCCTAGTAGCTCCCACATGGGCACGCCAACCGTGGTTCACCACACTGCTGGAACTATCAGTAGTCCCATATCAAAAACTACACCTCTCCCCATCAATGCTAACGCAGAGCCATGGAGAGATAAGGCACCCAGATCCATCCCAACTGAACCTTGCGATCTGGCTCCTGAAGTCCTAGAATTCGGTTACCTTAACCTACCGCCAGACTGTATGAACATTATTAAAGAGGCTAGACGCCCTACTACCAGAGCTTGCTATGCAGCAAAAAAGGAAAAGATCCGCTATTTACTGCACTAACAATAATATCCCGCCATTACAGGCCTCCATGCAAAACATAATTTGCTACTTACTACATTTGCAAAGATGTAATCTTGCATACTCATCCATACGTCTGCATCTAGCAGCCCTTGCTGCTTACCTACAGAACAGGCAACACTTATCACTCTTTAGAGTCCCAGCCATTAAAGCCTTTATGGAAGGCCTTAAACGGATCATACCTCCCAGATTACCACCTTCCCCAGTGTGGAATCTTAACATAGTACTTACTAGGCTCATGGGACCACCATTTGAACCCCTGCATAAATGTGAACTTCAATTCCTTACATGGAAAGTCGCGTTCCTAATTGCAATCACCTCTCTCAGGAGAGTGAGTGAGATCCAGGCTTTAACTATACAAGAGCCCTTCTTACAAATACATCATAACAAAATAGTTCTCAGGACAAACCCAAAATTCCTTCCTAAAGTCATTTCGCCTTTCCACCTTAACCAATCTGTAGAACTACCCGTGTTTTTCAAAACCCAGATTCTGTAGCAGAAAGAGCTCTCCACACCCTGGATGTCAAAAGAGCCCTAATGTATTACATTGACAGAACCAAGTCATTTCGCAAAACAAAACAATTGTTTGTAGCTTTCTCTCCACCACATAAGGGTAACCCCATCTCAAAAGCTGGGATTGCAAGGTGGATCGTTAAATGTATCCAAATATGCTACCAAAAAGCCAAACGCACATTATCAATTCCCCCTAGAGCGCACTCAACACGCAAACTAGGGGCTTCCATGGCATTCTTAGGGAACATCCCCTAGAAGACATATGTAAGGCAGCCACATGGTCTACAACACACACCTTCACTAAACACTATTGTGTTGATGTGCAAGCCAAGCAACAAGCTTCTGTGGGCCAAGCTGTCCTTAGAACACTTTTTCAAACTACTGCAACACATACAGGTGACCACCGCTAGGGGAGATACTGCTGTACAGTCTATGCACAGTGTGAGCTCTGCAGCTCACATGCCTCGAACGGAAAATGCTACTTACCAGTATGCATCTGTTCTTGGCATGTAGAGCTGCAGATCCTCACACGCCCACCCACCTCCCCGGGACCTGTATGTGTTCCAGTCCTATCTTATTTAGATATACACACATGGACATGTTTTCTACTAACTCCATCACTCCCCATTATGGCGAAAAACAATCTGAGGATGGAGTCGATGCCCATGCGCACTATTGTCCAAAGGAGGAGTCACCTATCACATGACTACAAAAGACTTCTTCGAAGACAACAACAAAGTGCAAGCATCCGAGCCCAACACCAGATGGCGATCTAATGCACAGTGTGAGGATCTGCAGCTCTACATGCCAAGAACAGATGCATACTGGTAAGTAGCATTTTCCTTTTGCCTTTAGCCAATGTTTTTATTTAGATTGATGTTGGCCCAGCAGCTTCCAGAACAATAACGTTTTGCAAAAACCATGACAAACCAAAATAAGTATTGCCAAAAGGCTGGTGATCAACGCCAAATCTGTTGGTTTGCCAATACTTGTTTAACATGGGAATTGGTGTTTACAAAATCCTCTCACTTTGTTGTCATTGAAAGAAAAGTGAAGTCATTTATGTGACAGTCTTGCTGGGGTACAGTGAGTGTGAAAGCAAAGCCTGTATGATGTCATTTGTTTGCAACATACAACAACATGTAAATGCCTGTAAATATTCTGTTCACATTCAGCAGTTAGGAAAGCAAAAATGAAGCACATTTTTTTGGGTAATTCTGAAGTGTGATGGAAACAAAGATTTTAATAGGATCAAAACAAATGAAGACCCTTAACTTGGTGATTTTCCTTACATTATCATTTGTGTGCAATATAGCTTCATCAGTAAAACTGCAAGTCTGTGCAAATTTAGTGGCCATTTCAATGGAAAATAACCTGTTTGTTAATGACAGTGTGCTACCACTCGATGCTTTAGTTACATTAAAAAATCGCCGCCTAATGCCCATTAAATGTAGGTCAGTCACGAAAGTTTGTCATTCTAAAAACCGGGTTGTGGTGCTAAACAGTTTGAGAAGCACTTTCCTATGCTGCGGGCCAGGATGAAGGCAGAATATGATCCCCAGACCGCCACCAACCGATATCTGACAGACCATAAATTCCATATAGAGTGAAGAGAAAAGAATGCACACCCTTTTAATTCTATAGTTTTGCATATTGAGATATATCTGATCTTCATCTAGTCCTCACCAAGTACTAACTATAGGTACTTCTAACCTCGTGTGGCAAACAACACGCACAACTTTCATTTTGTCATCACTTATACAGCAAAATCAACCAACATTCAGAAGCCTTGTGTCAAAAAGTAAGTGCACCCCATAATTCAGCAACATACGGAAGCCCTCTTAACAGTAACAGCAGGAATTTGAAGTAAATATTTGCTGTAATAGATTAGCAGTCATTCACATTGTCTGAGAAGAATTTGGGCCCACTCCTCCTTACCAGTTCCTGAAGATAGGTGTTTGAGGGCATTCATTTATGCACAACTCTCCAGTAGTCTTGCTCCAGAATCTTAATGGTAGGTAGGTTTGGACCTAAACTTGACCACTTCGAAATCTTGATTATTTTCCTTTTCAGCATTCTACCGTAGATCCACTGGTCACAACGTGGCAGCAACTGAATAGGCATGGAGACGGATGACAAACAGCTGTAGTGTTGTGTTGCTGTCCCTTACCAAAACAAGAGGATCACAGAACAGACTGTGCCCTAGATCCATAATGTTGGTCTGTGAGAGGTACACATCTGGCACCACAGACTAAGCCAGGAACCAGGGCAACCGCAGGCCAGAGACAAATAGTCTACAAAGAGGGACTGCCTTGGACCTAGGGCACTAAGGACAGGAGCAGGAGACAATGCAAAAGAGAGCTTTGGTAGTGCACCTGTGACTGCATGATGCTTGGCTGGGTAGAATGCTGTAAGGCCAAAGAATGAATGAGCCCCACAGTCATTGAGCTTTTTTTGCACATAGAATGTGACCTGCATATTCCTCAACATCATTGCCGTCACACTGCCTCATCAGGGGCTTTTATGGTGATTGAGAGTTCCGACCCTTTGCTCAGCCATAGAAAGGCAGGTGAATGCCAGTGTTCTGATGTTTTCTAAGACAAAGTGATGAGTGGAGTGCTTGAGATTAATCTCGGCCACTGGCAATCGCTCGGCGCATCCCAATCCATTGTTTTTCTCCCGCCATGCCACCATAGATTGGACCTGGCCATATGCAAATCATTCGTGACCCTGCTCTAGTGGGAACAGTCCAGCTCGAACTACCAGGACAGGTCTTCTTTGAACCAGAGCACAAGCGACCCAGACCGGTTATACCCTTATTAGGGCTCATCAGCCAGGTACAGATTAGTTCTAGTGGTGCAGACCGCACAGTACACACGTCTGGGCATAGTGTGGCTGAGATTAATTCAAGCACTCCATCCATCACTTGTTTGTCTGAGTGTGTGTCCCTAAGTGGGATGGGTATGCCCAGATGCAAGTCTTGTGTACACTATGCCACTGCAGTCCTCAAAAAAGTGACTCGCCCACTAGATATGCCAAGTGAGATTTTATCAGGTCGATCTATTTTTAGGACCTACTGGTCCATTTTGGTGAGTGAACGTAAGGTGGAAAGGAACAGGTGTTCTGTTCATTCAGAAAGTGAATGAGAAATAATGAGGTCTATAAATCTTGTTTTTATCTTGACACGTTTGCTGTCTGTTCAAGGACAGAGGTCAAAGGTTTGTCTCTTTACTAATTTCAGCTTATCCTATCCTGGAAAATGGTGTTTACTTTTCTTTCTCTTACTACAGTTAGAGGTTTTTGTCAAGTGAGCTGTCTGACCATCATTGTGAAACAAAAGGCTGTAAGATGTCGTTTGTTTTCTAACACACAACAATTAAATAGCTTGTAAATGAATAGTATAAATATTTCAAACTATAGTAGGAATTACGAAAGCACTTTTTAAAAAAGTAATTCAGAAGTGTGATGCAAACACAGTTTTAAATGGGAGCAAAACAAAATAGGAACACTTTACTTGGTGATGTGCAATGACCGATATTTACAGAAATTCGATTTCTAAACATTATTGTTTTTACACTATTAGTTTTATCAGTCAAACTGCATGTCAGTGATAACTTTTGTGGCCATTTCAATGGAAATCTGCTGACTGCAAATGACCGTGTGCTACCACTTCATGATTTAGTTATATATTTATTAAAAGTGATTGTTTTTAAACATGATTTGAGAAACATTCCGGACCCCGCCCTGATGAGAATGCTGTTAATAAACTAAGAGGCAAGTCAGGGGTCATGTGTATCTTATATGGAGCAAAAAGTCATTCTATTAAATCAAACAAAATAATGTTTTGTACAGTAAACATGCTGAACTCGCATACTTGAAGGTGTTTTCATATATGATAATGGGAAAAAATGTGCGGCTCGCCCAGGATCACACAATTTGAAACCAGTTTATGGGTCAAGAGCATTGCAATTAGGTCGAGTAGAGTGTTTAAGTCATTAGATCTGAAGGTCTGGTATCATTTTCATGATTTTTCTAGGCCTTCACTGGAACCAATCTTTACCCCGCTGATGAACTCTATTAAGGGTGAAACCGGTCCTGGGTTACTTCCAGTTCATGGAAGACCTGGCCTGGCAGTTCAGGCTGGACTGTTGCCATTGGAGCAGGGTCAAAATTGATTTGCACATGGCTAGGTCCAAACTGAGGTGGCATCGTTTGTAAAATAACAATGTACTGGGATGCAGTCATGAGTAACTACCAGTAGCTGAGATTAATTCAGTCATTCCATCCATCCCCCGTTTGTATACTTCGGTGTACTGAGGTAAAGCAATGGTGCTTTTGAGGATGGAAAATTAGACCTGGCACCCAAATACAGGCAGAAGAGACCTTACTTTTGGCTAGGTTCACACTGTACTATACACGTGCGTACATACATACATACGTACGTACATACATACATACAGTAGAAAATGTAATAGTAAAAGGTAAGGACTGGTGAATGATGGAGATCAGTCGGTGACAAGGGAGTGTCGCTGCTTTTGTCAGCCTCCATAGGGGACAATATGTGGAGGCAGCTTTGCTCGTGCCTCTGTGTTTGTGGGGAGTATGCCCTGGTGCTGATGTGGTGCGGAGGCCCTGAGTCCTCCATCCATTGTGAAGCCGGAGCCGGCAGAAGAGTGATCAAGTGTGTCTGCTGCACGCCTCGCTCCGCTCGTGTAAATTGTTTGGGCAGTGCTGATGGTGGATGGACGCCCTGAGCTTAATTAATTATTGAGCAACTTGAGTTTAGAGCTGGTGCTGGTCACCCACTCTTGCACCCATTGGTGCCCACTCTTGCACCCATTGGTGCCCACTCTTGCACCCATTGATGCCCCCTCTTTTCATCTAGTTTCTTTCAGCTTCCAGTGTGCAGTGCCTCCTGTGTGTGGGGATGGTAAAGATGGTGTGGGGGGGGGGGGCTTCCGCTGCAGCACTCAGTGAACGAGGTGTGCAGGGAACAGGCCACCTACAAATGGTAACACAGACTACTTTTCTTTAATTAATCACAGCAGTTCTGTGAATATTGCCTCATGTTCTGTGGACCACCTTTACCAAGACAGTTCTACACATCTGGCTGGCATAGGAGTGGGAAGCAATATTTAATCTATGCAAAACTAGATTTGAGAGTGGCTGATACGACGAGCCAGTGTTGGGAATGGAAAATAACTGTGACACAAGCAACTGGTTGGAGACGTGGGGAAGTAGGGTCTGACAACAGGTCCATGATCAGCAGAAAAGGTAGGACGAACCCCTTTTTGGTCAGTGTTACTTTTACATGAACGAATAGTTCCTGTTCATACAGTGCCAGCATGCTCCTTCTGTAAAGCTTATATCTGAAAGAGACACGTTAGTGATAGATTCCTTACCTTAGAATATCCCCAGGCGTCAGGCTGGATCCGGAAAGTTTTGCGTAGCAGTACCCTTGCGCGTCGGTAGGCGGCGTCGTGCGGCTCCGCGTCCGTCGTCGGCGTCGTGATCGCCGGGATGACGTCGCGGGCAGTACTTAGGCGCCGCCCCTGCGCGCTGACGTCAGTTCTTCTTTTTCCGCGCCAGCAAGCGCAGATCCGGGAAGAGCAGTGCCCTGGTCATTTTTTGACCATACTTTTTGGTGATTTTTCACTGTTTTTCCATCTTTCGAGGTGTCGTAGGGATGCCCGGCTTCAAGCGATGCGGCGCCTGTGCGCGGATGATGTCCGTCACCGACCCGCATCGGGAGTGTCTCTTCTGCCTCGGCCGAGGCCACGACACGGCGTCCTGTACCGACTGCCAGGCCCTCCACCCGAAAGCTTTGCGAGAGCGGTCTCGAAAGCTCCTCGAGGCCCGGCATTCGGCTCCGCGGAAGGCCCGGTCGCGTGAGAGGTCCAGGGGTCGATCGCGGAGTCCACACCGGTCGTCGGCGTCGAAGTCTTCTTCGTCCGGTAAGTCGAAGCACAAAAAGTCCAAAAGCATCATCGCTCTAGGACTTTGCCTCGCCGGTCTCGCGACTCGGCTGAGGCCCCTCCCGGCACCGTCCCCGCCCCCGCGGCCCCGGACATGCCTGTGGAGTCGCCCCCGTCATACCCGCCCTTCCCGGGTTCGGGGGCGGATCCGGCCACAATACAGGAATTCCTGTCGGCCATGGCCCGCCTCTTCGGGCCTTCAGGCCCCTCCGGTGCGCCTTCGGGCCCCGCGGGCCCTGATGGGGTTGCTCCGGCGTCGCCGACGGCTCCGGCCCCGGCGTCGCCCGTGCCTCCAGCCTCGATCCCGGCTCCGGCTCCGGCCCCGGCCTCGATCCCGGCTCCACAACCCCCATCGACGCCGGTCGACCTAACCACGCCTCCGCCGGCGCCGATGTCTCCGGTGCCGTTCTCGACGCCGCCCTGGGCTCCGGGCGGCGTCGTCCCCCAGTTCCTTCCGGCTCCGGACATGGACCCGGAGCGACGTCGCTCGACGCCGGCTCCGGCGCCGATGGGACCTTGGGTCCCAAATGTCCCTCCTCCTCCTTATTTTGCACCAGAGGAGGACCAGGAGGACTGGGAGGGGTCTGATGACCCTCTGACGCGCAACTGTCAGTTTGATGAGGACTGGACAGAGAGTCTAGGGGAGGCCAGTGGTCTGGATACTTCCCCTGACACTGGCATGCTGTCTCCTCCCGTGGCTACGGAGGAGGGGGCCAATTTTGGTACGGTGTTGCGTAGGGCTGCTGGGGCCTTACGTCTCCAGCTCCCTACTTTGACGGTCAAGCCTAACATCTTGACAGAGGTGCTTCAGCCGGCAGCCTCCTCTGCGGAGACTGTGCTGCCGTTTAACGACGCCCTCCCTGACGTTCTTTTGGGCGCCTGGTCCAAGCCCAACACAGGGGCTCCTGTGGATCGGAACGTGTCACGACGCCATCGCCCTGCTCCTGGCGACCCCCTGTTTCTTTCTGTCCACCCCACTCCTGAGAGCTTGGTTGTCCAAGCCTCCGCTTCCCAAACCGCCTTCCCTACCGCTCCTCCGGATAGGGAATCCAAACGCCTGGATCAGTTTGGGAAGAAAGGTTTTTCTTCCTCCAGTGCTGGCTTGCGGTCCGTTAACACCGCTTGTCTTTTGGGCCGATATACCCACTCCCTGTGGGATTCGGTGGCGGATGTTTTGCCCCAGTGCCCTGAGGAGGTCCAGGCACTGCTTTCCCGCGCCATTGCGGAAGGAAGGGATGCGGCCAAATACACTATCCGTTGTGGCCTTGACACCGCCGACTCGCTGGGCAGGTCGATTGCAACGACGGTGGCGCTCCGACGCCACGCCTGGCTGAGAACCACTGGTTTTCAGGGGATGTCCAGAATACTCTCATGGACATGCCCTTTGATGGAGTCGGTCTTTTTGGGTCCAAAGCAGACCATGCGTTGGAGCGCTTTAAGGACTCACGGGCTACTGCCAAGTCCCTGGGCCTTACTGCTACACGCCCTCCGCTGCCTTCTGCTTTTCGCCCCTATCGTGGCCACGGTAGGGGCGCCCCTTCACGTCAGCAGCCCAGCCACCGGCCCGCGCAGCAGGCGTCTTCGCGTGGCCGAGGACGTGGATTCCGCCGTGGCGGATCGGGCAACCAGCGTGCGGGTCAGGCCACCACCTCCAACCCGTCCGCGGCCTCCAAGCCCTCCTAGTCCCTCCTTTCAGGTGCACAGCACGCCAGTAGGGGGCAGGGTCCGCCATCACCTTCCCCACTGGCGCACCATCACCTCGGACAGGTGGGTCTTGGACATTGTCCGAAGGGGCTACTCCCTCCCCTTCGAGACCACCCCCCAGCCATGCCACCTCAATTCCACCGCATGTCAGGGGATCACTTGGTGCTTCTACAGAAGGAAGTCACGGCCCTCTTGGCCAAGAGGGCCATCGAGCATGTTCCGACCCCAGAAGTAGGGCGTGGTTGCTACTCCCACTACTTTCTGGTGCCCAAAAAGGACAAGGAGGACATGCGTCCTATCTTGGACCTCCGGAACGTCAATCGCTTCCTCCGGAAGGAGAAGTTCAAGATGCTCACCCTAGCTCAGGTCTTGACTGCCCTCGACCCAGGAGACTGGTTGGTAGCGTTGGACTTGCAGGACGCGTATTTCCATATCCCCGTCCTGCCGGCCCACCGGCGTTACCTTCGGTTCACGGTAGGCCCCGAGCATTTTCAGTTCACCGTGCTCCCCTTTGGCCTTACAAGTGCCCCTCGGGTGTTCACGAAAGTGATGGCGGTGGTCGCAGCTCATCTGCGCCGGGCAGGGGTCTCAGTCTTCCCCTACCTCGACGACTGGCTGCTGAAGGCGGGCTCGTCCCAGGCAGTCGTCTCCCACCTCCAGACTACGGCCGAACTCCTGCACTCGCTGGGGTTCTCCATCAATGTGCCGAAGTCGCATCTGATTCCTTCTCCACAGCTCCTTTTCATCGGAGCAGTTCTGGACACGGCGCAGTTTCGGGCCTATCCTCCCGAACGGCGAGTCCGGGATATTCAGGCTATGATTCCGATCTTTCGGCCTTTATCCTGGGTTTCGGTACGGATGACCCTGAGGCTGCTGGGCCTCATGGCCTCCTGCATCCTGCTGGTCAATCATGCCAGATGGCATATGCGGGCTCTGCAGTGGGACCTGAAGTTCCAGTGGGCGCAGCACCAGGGCAACCTGTCCGATCACGTCCAGATCTCGGAGGGGACTGCAAAACAGTTGCAGTGGTGGCTCTCGAACCGGCAATGGGTCATGGGCAGATCCCTCTCCCTTCCCCAGCCAGAGCATACAGTTATGACGGACGCGTCCCTTCTGGGATGGGGCGGTCACATGGGAGAGGCGGAGATCAGAGGCCTCTGGTCTCCGGCGGAGTCCCGGCTCCATATCAACTTTCTGGAGCTCCGGGCGATCCGGCTTGCACTCAAGGCATTCCTTCCCTCTGTCAAAGGGAAGGTAGTGCAGGTGTTCACAGACAACACCACCGCCATGTGGTACTGCAACAAACAGGGCGGGGTGGGGTCTTGGACCCTTTGTCAGGAGGCTCTGCGCCTCTGGACATGGCTGGAACATCAGGGCATGTTCCTGATGGTTCAACACCTGGCAGGTTCTCTGAACGCCAGGGCGGACGAACTCAGCCGCAGGTGCATGATGGATCACGAATGGCGTCTTCACTCGGAAGTGGCGCAAGGACTCTTTCTACAGTGGGGAGAGCCTTGGTTAGATCTATTCGCCACCGAAGAGAACGCGCAATGTCATCAGTTCTGCGCGTTGGAATTTCCAAGGCGGCACTCGCTCGGCGACGCTTTTCGTCGCGAGTGGAGTTGCGGTCTGTTGTACGCCTTTCCGCCTATACCACTTCTACCCAGAGTGTTGAACAAGATTCGGCACGACCGGGCCCAAGTCATTCTTGTGGCTCCGGACTGGGCTCGAAGAGTTTGGTATCCCGAGCTACTCAATATGAGCATAGATCCCCCGATCCGTCTGCCTCTTCGGGAGGATCTTCTGTCGCAGCAGCAGGGGACGGTCCTCCACCCGAACCTGTCCAGTCTACACCTGCTTGCGTGGAGATTGAGCGGCGGCAGTTGATTCCTTTCGACTTGCCTCCCGAAGTTTGTGATGTGATTCTGGCAGCCAGGCGTCCCTCCACTAAGGTGGTATACGCCTGCAGGTGGAACAAATTTGTGGCATGGTGCACAGCAAAGGCTGTGGATCCCCTTTCTGCCCCTCTTTCTGAGGTCCTTCTGTTCCTTCTCTCTCTGGCCCAACAGGGTTCTGCCCTGGGTACCATCAAGGGTTATCTTTGTGCTATCTCGGCCTTCCTCAGGCTCCCTGATCAGCCCTCCCTTTTCAAGTCCCCTGTTGTTAACAGGTTCTTAAAAGGCATTACTCACCTCTTCCCTCCTGTTCCGTTTGTGATGCCTCAGTGGGACTTGAACTTGGTTCTTACCTTTTTAATGTGCGCTCCCTTTGAGCCTCTACATAACTGTCCTCTTCGTCTTCTGACTCTGAAGACAGCCTTTCTGGTGGCCATCACCTCCGCTCGGCGGGTGAGTGAGCTCCAGGCTCTATCTTGCAAACCTCCCTTTCTGTCTGTTCATCCAGACAAGGTTGTTCTTCGGACGCGTCCGTCCTTCTTGCCAAAGGTGGTTACTGCTTTCCACATTGGGCAGACCATCACTTTGCCCACCTTCTTTCCGCCTCCGCATCCTTCCAGAGAGGAAGAGAGGCTCCACCGTCTGGACCCAAAACGTGCGCTCTCTTTCTATATTGACCGCACAAAACACTTCCGGGTGGATGACCAGCTCTTTGTTGGCTACGTGGGCGCCAAAAAGGTCGGGCGGTGCACAAAAGGACCATCTCCCGCTGGGTTACCTTGTGCATCAAGACCTGCTATTCTTTGGCTAAGAAGGAGCCTCCTGTTGGGCTGCGTGCCCATTCCACCAGGGCAACGGCTGCTACCACGGCCTTGGGCCGCGGTGTTCCGCTGCCGGTTATCTGTCAGGCAGCTACGTGGGCCTCGCTGCACACGTTTACAAAGCATTACTGCCTTGACAGTCAGGTCCGGAGGGACGGCTTCTTTGGCCGTTCTGTCCTCCAGGACTTCCTTGTCTGATCTTTGTTCGCAGACCCACCACCGGGGTTGGTATTGCTGGGGTATCTATTCTAAGGTAAGGAATCTATCACTAACGTGTCTCTTTCAGATGCACAAGTTACTAACTTGTGTAACGATATATCTGTAAGAGACAGTAGTTAGTGATAGATTCCTACCGCCCACCCATCCTCCCCGTTCTGCGAACTGATTTCTAGGGTTAAGGACATCCCTTTCAGGGCCCTAGTATTTTTCAGACACCTGTGTCAGCTTCTTGCATGGCTCTGCGTTCCTGGCGCGGAAAGTCGTGTACAGAACTGACGTCAGCGCGCAGGGGCGGCGCCTAAGTACTGCCCGCGACGTCATCCCGGCGATCACGACGCCGACGACGGACGCGGAGCCGCACGACGCCGCCTACCGACGCGCAAGGGTACTGCTACGCAAAACTTTCCGGATCCAGCCTGACGCCTGGGGATATTCTAAGGTAAGGAATCTATCACTAACTACTGTCTCTTACAGATATATCGTTACACAAGTTAGTAACTTGTGCTTTTTGCACAAAAATAGAAATGGATAAGTATGCCATTCTGGCAGCTATTTAGCACTCTTTGCAGAACGGTAGAATATGTGATGTGGTTTGTCACTTCCGCCATAAGACCCATTTTTTTGTTAGAATTCTTCTAGCAGTAACCCTAGGGACCTGTAAGAAGCAAGTAATGACTGCACTCACATAGCTGGCACCTTCTGCAGTCCAGGTTCCATCTTTATACCATGGTCCTCCTCAGATGAAGAACCTTGAAGTCAAGTTAACTTAAATAAAATTCAAGAGCTTGTGTGATTAGCTCAGGGCGCAGAGCTACGCTTACTTCCGGTCTCAAGCATGTTTTACCTGAACAGCATGACAGCAGGTATTTGAGTTTTGTACAGCGCTGCATGGTTCCTTACAATGAGTTCAGAGCGCTAGATGGGTTGGTAACGAAGGAGCGTTTGGAGCCCTTGTCCAGGGGATGCAATCCCTGGTAGTTCAGTTAAAAGCTCATTCGTATGAGATTCTTCAGCATAGCCTGTGTCACTATTGTAAAGATGCCATTTTAGAATCGAAGCAGGAAAAATACACTGTGATCTGGTTTTGTGTCATTCTGTCTATAATGCTATATTCAGTATCGCAATGCACCAGTTCAGGCAGCGCAACCTCACAGAGTCTGTGCACGCCTGCTCTGGCAGACTTGTGTTTGAGAAAGGAATCTGGTACTGATGACAGACTTGTGTTTGAGAAAGGAATCCTGTACTGATGACAGACTTGTGTTTGAGAAAGGAATCCTGTTCTGATGCCTTCTAAAAAGATGTTCCTCCTCTCCTCCGTAGCTGAGCAGTGACGGGAAAGCCTTGGAGCCCTGCCTTTCACTCGGTGGTCACCGAGCCCCGGTGGTCACGGTAGACTGGAGCACAGCCATGGACTGTGGGACTTGCCTCACCGCCTCGATGGACGGCAAGATCAAACTCACCACCTTACTGGCGCAGAAGTCCTAACCAGGGCAGCCAAAGAGCGGAATTCCTATTGGCAATAATTACTGTTTATATCCGATGGATGCAGGAACGTCTGTTTGGGAAAGAGAGGGCGGGAGACCAGCACTTCGGTAGACACAAATAATACAATATATTCTCGTTTTAGAGTTCAGCTCATGTCTTTGGGTTTTTCTTCTGGTTTTTATAGCTAATATGTTACAAATTTACTGTGTTGCTTTTTACATTCCATCTGCAGCCTTCAGTGTTTGGTGTCTGTTTTTTCTGATTAATACTTGTTCTCTCAGATTTCCCATCTACTGAAAGTAATAAGCCCAGGTGTCATACTGGATTCTGAATATTTAATAGTGACATTCTCTGGGCACGAGTACAACCTCGAGAGTGGACCTACAAAGGCAGTTCTGTTCCAGAGCCGTTTTGTTTTCAAATTTTTCAGTTTTTCAGAGATTTTTTGATTGGACACCATGGTTGCACCTGGATTGAAACCTTACAAAACTGCATGCATCAGAGTATTGTGCCAAAAACTCTCACCTGAGGTGCCTATAATATTTTGGGCCATACTCCAGTTCTGGGGTTTTGACTCCTGCTTAACTTGGGCACCCGAGCCTGTAAGTAAAAGTGACACACGTTGCATTGTGAAGAGACTTCTTCCAGGTTTCGTTTACCCCATCACTCGGATCACCAATCCCAAAGTCATTCACCTTGCAACACAGCTGAAGAGATATGGCACGAGGTTGAAGTCACTGTGCATCATAATAAAAGGATAATGCTTTCTCATTAGCCTTTCTTACCCAGGCCCTATTCTGGTGTGTATAGAACATTCACTGTCAACTGGAGTTTTCTTGGGTGTCGGCGCCTTTTACCTCTTTCTCTTTTAAGAAACCCTTGTGAAGCTGAAGGTAAGCATTCCCTTCCCTCTGCCAACAAGGCGAACTTTAAGGAGTCAAGCATTAACGTGGTTACTCTGCTAAAATTTAAAAAAAGGCACACCTATTTCCTTAGGCCATTATCATTAATTTAATGCATGGTATTACCGCTTTTTTCTAGTTATGAGGGTGTCAGGTTGTTGAGCTCTGCCTCCTACTTGGCCTGCTGCAAAGCCCTTGCCAAAATACCAACATTGGTCCATTTCATACACCTGGTAGGCATCTGTAAATCTGGCTCTATTTTATCTAAGAGACAAACGACTTCAAGAAACCGGCATTCAAGGACCAACACTCCATTGGATACGCTCCTTCCTGTCAAGCCAAATGCAGTCAGTCTAGCCCCATGCTGCCCAGATGCCCACAACCTCATTTGTGAAGTACCGCAAGGGTCATCTCTCTGCTAGACCTTCTTCAACACGTACATGCCCCACAGAATTCACGTCCTATCCTTCTCCATCGACCCTCAGCTCATTCTCTTCCTCGGAGATAAAACTCCGACCACCAGGACCAAGTTTGATGCCTGCATGATCAACGTTGCCAACTGGATGAAAACCAACTGTCTCAAACTAAGCACAGACAAGACAGAAGTTGTGATCTTTAGCAGGAAAACATAACCGTGGGACTCCACCTGGTGGCCAGCAAAACTCTGCCCTACCTCCACCGCCCACGCCAAGAACCTAGGTATCATCATCAACAATTAACTAAACATGTCCGCCGTATTCAATGCAGTCACCGCCTCCTGCTTCGACACCCTAAAGATGCTGAAAAAGATATTGAAACAGCTCCCCACCATCACTTGCGGAACAGTCACCCAAGCCCTCATCAAAGCAAACTGGGCTACGTAAACACCCTCGATGCTGGAATCAGCACATAACTGGCCAGATGATTCCAGACCATACAGAACTCAGATCACACACAACCTTCCACAACACATGCAAATCATACCACACCTCAATTAGCAACATTGGGTGCCTATAGACAAACAAGCTCACTTCTTACTCCTATCACACACCTTCAAAGCCTTACACAGCATAGGTCCAGCCTATCAGCACAACTGCATCACTTTTCACAAACCCGTCAGACACCTCCCCTTACCTGGGCTCCCACTCGTACACACCCCAGACATCCACAGAAGCAGGACCAGCAGACAGGCCTTCTACATCGCTTATAGAGCCTGGAACAACCTGCTACTGCACATCAGAGTCCCTTCTTCAAGTCTCAAGAAGTTGAAGATGTGGCTCTTCGAATACGCCCCGCTTTCTTAACGCTAGGTCTGGCCATGTTGCTCCTGCTTAGGCGCTAGGATAGCCCCGAGTGATATGAGCGCTCTTCAAATACCCATAGCGTAACATAACAGAGACTCGGGCTAAGAATGTTTCTAGACCACAGGCCTTAAGCTTTTTATCCTCCATTTGTAGGTCTTATTATTTAAAAGATGCCAGAACTTGCAGACCACCAGGATAATACCGAGTCCAACAAGAAGAGAGACAAGTTGCTTCCTCTTTTTAATGCATATGGAGGCCTCTATTGTATACATAACTATGGTGGTTCCACCTTATATAGTTCCACCTTACAGATTTGAGCTCTTGCTGTAAACTCTGTTATGAAATGTGATTTGAAGCATTGCAGGATTAGATGAGGGACAGATATAAATAATGGTGCTGCCCCCGGGTTGATATAAAAGCCTGCTGCTCTATATGAGACTAAGCGCTACAAGAATGAATTACAATTAAATAATGTTCATTTATGTATAAATGTAAGTAGCTCAGACAGTTTACTAGAGTATTCCTTTCAAACTCTATATGCCTCCTGAAAATCTCTCCTCGTTTTCCTTTGTAGTGTATAAGGCTCTCATATTTTGGCAATTCTAGTCCAGGTTGTAGAGCTGCCAGTCCTCTGAGCCCATTTTTCTCTTTAACAAGGTAATAGCAGAACCGATCTCAGTGATGTGGAAGAAGGCATCTTCTATTCTGGTGGTAAGAGGAGAGCAATAGATTATTTTCTGGCAACAAGTGACCCGTGTTTCTTCATGGTGCACCTGACCTCAACAAAGTCTAAACCCTCCGCTTTTCCTATACTTTTTACTTCATTCAGCCTTGCACTCAGATTTACAGATGTCTCCTGCCATTTGGCCTGTTGAGCCTATAAGTTGTAGAAATGGCCAGTGAGGACACGAAATGTCTACCAGATCATATGTAGAAGACCTCAGATGCATGGTTACCGGTGCCTCACGAGTCTTCCAAGCATATCCTGCTGGCAGAACTCAAGACTGTGAATGTGTTTGCATGTTCATCGTGGTCTGGAGTCATCCTCTGGGGACATACCAGGATGCATTGCCTGGGGTTAGATGTCCAGTGACAATTTTACAGCTCGTCTTTTGCTGGATGTCTCTTTGTTGATGCATCAAATCATTTTCTATAGAAATTCAAATAATGGAGCGGCAAGTGCTCAGTGCGACCTTCTCGAAGCTTCTTTTGCACCAGTTCTAATGTCTCCGTCTGTTGACCAACCCCGTTTCTTTCGGCAAACTCAGTAGTCATGGCACTATTTTTACCCTATGTCCACTTGTGCCATCATCTGTATCGAGGAGTCGTGGTCACTGCTGTGGTCACAAACAATTCAGCCCACCACCACACCTGATCTGTCTCTACGGGAACACCGCTGCTAGGCCGTCCAAGTACCGCTGTCCACAGGTAAGTGTCTTGCTGCCCAACGAATCCTCACAAAGGCATTTCAGGTACCCCTTCTTGTATTTGTGTTGGAAGTCAGATGATAGGAGTTTGAAGGAGCAGTACCCCTGACCCAACAGGCTTCCCTTGACGTCACCCAATCACTATTTTCCCGACTGCCATGGTCTGTGTTCTGCGCTCGATTGCTCTCGAAGTAGGCTTGCGCTCTGCAAACACAAACATGTACACATACATACAGAACTTAATAACTCCTGAAAGAAGGAACAGTTCAAGATGGTGACTTAGTCCATGATCCAGCAAGCTAAGGGCATAGTGGACCAAAGGTCTCTATAGACTTTCAAGTTTTAGTCCATCAGACGATGTTGTCTTCTTGACTGAAAAGTGGATTGCATGAAGGCTGTGTATGATTGTCACTGAAGCAGACTTAATACTTGGGAGGCAGATGAAGTCATATTGTTTCGTTAGTTTCTACTCTCAAGAATTGTGGAGAGTCCTGACTTTTATGTGTTCCCCCAATGAACAGCTGCTCCCTGGATCAACCCTAAGCAAGCAATAATGTTTTGTTTCTGTAGAGCTTATGTTCTATCTGACCTTCACTTATGAACTTCTCCAGTGGTATTACACGAATGGCAGTCACAAAGCAGACTATTCTGAACATGACCAAACTGGTAAGCTTGAATTCTATATCTGCTAACCTGTCTCTGAGGAACCCCCACTGACAAATGTCTGAACGTTCAATTCCTCTTTAGACAGCAACTTTTTGTTGAAGTGCTGTAATGAAGAAAAACCAAGAAAACAAACATTTGTAAGAGATTTGAATTTAAAATAAATTAACAATTAAAAATATCTTTTTTTACACAAAACATGTCTGCCTTTTATGTTTTGAAACATCTGAATTATTTCTAGATTCCTTACCTTAGAATTACCCCCAGTCGTCGGACTGGATCTGGAAAAGAATTTTCGTAGCAGTACCCCTGCGCGTCGGTAGGTGGCGTTGGTCGACTCCGCGTTCGTCATTGGCATCGTGATTGCCGGAATGACGTTGCGGCATTTACTTAGACTCCGCCCCTGCGTGCTGATGTCAGTTCTTTCTTTTTCCGCGCCAGCCAGCGTAGATCCGGAGAGAGCGGTACCCTTAGTCATTTTTTGACTAACACTTTTTCGACTTTTGTCGACATCTTTTTCGAGTTGTTCGACTCCTGGTGCAAGTAGGGATGTCCCATCGTCGGACCGGCTTCAAGCCTTCAGACTCCTGTCACAAGTTGATGTCGGTCACGAACACGCACCTCGTGTGCCTCTGGTGCCTGGAGCGCGACCTCGACCCGAAGTCGTGCTCCGACTGTCGGGCCGTGAACCCGAAGTCTTTGCGGGAGCGGTCCCGAAAGCTTCTGGAGGCCCGGCAGTCAGCTCGGCGCCGCTCGAGGCGCCTGCCGAGAGGGAGGTCGCGGGTCCGGTCGCAGAGTCACCACCATCATTCCTCCTCAAAGTCTTCGTCATCGGGTAAGTCAGAGCACAAGAAGAAGGCGAAGAAGCACCTTTGCTCTTTGCCTTCTCCCCGTCCGTCGGCCGACGCAGGACGCAGAAGGTCGACGTCCTTCAGCTCCGCCCGCGAAGCCTATTGGGATGGCTCCGAACTCTCCTCCCTTCCCAGGAGCCGGAGCGCCCCCTGCCCAGCTTTGTGCATTTTACGAAGCCCTCCACTCCATCTTTGGGCAGCCCAACTCCGCCGGCGCGCCTTCGGGCCCGCGGACTCTCGGACTCTAGGCCTTCGATGCCGGTGGCTCCAGCCTCCGCGTTGCAGGGCCCCCAGGGATCCAGACCTGGATTGGGATCGGTGCCGGTCGACCTCACAACACCTCCCCCAGTGCTGATTCCTCTGACGACACCTCCGCCACCTCTGACACCGGTTATGTCCCTGGCCAGCGTCGACCCCGGCCTCCCCCTCGACTTGGACCCGGACCAGCATCCACTGACGCTGGTACCGGCACCGACCGGTACTTATGTACCACTGTTCTACCCTGGCATTCCTTATCGCCCTGAGTGGCAGCCAGAGGAGGATGAGGAGGACTGGGAGGGGTCTGTTGAACCTCTGGCAGACCAGCTTAAAGAGCCGGACTGGAGAGAGGAGTTGGGTGAGGCCAGGGGTCTGGATACCTCCCCAGACCTTCTTATGCTTTCTCCCTCTACCGTGGCCACGGAGGAGGGAGCCTCCTAGGCTGTGGTGATGCGTAGGGCGGCTGAGGCCTTGGGCCTCGAGCTTCCTACGGTGTCAGTCAGGACTGACCTCCTGACTGAGTTGCTTCAACCGGCAGCGGCCTCTTCGGGGCCTCTGCTGCCGTTGAATGAGGCCCTCACAGACATCCTTCTGGGCACTTGGTCCAAGCCCAGCACAGGGGCTCCTGAGGATGATTGCCTGACGCCACTGCCGGGCCCGGGCGACCCACTTTTCCTCTCCCAACACCCTACCCCGAGAGCTTGGTGGTCCAAGCCTCAACGTCCAAAGGCGCGTTCTTTATTGGTCTCCAGAATCCAAGAAGCTGGACCATCTTGGGAAGAAGATGTTTTCTTCCGCCAGCTTAGGACTGCGGTCGGTAAACACCGCATGTCTCTTGGGCCGTTACACCCACTCTGTGTGGGACACAGTTGCGCAAGTGCTGCCACAGTGCCTGGAGGAGGCCGTACTCTCCTGTGCGGTCGCAGAGGGTAGAGACGCAGCAAAGTTTGCCATTCGATGTGGGCTGGATACCGCCGACTTGCTGGGTAGAACGATTTCTACGTCAGTAGCCTTGAGAAGCTACGCCTGGCTGAGGTCCACTGGCTTCTCCGGGGATGTCCAATCGACCCTTTTGGACATGCCCTTTGATGGCCGTCGCCTGTTTGGCGACAAGGTGGGCAATGCGCTCGAGCGCTTCTAGGACTCTAGAGCTACAGCCAGATCCTTGGGCCTCGCTGCCACCTCTCGCCCCGTTCAGTCTGCCTTTCGTCCTCTTCGTGGCTACAGAAGGGGTGCCCCACCACACTCCACCCAGAGCCACAGGCCGGCGCAAGCTACCCAGCTTCTGTGCGGCCGGGGACGTGGGACCCAGCGCCATGGGTCTGGGGGCCAGCAGGCAGGCCAGTCTACCAGTGCCCCTTCTGCAGCAGCCTCCAAGCCTTCCTAGTCTGACCTTTCAGGGCCACCAATTGCCAGTGGGCGGCAGGACCCACCATCACCTCCCCCACTGGCACAACATCTCGTCGGACAGGTGGGTTTTGCAGATAGTCCGAAGGGGCTACTCCGTCCCCTTCGAGACTACCCTACACTCCATCGCATGTCGGAGGATCACTTGGCCCTTCTCCGTCAGGAAGTTATGGCTCTCTAGGCCAAGGGAGCTGTCAAGGGAGTCCCTGTCCCAGAGGTAGGTCGTGGTTGTTACTCCCACTACTTCGTGGTACCCAAGAAGGACAAAGGCCTGCGTCCTATCTTGGATCTCAGGGACGTCAACCATTTCCTCTGGAAGGAGAAGTTCAAAATGTTGACATTAGCTCAGGTCCTGTCTGCCCTCGACCATTGAGACTGGATGGTAGCGTTGGACTTGCAGGACGCCTACTTCCACATCCCCGTCCTGCCAGCCCACAGGCGTTCCCTTCGGTTCACGGTAGGCCACGAGCATTTTCAATTTACCGTGCTCACCTTTGGCCTTACCAGCGCCCCTCAGAAGTTCACGAAAGTGATGGCGGTGGTCGCAGCTCATCTGCGCAGATCAGGTTTTCCAGTCTTCCCCTATCTCGACGACTGGCTGTTGAAGGCGGGCTCGCCCCAGGTTGACATTTCCCACCTCCAGACTACGGCGGACTTCTGCACTCGCTGGGCTCTGCAGTGGGACCTGAAGTTCCAGTGGGCGCAGCATCAGAGGAATCTTTCCGATTGCGTCCAGATCTCGGAGGGCACTGCACACCAATTGCAGTGGTGTCTAACGAACCAGGATTGGATCGACGGCAGATCCCTCTCCCTTCCCCAACCAGAGTTCACAGTGGTGACAGATGCGTCACGCCTGGGATGGGGCGGCCACATGGGAGAGGTGGAGATCAGAGGCCTCTGGTCACCGGCAGATTCCTGGCTCCCCATCAATCTTCTGGAGCTCCGGGCGATTCATCTGGCACTGAAGGCATTCCTTCCTTCTGTCAACAGAAGGGTAGTGCAGGTGTTCACAGACAACACCACTGCCATGTTGTACTGCAACAAACAGGGCGGGGTGGAGTCGTGGACCCTGTGCCACGAGGCTCTTCGCCTTTGGACGTGGCTGGAACATCAGGGGATGTCCCTGGTGGTTCAACACCTGGTAGGTTCTCTGAACGCCAGGGCGGACGAACTCAGTTGCCGGTGCATGATGGATCTCGAATGGCGTCTTCACTCGGAGGTGGTGCAAGGTCTCTTTCAGCAGTGGGGAGAGCCGTGGTTAGATCTGTTTGCCACCGAAGAGAACGCGCAATGTCAGCAGTTCTGCGCGTTGGAATTTCCAAGGCGGCATTCGCTCGGCAACGTTTTTCGTCGCGAGTGGAATTGCGGTCTTGTGTACGCCTTTCCGCCTATAACACTTCTGCCCAGAGAGCTGAAGAAGATCAAGCGCGACCGGGCCCAAGTCATTCTTGTGGCTCCGGACTGGGCACGAAGAGTCGGGTATCCCGAGCTCTTGAACATGGCCTTCGATCCTCCGATCAGACTGCCTCTTCGGGAGGATCTTCTGTCACAGCCGCAGGGGACGGTCCTCCACCCAAACCTGTCCAGCCTCCACCTCCTTGCGTTGAGATTGAGCGGCGCCAGTTGACAGCTTTTGACCTTCCTCCCGAAGTCTGTAACGTCATCTTGGCAGCCAGGCGTCCCTCCACTAAAATGCTATACACCTGTAGATAGAACAAATTTGTGGCATGGTGCACAGCAAAGGCTGTGTATCCCCTTTCTGCCCCCCTTTCAGAGGTTCTCCTCTTCATTCTTTCTTTGGCCCAGCAGGGCTCTGCTCTGGGCACTCTTAAAGGCTATCTTTCGGCCATTTCGGCCTTTCTTCGCCTTCCTGATCAGCCTTCTCTTTTCAAGTCCCCTATTGTAAATCGGTTTCTTAAGGGCATTACTCACCTCTTTCCTCCTATTCCTTTCGTAATGCCCCAGTGGGACTTGAATCTGGTCTTAACATACCTTATGTGGGCTCCTTTCGAGCCACTACATAATTGTCCTCTCAGACTCTTGACCTTAAAGACTGCTTTTCTGGTTGCCATCACCTCTGCTCGCAGGGTGAGTGAGCTTCAGGCTCTATCTTCTAAACCTCCTTTCCTTGCTGTCCATTCGGACAAGGTTGTCCTTCGCACTAGACCTTCTTTTCTTCCCAAAGTGGTTACCTCTTTCCACATAGGACAGACCATCACTTTGCCCACCTTCTTCCCGCCTCCGCATCCTTCCAAGGAGAAGGAGTGACTCCACCTTCTGGATCCGAAACGTGCGTTATCCTTTTATTTGGATCGCACAAAACCATTCCGGGTGGACGATCAACTCTTTGTTGGCTATGTGGGCCCCAGGAAAGGTCGGGCCATGCAAAAATGGACCATCTCTCGATGGGTCGTCCTTTGCATTAAGATCTGTTACTCCTGGGTGAAAAAGGAACCTCCCGTAGGACTGCGCACCCATTCCACTAGGGCGACGGCAGCAACTACTGCTTTGGGACGTGGAGTCCCCCTCGGTGACATCTGCCAGGCAGCCACGTGGGCATCACTGCACACGTTCACTAAACATTATTGCCTGGATGGTCAAGTCCGGAGAGACGGCTTCTCTAGCCGTTCAGTTCTCCAGGATTTTCTGGTGTGAACTTAGTTTGCAGACCCACCTCCGGGGTTGGTATTGCTGGGGTATCTATTCTAAGGTAAGGAATCTATAACTAATAGTCTCTTTCAGATGAACAAGTTACTTACCTTCGGTAACAATATATCTGTAAGAGACATATATTGGTTATAGATTCCTTACCGCCCCAACCATCCTCCCCGTTCTGCGAACTGACTTCTAGAGTAAGGGACTCCCTTTCAGGCCCTAGCTTTGTGCATCACTAGTCAGTGTCTTGCATGGCTCTGCGCTTCTGGCGTGGAATGTTGTGTAAAGAACTGACGTCAGCACGCGGGGGGCATCTAAGTAGATACCGCGACGGCATACCAGCGATCACGACGCCAACGACGAACGTGGAGTCGACCGACGCCACCCACCGACGCGCAGGGGTTCTGCTACGAAAACATTTCTCCGGATCCAGTCTGACGCCTGGGGGTAATTCTAAGGTAAGGAATCTATAACTAATATATGTCTCTTATAGATATATCGTTACCGAAGGTAAGTAACTTGTTCATCTTTACATTATAACAATGAATGTTGGGTAGGGGCAGTTACTCCTGAAAAAGTTTGAAAATATTGATCATAAACTAAAAGATCACCTGTTATCGCAGGCCTTAGCAGTTAAAACAGGTGCAAAACGTTTACTTTACACAGATGGAAGAAAGACAAGTAAATCATTTGTTTCAATATGAAAACAAATCGCCAAAATTAGCACTAGTAAATAACAGAAACTGAACATATTTTGTTTTTATATTCCTTTATTAGCGTGAATATTCAGGACATAAACTGAGCACATAAAAGTACCATTGATCATTACTCCTTATTCAGTTTCACAAGGTGTATCAGTTCAGCACCTGGTCAAAACAGATTAAAATCATTAACTCGGACATGAATTTTCGAGGATACGTTTCTAGGAAGTCAGGCTTAACAATCATATGAATGAACAAAAAAAGAGGTTACCATCTACAAAGGTTAGACAAGTGCATGGCTAGGAAGGTAAGGGCAGACATTTCCATTCATATTGCAGGTCACTCTGCTCGCCACTCATTCATAAGAGGGGGCATGCGATGAGTCAGATCCCTCATGGTGCCTTAAAGAGGTACATAGGCATACTTCCAATATATAGTGAAGTGAAGGTCCACCAACGTGGGGGCCATTCATCATTTTTGGATCTCAGGCAAATATTCATCCTATACTGTAGATACAATTGATCTGTGGGCCTGTTTGTACTTTGTCCAAGGCAGAAAGCAATGCATTGTTGTCAGTTTGTACACTTCTCTTAACCACAGCTCATATATACGTACATGCACAGATTTCCAGGCCATGGCACTTTTGTCGTTTGGCTATCAACAGGGCCAGACCATTGAATCTAGCCACTAACTTTGCATTTTTAGGCCTGGGTATTGGTTTCAGAATACAATTCTCAGGGGTCAATAAGCCTGTTATTCCAGTTATCTCAAGAAGTTCACCAGCGATCTCTTTCAATACCCGCTAAGGGCCGATCAGCCCCAAAACGTGAATTAAGTCAGCTGGTGACCAGTAGCATCTCTGGTAATCATAAACAGATTCTGTGTAATCTGTGGGAAGTAAATCTCTACGCAATACCTTGTAGTGGATTAATTTAAATGTTGCATTTCTGGAGATGTTCGAGGGGTATTCAAGGATTTGCACCCATTCCTTATTGTTGAGTTGTCTTGTCAGGCCTGTCTCCCACCTCTCCCGCATCTGAGCAAGACTAAATTTGGTTTGTTCAGCCATCGCACTGTATAGTATCATAGTTGCCCTTTGGCCTTTCCCTAGTTTTAACACCACTTGCAATGCCTTATGCACATCTGGCTCGGTAGCCCCACCCTTCCAGAGATTTTTTAAGATCTCGAGAGACAGTACGATAGGTCAGTAACTGGCCTGCTAGCAAGCTATGTGACTGACTCATTTCCTCAAACGTCAATAATGTAGGATAGGCATACGTCTCCAAGGCCGACCCCACCAGATCTTGTCCATGATTCAGGTTTAGAATGGATAATAATTTTTAGGAATTTTAGGTAGAGCCACGGGTCTCTGGTGCATAGGCCACCACAGTCTTTGTTTAGGAGAAGCATTTACTACAGCAGTACTTTGCTGCTGCTAATTGTCTAGATTGACCTCGTTTCTTGGTATTTCTTTTTAGCATGTCTGGTTCCATTGGACTTCCTCGAAATGGTCTGCTTTTGTATTTGGATTCCTCTCCCTGAGGTTCCACATACAACCTGGCCTCATATTGCAATTGTAAGGCTGTTTAGTAATTCTCATAGTTAGGGACATCAAGACTACCCCTAGATATTGTCAGCTGTAGTTTCGGTAGCACTATGTTACACCACCCCCACCCCACACCAAGCAGCATAGTGTCCAGTATTTAAAATGTATGTCTAGGCACCACCACTGGCACCTGTGCAACAATTAGAGCCGGCAAAGCAACAGGATAATTTCGGAGAGGTCAACTATGTCCATCGTAGACAACAGCAGTTTATTCCAGAATTGTATAGACGCCTTAGCAGATCAGATGATCTAACCATAGTTTCCCTCCATGATCTTCATGGTAGGCCTGAACACCCAGATATGTAAATGTTCTCTCAGACCATGAGAGGGTGGGCAGCAGGTCTAGCTGCTCACCTAATCCCAAACCCTCCCCCACAACCCTCATCCACCCAGAGCAGGACTAGACAGGACTTGCCTCTATTGAGTTTAAGATCCAAGACCATTTCAAAGTGATCTTTGTCTAAGAAGAGGGTCCTAGTCGACTATTGGGTTCTTAACCAGGACAATACATCATAAACATTTCTCATTTATAACTCTAGCATTATTTCCAACCGCTTTATTCATACTTACTTGACAATCCTTGAGCGACCTAACCCATCACATGCCTCTCAAACCACTCATCTTTAATGATCCCCCACATTAGCACCCATATATCTTCTAACTTATGCAAAACATGTATCTCTTTATTAACTGACAGACGTTATTAAATAAGTTAATAACCTACGGTAATAGCTGTCATCCACAATTTCAGATAGTGTCCCATCCCAATAACTGTTTTGACCATGACAGATTGTCACATCGTACGTTTACCAAAGTAGAGGCCTATCTCTCAGCTGCCACCCTAGAGAGAAATGCCTGCTTCAACCATACTATATCTCTTTTCAAAATCCACTCCGGATCTACGAAGAGTTCAGGACGACCCAAAGCAGCAAAATTACTTCTAATAAATGTTAACCAGGGGATTCAAGACCAATTGTCCATTTTTAGGCAATCACAAGCTATGGCTCTATTGAGTTTTAAGTCCTCTTTAAGCCAGATATACCATAAAAGCATGGGATATAAACCAATGGCATCAGAGATATACCCCAGGCCTAATTCCTCATGGACAATCTCACTAGGGGTTTCCTGAGGAACCTTTAAGAGACCTCTTAGGAACATATTCTCCTCTGAAGGCACAATCGATGCATTCACTCAGATAAGACAACCAAAACTAGCCACTGAAATGCATTTGGCCTTATAGACTTTCAGTAATGTTGCTACATGAGCTTGACCTAGATGGCTGGAAAACAAGCTAATGTCCTTGATTACCCTTTTAAACAACATGATTTTTTTTTTAAGCAAAGGTTGCAATGTAAAATGTCCAGGTAAGTAAAGTGCTCAACTATGCTAATGACATTGCCCTTAATCACACATTTCCTTGTACTGGGACAATCACAATGACATGGGACTTGGAATAGTTGGTCGACAGATCAATGTCATCGATGAAGGAGACAAATCGATCTAAAAGATGCTGCAGTCCCATAGCCGTGCATGCTATTAGGACGGCATCGTCCGCATTTAAGAGAGCTGGCAGTGGGCGTCCGCCCACCCTCTACATCCAGCACCTGACTGATAGAGCTGACTCCAAACCATTGATATGAAGAATGAAGAGAAAGGGGGTAAGTATACACCCCTGGCGAACTACCCTCTTCAAACTAAAAGGCTGGGTGCATTTTCCGTTTTCCCCGTATCTCACGGTTACAGTGAATCCCTTGTGAAGATCGCACAAAAAGGTGATCAGTGCAGGATGTACCCCCAAGTACCCCAACGTGGCCCAGAGCTTAGCTAGGTTGACCCTGTCAAAGGCTGAGCTGATTCAGGTTCAGTTGTACAGTCCCTCGCCCTGCCCTGAATCCATATTAAATCTCTGATAAAACATTGTTATCTTTGGCCCATAAGGTAAGGCGATACAGAAGGACTCGTCCAATTATTGTAATCTCACTATCCACCAAAGAGGTAGGACGATAACAAGCGACATCTGCTCTAGACCCCTTTTTAAAAATGGGCATGAAAACAGATTGGCGCAGAGTAGAGGGAAGTGAGCTACGAGTGGCTGCATTAAGGTGCTGGGTCACTATAGGGACCCAGAGGTCAACCTCGGATTTAAACAAATCCCCCCCCCCCCCAGTACAGCATCTAAACCTGGGGACTTGCTATCTGGCAGGGACAGGATGGATTTTTTAACTTCAGCCACTGCCTAGTAGAAACCTTATCATTCTCAAAATCATAAATAGCCTCAAAGTGGTCATGCTAGGCCTGGAAAGTGAAAGTGAGGGCCTGCGGTGAAATCTGCTCAGGGCAGAACAGGGGATGGTTCACAACTTTCCAGAACACTGCGCTGTTCCGAGAATCACAGGCCTCCAATGAAGTGCTCCTCTTTTAAATCCCTCTTTCTTGTGTAAGTCGCCAGACAATAAGAGGCCCTAGCCCTCCTCACCTCCTCTCGAATTCCAGGTTTCCTTTGCTGTGAAGCCATGAGCACCCTATTGGCCTGTGACCATGCCTTGTCAAACTACTTTACAGGGGCACTAATAATAAGTGGCAATGGGCAAGGTGAGAGCAGCCTTGATACACCCTGTGAGATACGAAAAGGCTGTCAAACTATTCGGATCAGAGAGTCTATCATCAAGGTAAATGTTAAAATCAGATTGGCACGAAGATAGCAAATAGAAGTTAAAATCAGACGGAACTACCTTAGCCCAATTAAGTCTTCATCCTTGATCTTTAATATTGACTGGTTCTTGGAAAAGTCTATCATCCTTATTTGGAATCTGAGACCAACAGTAAGTGGCTGGAAGAGCATTATGATTACTCTGAGTGTGCCAACACACATCAAACCCAACTAAAGAAGGGAATAAACAGTTTGATCCAAAAATACAATCAATTATTGAGCTTGACCCTGCCACCTTAAAAGTTGGGGTTTGTGTTGTGCAGTTAACATCCTCCTTACTAAATAAATTAACACAGTTATGTTCTAAGATTAGGCTATTCAGCAGGTCCCTCTGTTGTGAATTTTTAAGGTGCACCTGATCCATGCCAGAAAGAACATGTTCATTGTCTTCATACAAGAAGCAATCGGGCAAGGGTGCAAATTAAAATCACCCATCAACATGAAAGCTGTAAAATAGGAAGAATTTGCTACATAGTCACCCAAAAAATTGCCTGATTCACGGATCACATCATGCTCCTCCCTAGCTGAGATTGAGTTATATATGTTCACCACCAAAACCCTGAGTGAGTTAGAGAAAATAAAGAGTGCCTAAAATTTCTGGAGAGTGAGAGGTGATCCCCTCCATTTTACAGCTAAAGCTCAAAATGATAAAAGTAGCTAACCCCCCTTTGGCTCTGCCATGAGGGGAAGGGGTAGTGGGCAAAATAAAACTGGAAAAGCCATAAAGCAGAAGAGTACTCCCAACCTCCCAGGTCTCCTGTAAACACACAGTATCACAAGAGCTGAGTGTGATGAGACTCTCCTCAGCAGCTAATTTGCCCTGAGCCCCAGCAATGTTCCATCTCAAGACCTTTAGGCTACCGAGGTTACCTAACTGATGAAATGTCACAGAATTATTCGACCAAGAACTGAGTCAATCCTGGGTATCTAGATCACTAAGGGGTTCAAAACAATTACATGGAGGTAATCTGGGGGTCTGAGCCTGCTGATGGGAATAACTAGCTCTGGCCACCTGTTGAGCCATAGGGATAACTAACTCTGGCTCCAACTCTTCTCTCATGGATTGAGCCAGGGGGGTTTATAATTTAAAAAAAAAAACAGAGGTAGCAGAGTAATAGTACTGGTAAAGTGGGTGCGGGGGGGAGGTCCATGATCAATGCTATTTAAAATGTCACCCGCCCGCCAAGCATTACAAAAATTAATGACAAAATCGTCAGTCACAGTGTTTTCTGAAAGGGCAATCCAGCCACCCATGTGCTATGATAATGTCATTACAGCAAGAAGAGTCTAAATTGACTCTACTGGGCAGCCAATGAGTTACTTTATTTTTAAGTTGCTGGTAACTCTCCAAAGTCTCTTGCTTAAGGGAGGAAACATTAGCTAGAACCAAAACATACGGAGTTGAGGTTGGCGGAAGTCGAATAACTTCCCTGCTGGGGACTCTAGAGGAGAAGGGCGACCATTCCCTAACGGCCACAGGGCTCGAAATGACTTCTGTTCTGGGGGAATAAGACCCTCTGTAGAATTAAGCCCCCCTCATGACTTGAAAACAGGCTGTAAAAGAGGGGGCGACGAGGGAAGGATGCTGGAAAAAGGAATAGTAGAAGGGCCAGCACACATCGTCCCCTGTCCCCCATTTCCGAATTGGGACAGACTAGGCCATGCAGTGTGAACATAGGCTTGAGAACGAACACATAGATAACAGCGGGCTTAGCAGAAGATTATTAGGCGAGGTCAGGAGGCAATGATGCAGCCATGGAAACTCCCATATTGCTCGTAAGCTGTTCTACCTTGGAGATACGGCATGCCAAATCATCGAAGTTAGTCTTAATGAACCATTCTAAATTCTGGAAATACTCCAACTGAGAGCTATTCGCTACTACCACTGCTGACTCCTGAGGCAAAATCCCTTTGTTAGTGCCACTAGTCGTCTTAACACCTGCATTGGATTTACTAGATACACTAGGTATTCTATTCTTTGACCTGGCTCCCTCCCTCTGAGTTCTTACATGTTCAGTGTGTTGAATATGTGTATCAGAGCCTAGATCTTGCTTGGTGTTAGATACGGG
Source organism: Calotriton arnoldi (assembly GCA_963921515.1). Lineage (NCBI taxonomy): Eukaryota > Metazoa > Chordata > Amphibia > Caudata > Salamandridae > Calotriton > Calotriton arnoldi. Next base: position 335,702 of record CAWUFW010004817.1, read on the forward strand.
TAACAAAACCGTGTCAGGATCCTTGACCAAGGGGTTAACCAGGGGGCAAGGCTGGGTAGAAATACCATCGGAAAGACTGATGGGAGGCGATGAAGAAACTTCTTACACTGAACCCCGAGGGTGAGTTGGACTAGCCCCACAGGGCTGAATAGGGATACTGCAAGGGTAACCGGTGATGGGCATCAAAGGGTCCCCCTGCTCTGTAACTGGTGGACACACTGAATGGTAGCTAGCTCCTCTTCTAAGGAGGTAATCTCCTCTGTGAGGGCCCCACAGCGTTGTTGAGGTAAGATAGGATAGATTTGCTAGTCCTTGGTCGTTTATTGACCGTATTATGCGAAGCCCTCTTCCTTTTCCCCATCTCACTGCAATGAAATCAAACCACTCCTCAGAGAGCCACTTCCCACCCTCAGGGGCAAGAGGCTGAAACACCAAAGATGCCAAAGGTGCCAATAAAACAAGTATGCAGGTACAATATCAACAGAGAGTCCATATGCCCCAGGCTGTCCCCAAAGTATTTCAATGGTCCTATATCTAGGTCCCGGAAGCAGGAAGACTCAGTTCCTCCTCAGCAAAAGTCTATGAATGGCAGCAAAAGGGACAGATGATGTAAAATGGCCAATCTGGATGTTCAAGCAACACTTTTTGGAAAAGCCAGCAGTGTCCTGTCCTCAGACCAAGGGGGGGGGGGGTGTCCCTGCCCTTCCTCTTCCTGGCGCTGATGGGCACAGGATGGGCCCACCTTGGCACTTTGCTCCCACCTGCGGTCAGGTCAGTGCCTCCTGGCGTGCTGTGGTATGGGACTACGAGTCCCTTCTGTCCGCTGCCCTCCAGATGACGAAACAAGGTGCTGAGCGATCCCAGTCTTCAAGAGGATTGGAAATATTTTGGTATTTATTAATTTTTGATGTGCAAACCTCATACTTTTGTGATGTGGAATAAAGGCAGGAGTGTTATGCATGTGGGTACTGTGTTAATGGACATGCACTGTCACCTCTGGCAGTGATACCAACATACCTCTGTTTCTGAGGCACTGAATGGTACTCAGGCTGTATAACATCTAACGCTCCCAGATCCAATCTGATGCTTGAATTATGTCTTTTTAAACTAATTTGTTGGAAGACACTTTTGTCTTTAAAACATTATTAATAAAGTAACTATTTCTTTTCACCTGGTTCACTACTTCCCTCCTTTAGACCTATTTCTCCAGGCTAATATTTCTCATCCCCTTGTGCACCCCCCCAGCACTCCCTGTGCACCCATCGACTTGCATAAAAAAATTGTTTGCTGAAAACCTCTTTAATTCTTAAGCAAGTAGAGTTGCTTTGTGCTGTGGAGCCTGCTGTAAAGTAGCAAAGAATTAAAATGCCTATCCACTGGCACCAGCAGCTCCCAAAGGCCTATTAAAAAGCTAAAATCCTGGCAATACTTCTCATGTTTGGACATGAGAGTGATCCAACGCTTACAATAAAAATATTTTCTCCTACTTTGGTTTTGGGTCATCCAGGTGCAATTATTTCTCTAACATACACACACTATATCCATATGACGGTGGGGCCCATAACACTGCATATACATTCACTTACTCATTTATTTCCCTGGATTTTCCTCCGACATGAAACCTAGGAGAAAAACGATTTGCTGGAAGGAGACGGGATACCTCTTTTATAAAGACACAATAATTTTCATTTGGTTTTAAGGTATTCCGCTCATTGGTCGATGGACCAACTAGTAGGAATCAGTTGATGGTGATTAAGACCAGCTCAATCACAATGAACTCTTTTATCAAAACATTATTAATCATTATGCTAAAGAAAATCATTGAGTCATTGGTTTAAAGAATAATAAAGTTTATATAAAGTTTTGAATGCAGAAAATTCAGGATTAATTTATTATTCAGATCATTGCATTTATCATCTTTATAAGAATAATTGCAAATTGCATGTCACTTTTATTAGACCTGAAAATGAAGTTATCATCTAAAGACTCTATAGATCAACCTATCTATCTCTTGGGGAAATCCTAATAATTCTAATATAAATCTTGTCAAATGCTAGTTCTCCTAAAGCGGCATTTCATACTCAACTGGAAAAGGAAAATAACACCAGCAGCATCAGCTCGTCAGCATCAGCAACCGCAAACTCTCCCATCTACAGCATCTAACTTCTTCAGCATCTCCCGCAGCATCCCGCAGCATTCTAACCCCCCTCCCACTAAGAGTAGGTCTTCTATACCCTAATTCTAGCTTACAGCATAAAATGTTTCTTCTTACATGGCGCGATTCATTCTCATTGGTCCAAAACTCAGGTCCCTATACATTCTAATCAAGCTTCCTGGTCTTAACTAGTTCCGTGAGGAATGTCCATGCAAGCATCGTTTCCCACAGTTCATGCACTCGCTCATCCGTTTCGATCAGTCCAAATTGTTTCTTTTTCTGCAACAATTGTATAATAATGTCTTTTCTATTGATTCAACCAGGCTTCTCACGCTTCTTGCTGATCATCTTGGCACACATCTGCTCAGAAGGGTCACAGCAGCCTTGACCATACTTTCATCCTAGCCTCTCGGCATCAGCACGTGATCATCTCTTTGCAACAGCCTCTCTCCTCTATCACGTGGTCGCATCCGCTCCTGCGCACTCTAATAACTCGCGGCCATTTTATATTGCTGCTCAGCAGGCCTAAGCGCACTATTTCTAAAGAAAACAAAATGTTATTAAAACAATGAAATATAAACCCTTTCGTTTCCCTCCCGTCTTTCTACGTACCCCAATTAGGTATTACCTAGCAGAAGCAACATATAAAGCTGTCCCTTACTTACCATCGCTTTATTTTGCAACAACACGTTTTATTCAAAGCACGAAAACATGCATTTTATTATTATTTCAGTACGCAAAATATTATGTTATATTAGAAACGTAAACAACTATTAGTTTATTACTTTGCACATAAAACTGCGTGTTATCCTTTTCCCAGACATACATTGTTGGTTATTTACTTGAACGAACATGTTTATTATTTTTATACGAAAATATTAGGAGGTTAAAATTTTTATATTTACCCTGCTCCATCAACTCCCCCTTTGGTGATTTTTAACATCACCACACAAACCCAAGTTATACAATTTTCTCAGACAGCATATATCTTTTATCCATTTGCTTTTGTTAGTTTTATACTTCTGTGTCGCTTTCAACTTGTCTCTTTGTCTTTTTTTTGTACAGGTTCTCTTTTATTTCTTCTAATTCTATTTCACCTATTTCTCTCTCTCTCTCTTTGTTTATCATATTTTCTTTTTCTAACTTTTTCTGCTTTCTTCGTCTCTTTATACATGTTACTGCAAGCTTCAATACTAATATTATTATTATTATCATGGTTGCTATTATTATAACTTTCCCTATTATTAATCCACTCATTCTTGTTAACCAATTCGTTACTGAAGAAAACCCTTTACCAAGTTTTCCCCAAACACTTTCAACCTCCAGTGGTACTAGTTCTTTGTGCAAATTTGTAATATTTGTTATATACTTCTGTATATTTTCGCTTTTATCAGGAATGTAAGTGCAACAATGTTGGACTTTCAGCATTCCACAGACTCCGCCCTCTTTTGCCAAAAGAATGTCAAGGGCAAGACGATTTTGCATCACCATAGCTCTCATGGCAACCATTTCGGTATTTACCATTAAGAACCCTCCAGCAGTATCTGTAGATAAACGATCTACTACTGTGGATAATTTCCGAATTCTGAATGCATTCAAAGATATTCCCACTGCTGGTATCAATGCACCAAAAATATCACCTACTATTTCTGAAAAACTTTCCCTTTTTCTACGTGTAAAGGTATTTATCATTTTGTGTGTTCCTTTTTCTTTTCTATCCACATGAAAAATCTTTGGAAAGACCAGGCCTAAATAACATGATCCATACCAATGGTCCGGCAACCTATAATAAGCCCTATTCCCACAAACATAATAAATCCCTGGAAATATTGGATCTTTTCCCCCTTTGAATCCCCATCCACCTATAATTAGATAATTGTCATGGCAATTACTGGAACCCACAAAATAATTGTCATATTTTGTCTTATTTCTTCTAATGCACAACCTTCCCTGTTGGGGCCAATCCAGAGTCATAGCTGCATTCATCTTTTTCTTGTCATGATGGTCTTCCTCAAACGCCTAAAGAGGTGTTTTTGTCTCTTCAATTACTTTTCTTTCAAATTTCACTCTTCTTTCCTCAACCATTTCTAGAAATACTTTTTCTTCTTTCTTTAACTCACAGGTAAGGTTGTACCTAAATATATTATCTAATGTTAAAATCTTATCTTCTAAGAAATATTCACCAAAAATCTTTCCCTCTTTTATTTTATTAAGCTCGGGAACTACAGAAACCTTTGCAAAAATCCTATCTACATCAGTGTAATAATATTCTAATCTGCCTGTTTTATAAAATAAGCTTGCTAATACACTACATGTTATTCCATACGTCAAAGGGAGGTGATGATAAGTCACACCCTCTTCTACAGATGCAGGCAACTGCATACAAACATAACAATCCCTTACATCCATTGTTTCTACATACTCATACAGTAATTTAGTAAACACATTCTTTGAAAAGTCTGTTATTGATTTATCCTTATGTAATTCTGCACTACTCCTTAAAATAACTGGCTCTTGAGTGTTAGCTCCTTTTTCCTTCTCAGTGTTATTAGACTTTTCCACTACAGCTAAACTAATTGGAATAGTTATTGCTAAAACTACCCATACTGTTATCAATAATCCTGTACAAAAATAGCACATTTTGCACCATCTTTTTAAAAACTCACATTTACATTTTCTATCTCTAATATTCTCCATTTTGTACTTGTTTTCTCGAAAATTGTGTCACTACACCTCAGAAATGACTTGCTTGCCACTCTGTACTTTCAGAATGTTGTCTTTGCTTGGTTCTTTCTTCAATTCTTTCTCAGAATTCTTTCCTTGTCACATCCGATAATTTTGTCAGTACAGTGTTTTTGTCAAATCCGGTAAACTATCTACAGTGTCAAATCCGGTAAACTATCTACAGTGTCAAATCCGGTAAACTATCTACAGCAACCACTTCAGGTATGTTTCTTCAGGTTTGTTGCACTTCACTTTCTCCCATCAGGTTTCTTTGTTCTGGGTTCTTGTGAGTGTTCAATTCTTCTTTGTAGCTAGTCAGAGCACGATACAACCATTCAGGTGATCTGTACTTCTGATTCACTTTCCTTATTCTTTTTGTTTTCTGCAAGTGTTTACCACCTTGTTTTCCTTGCTCCTTTTGACTTGTTATTTCATTCACTTGTTCAGCACTTTTTCCATCCAATTTTACTATTCTGTATCTTAATCTTCTTACTTCGTTGGGCCAATTGTCTCCTTTTCTCGGCCTGTTTGCTTCACTCCCTTTTTCCTCTCTTTCTGTTTTCCAATTTCTTTTTCTTGTCTCTAGTTTTTCATTTCTTTCTTCTCCACTTTCTTCTGATTCTGTTTCAATCTTTTCGTTATTACCTCTTATTTTGAAACTAATTATTTCGCTTTCAGCTACTTGTGGTTCTTTTCTTATCTTCCTTCGTTCACCTACTCCTGTCCCTCCTCGAGGTTCTTCCGATTTTGTGTCAATTTCTCTATCTGCTTCTAAATTTCCCTGTTCTTGTGTTTGACTATCTGTCCCTACTGCTCCTCGGGGCTTTTCCGATTTTTCTAACTTTTAATCTGAAACTCTCCCTTCTTCATCTATTAATATTACTTTCGAAGGAATTCTACTACCACTCGTACTTGGTTGTTCACTGTCACTGTTTTCTGGCTCAGTTTCTTCTCTTATACTTTCAAAATTCCACTTTGTCTTTATAATTTCTTCTCCTTCTGACTGTTCTGTATCTGATTCTGAACTGGTATCAGATATTTCCAGATGTCGACTTACAGGTCGATCTTCAAATTCTGGAACTTCAGCTATTTCCTCTATTTCTTCTTCTTCTTCTATCGTTTCATTTGTAGTTGGGTCTCCCAGATGTCGACTTACAGGTCGATCTTCAAGTTCTGGCACCCTGTTTGTCTCCTCTTCTCTTTCTGATGCTGAACTGTTGTCTATTATTTCCAGATGCCGACTCACAGGTCGATCTTTAGGTTCTGGAACTCTGATGGTGTGGCTGGCATGAACCCAGTGTTTCACTCCTGCACACTTAACTGCGGTCGTTGTCACTAGGATCACTTGTCGTGGTTCGTCCCAGCGAGGAACCAAACAATTTCTTCTCCGGTGGACTTTTATTCGAACCCAATCTCCTGGATTCAAGTCGTGTGCTGGTTTTCTTTCAAGAGTGGTCGCATCCGGTCCAACCTGGTGAAACACAGAACGCACCACATCAGCCAATCCTTTGCAATAATCCAGTACTAGATCATCAGTTATAGTCAGTAGCTTGTTGACAGGTACTTGTGCTTGTCTCATTGCTCGTCCCATGATTATCTCATGTGGACTGAGTCCAGTCTTCCTTTCCGGAATACTTCTGATTGTCATCAGAACCAATGGCAAAGCATCTGGCCATTTCAGTCCTGTAGCTTGACACATTTTTCCTAACCTGTTCTTGATTGTTCCATTTACTTGCTCTACTATTCCAGAAGCCTCTGGTCTGTATGCACAATGCAGTTTCTGTTTAATACTAAGGGCTTCACAAATCAGTTTAACTAATTCGTTTTGGAAATGTGTTCCTCTATCTGTTTCAATCGTGACTGGAAAACCATACCTCGGAATGAATTCTCTCAGCAAAAGTTTTGCTACTGTGATACTGTCATTCCTTCTTGTTGGATAGGCCTCCACCCAACGGGAAAACAAACAGACGACCACTAAAACGTACCTCAATCTGCTGCAAGGTGGCATTTCTATGAAATCCATCTGCATTCTGGTGAAAGGACCCCCTTCTCGTCCTATTCTTCCTAGACTCACTACTGTCTTCCTTCCTGGATTTAACTGTTGACAAATCAGACATCTTTGACAAAGACTCTCAGCTATGGCTCTGAATTTTGGATTGTACCATGTTTGTCTAAAAAGTCTGATCATTGAATCTCTCCCAATATGGGCTTGCCCATGGTACATCCGTGCCATGTCAGAAATCATGCTATCAGGCATAACTGGTCTCTCATCCCTGTAAACCCATACATCAGTTTCTTCATGTTTCCTACATCCTGCTTTTAGCCATGTATCTTTTTCTTCATCTTCTGCAGCCTCTTGTAACTGTCTTACCTCATCCCATGTTTCAATTGAGTTAGTAAAAAGCAATGGATAAGAAATATACTCTCTTTCTCGGCATTTGTTTAAAGAGACCACATTCTTTGCACAGTACTGTGCCATTTCGTCAGCATATTTGTTGCCAACAGTAATGTAGTCTTCCCCATTTTTATGTGCATTGCACTTCACTACAGCAATCTCTTTAGGCAGCTGTATCGCCTCAAGCAACCTTTTCACAAAATCTCCATTCCTTATGGGTGTCCCTGCAGACGTCAAGAAACCCCTTTGTGACCAAATCTGACCAAAGTCATGAACGACTCCAAAGCCATACTGACTGTCAGTCATAATCGTAACTCGTACATTTCTTCCCAACTTACATGCTTGAATCAGAGCTACTAATTCTGCAACTTGGGCAGACCGTACACCTTTCAGACAAGATGCTTCCAAAACAGTTGCTACTGTGCAAACTGCATATGCTGCACTTAGAACTCCATCACTCGTTCTCAAACATGAGCCATCCACAAACAGAATATAATCTGATTCTTTTAAGGGCTCCTCTCGGATGTCAGCTCTTGGTTTAGTACAGTATTCAAGCACATTCAGACAATCGTGATCTACTTCATCCATTTCAATCACATTCTCTTCATCTGGCAATGATGTTGAAGGATTTACATTCATACATCTGTCAATGGTCACATTATCTGCACTCAAAATTACCTTTTCATACCTAGTCAGCCGACTATGTGTCATGTATTGTGTTTTCGTTCTTGTCAAGAGAATTTCCACTGAATGGGGAACATACACTCTCAATGGATACCCCATCACTATGCCTTCACTCTGTTCCAGACTCACACAAGTAGCAGCAACCGCTTTCAAACATCCAGGCAACGCTCTGGCTACAGGGTCTAACACAGCAGAAAAATATGCAATTGGTCTTTTCATAGTTCCATGTCTCTGTACCAAAACTGAAAATGCACATCCATCTCTTTCACTGCAAAACAGCTCAAAATCTTTCTCATAGTCAGGCATTCCTAATGCTGGAGCCTCACACAGTTTCTTTTTCAGCTCTTTGAATGCTTTCATTTCTTCATCATTCATTTCAAAAGGATCTTTAACATCCTTCTTTGTCAGTTTCTGCAATGGTTTAGCAATTAGTGAAAAACCGCTTATCCATTGTCGACAATATCCAACCATTCCCAAAAACATTCTTACCTCTCTTTGTGTCATTGGAGCTCTCATTCCTTGAATCATTTTTATTCTCTCTGTCGTTACCTTTCGTACTCCTTTCTCAATTTTATGCCCTAAATACTGGACTTCTTGTTTACAAAACTGCAATTTTGAAGGGGACACTTTATGTCCTCTTTTTGCTAAATGATTCAGCAAAGCAATCGTGTCATTGACACAGACTTCTTTCGTTTTTGATGCCACCAGTAGGTCATCAATATACTGAACCATTGCTGACTTTTCTGGCATTCTTAAGTCTTCCAATGATTTCTTTAAGATCTGATTAAAGATTGAGGGACTCTCTGTATACCCTTGAGGAATTCGGCACCATGCCAAAATACGCTCTCCAAACCTAAACGCAAATATTGGCTGGCTATCTGGATGTAATGGAATAGAGAAAAATGCATGACATAAATCGATCACAGTGTACCACTCTGCTTCGCGTGGAATCTGGTATAGAATCACGGCAGGATTCGGTACTATTGGGCAACAAGGTACAACAATTTTGTTTACCTTTCTTAAATCCTGTACGATTCTATATGTTCCATTTGGCTTTTTCAGTCCCATTATTGGCAAATTACATGGACTGCTCATGATTTCTTTTAGAATTCCTTGTTCAATCATTTTATTTATTACTGGCGTTATTCCTTCAATTATTTCTGGAGTCAATTTATACTGAGGCGTATTTGGGTAACTCGTTCCTTCTTTTACGGAAATTTTTACGGGATCTACTCCTTTCATTAATCCTACATCTTCTCCTGTCAAGTCCCATACTTCTTCTTTTACTGTCCCTTTCAACTCAATTGGGATTTTCTCTGCATCAAATACAGGAAACAAATGATTTACTTCTGGTTCCAAATTTACCATTGTCATTTTGTACAGCACATCCTCATCTGGAGTCTGAAATGCAATTCCGTCTGAGTACAATAAATTGTGCAGTTCATCTTGCACAATAAATCGCGTCCTAAAAGATTAACGGGACTACAATCACACACCACAAATCGGTGCATTTCATTAAATGGACCAATTTTCACCTTTACTAATCTAGTAAGAGGCGTTTCAATCTGCTGATTGGAAACTCCAACCACTTGTATATGTTCACCTGAGAGAGGAAGATTTGGAATTTCCACTGACCTAACAGTAGAACGGGTAGCTCCAGTGTCAACAAGGAATGTTATATTTGCACCATTCACTTCTCCATCCACAAATGGACCTGACTGGTCTACCTCTAGAGTTGCGCCAAGCACGCACTCTCCCCTCTCTTTCAGACACCGTCATGAGCTTTCATACGACTCATCCTCACTCTGTCGCAACCAATATTGTGAGATTTCAGCTGCACGTGACAACTGTTTTACCTGCTCTCCTCCGTAGAATCCTGTTTCTGCACTGTACTTCTGTTGATTAGCACTCTTGGGAAGTGGTGGTTGTGGCACCTGACCTTGTTGAGTAACTACCTCACTCTGCACCTGTGAATTTAATGTTTGATTTTCTACATTAGGTTTAGGAGGAAATTTACACTCGTTTCTCCAATGCCCTAGCTTTCCGCAATTGTGGCATGGCCACTTTTTCTTCGCCTCATCTATGCTCATTTGTCCTTTTCCTTTACCTATATTAGGTCGGGATTTAAACTGTCCTGTTTCACTGCTAGCATTATTCAATTCGGCTTCTTGCTTCTCTGCAACTTTCACCTGTGCCCACATGGCTTTTTCTTTCAATTTACGCTGTTTACTCTCAATTTCATCATTGCAATACTTAGCATATCTCAAACCTTCGTCCACTGTGCTATTCTGCCACCCTATCAAATGCTGCTTAATCCTTTCACTTATCTCCGGTGTTAATCCATACACGAACCTATATACAAAATGACTCATGTCCTTCTCACTTAGCGTTTCATAACCACTATACTGCTTGAAAACCAACAACAATCTCTCATAGTACGCATGCACTGATTCTTTGCTTTCCTGTGTTGTTCTGTCTATTTTCACCCAATCTGTTTCTTTTGGTGGAATTTTATTCTTCAAAAGGGTAACTACCTGATCATATTTCCGCATCACTTCTGGACCTGGCGCTCCTGTTTTGGCATCCCTTGGATATTCTACAGTTGGCCAATCAATTGTAATCTTACATTCCGTCCATAAATCAGCAGGCACTACTATGTCAAACAATCCATCTAGATCTATCCACAGTACTTTTGACACTTTAACAAATCTCTCCACTTGTCTGTACCATTCTACTGGTTTCTCTCTCAATTTTGGGAAGTCATTTGTAAATGACAATATATCCTGTCTGGTCCACGGAACATGCACATAACTACCACCTGGTGTTTCTCTCATTGGGTACTCTCTCGTAACTGGTTCCTTATCTGTCATTGCAAATGCTAAAGCTGCTTTATCTGTCGTTTTCTCATTCCTCTTTGTCCATCTGTTTCTCCATCTATCCACATCACCCCATTTTCTCAATAAAACAATCAGCTCTTTTATCTGGGTCAGTCTTCCTGATGTGTTCAAATTGTCTATGTCTTTCTCACAAAAATCTACTCTGTACGGTTTCTGCAATGTCCTCACTTTCACAAATTCCACTCCCAATTCACCTGCAATCTCTTCCAATTTGTCATGTAAATTTCTAGCTCTCCATGTAAGACTCTTACACAAAAACATAATCTCATCATCCTGATAATTCTTTAGTTTTTCCGTTCCAATCGTTCCCAAAATCAACTCTTCCATGTCTATTTTTAACCTAATTACATCTAATGGTTTTTCTTCAGGTTCTTTTGCTTTTAGCGCTTTCATCCATTCATTTAACTCTTCTGGAGTCGGACCTACAGGTGTACTATTTAATTCAATCCAATCACTGGTTCTTTCTGGTGTTCCTGATGCGGACTCTGTCACCATAGGTATTCTTCTAACCTCACTCTCATTTATCGTCAAATTTGTAGGTGGACTTGGTCTACACGTACTCGCCGAATTGTGTGCACCTTCCTTATTCAGTTCCATCCCTTCTCTTTTTCTTTGCATATGTGAATTCATGGGAATCCTCAAAGAATGTTAATTTATTTTCTGATTTTCAAAAATTGGCATTACTGGACCTATCGTTACTGGTACAGTTACAGCTTCCATATTCTTTGTCAATTCTCTTATTTTCTCTGTCAATTCTTTTGTCGTTTTTGCTAATTCAGTTGCATTGTCACTTTCTGTCTCATCATTTTGTGAAATTTTAAATGTTTCTTGTGACCTATTTATTTCATTTCTTCGTTCGGGTTTTTTATTCCTCTCAGTTTCCATTTGCGGTGCATTAGGTGTCACCACTACAGAAGTCTGTTGATATGGGGGTGGATTTCTGTTTAAAATATCTTCCAGCAATTCGTCATCTGTTTCACTACCACCATACACATACTTTTCTACCACTACATGTTTCTTTTTCTCAGTACACTTTCTCTTTGCTTCTTCCTCAACCGCAAAAGCTGGAAACAAACCTCCTGCCATGTTAGCGTATCTCCAACGCTTTACTCTGTCCTCATGATTTATTCCCCACAACCTTCCTGGTAAAAACTCATGATTCTTCAATCCTCTGGCTCTCTCTCGTTCATACATCTCATCTTCCCATTCCGCTAAAGCTTCAAACTGTGTTGGTCTAGGTCTAGGTTCTAACATTACCATCTTTTCTCGCAAGTTCCGTAATACAGCTACATTAAATGAACCATTTTCAGGAAAAGCCAATGCTCCATCGTTCTTGGTGTATTTTGTCCAATTTTCTAACCAGATGCATGTATGATATCCATATTTCAGCATCATATGTGAAGCTGGTGACTTCGGCGGAGGAATAATTTGTCCCTCTCTAGTCACTACCTTTTTGTCCTTCTTAAAGAAGTTCTTAACTTTCGACATCCAAGACGTTTTCTCTCTTCCATACTCATAGTACGTCATGATTCACAACCTTTCTCTCCTATGACAATCGGCAAATCAACTCTTTTCCCTATGCGTTTATTTCAACCAATGCTAGCGCGACTCACACCAACACTCCAATCACAACGATTTCTGTCTACGGCGCACTGTCCAATCCCAGCGCGGCTTTTGTCTACGTCACTTTGCTCCTGTTCTCATGTGACTAGCGCACTGTCCAATCCCAGCGCGGCTATTGTCTACGTCACTTCTGCTCTTGACCCCTCCTTTACAAAATTTATCGGCAATTTCTTTTTCAACAATTCTTGTTAGTTACAACATTTTATCCACATTTCCATTGTCTGATTCGCTAAACCGAAAAGATAGCTTTGACCAATCACACAAGAATTCTGTATTTTCCAGTAGGCTGCGCTTACCTCTACCCTACCACAGAACTTTCAGTTACGTCGATAAAGTAGCACTTCCCTCTACCTTACCCTTCTTTCAAGCAAACGATAAACCCGTTTCTCTGGGGATAAAACACATGTGGAGACTATACTGCTCCTGAGAATTAAGGCCAGAGTTTCACAAGAAAACCGATCACTATTTCACTCACACACCTTTTATACGCAAAATATCCCTAAATAACACAACCTGTGTTATTACCAAATTGAACTCAGACAGTGTAAAATTCCATGCGACTTCTCTTGCCACACGTGTTCCACTTCCTACTTCCCGGAAGCGTGAAAACTTACATATAACATAACGCGACTCAACAAAAAGTGTTAGACATAAACTTATCAATAATCTATAATCAAAAATCAATAATCACCAAACTAATCTATAGTAACCATACCTCTGCTACCAAGAAATTTGATCCAGCGCTTACAATAAAAATATTTTTCTCCTACTATGGTTTTGGGTCATCCAGGTGCAATTATTTCTCTAACATACACACACTATATCCATATGACGGTGGGGCCCATAACACCGCATATACATTCACTTACTCATTTATTTCCCTGGATTTTCCTCCGACATGAAACCTAGGAGAAAAACGATTTGCTGGAAGGAGACGGGATACCTCTTTTATAAAGACACAATAATTTTCATTTGCTTTTAAGGTATTCCGCTCATTGGTCGATGGACCAACTAGTAGGAATCAGTTGATGGTGATTAAGACCAGCTCAATCACAATGAACTCTTTTATCAAAACATTATTAAGCATTATGCTAAAGAAAATCACTGAGTCATTGGTTTAAAGAATAATAAAGTTTATATAAAGTTTTGAATGCAGAAAATTCAGGATTAATTTATTATTCAGATCATTGCATTTCTCATCTTTATAAGAATAATTGCAAATTGCATGTCACTTTTATTAGACCTGAAAATGAAGTTATCATCTAAAGACTCTATAGATCAACCTATCTATCTCTTGGGGAAATCCTAATAATTCTAATATAAATCTTGTCAAATGCTAGTTCTCCTAAAACGGCATTTCATACTCAACTGGAAAAGGAAAATAACAGCAGCAGCATCAGCTCATCAGCAACCGCAAACTCTCCCATCTACAGCATCTAACTTCTTCAGCATCTCCCGCAGCATCCCGCAGCATTCTAACCCCCTCCCACTAAGAGTAGGTCTTCTTATACCCTAATTCTAGCTTACAGCATAAAATGTTTCTTCTGACATGGCGCGATTCATTCTCATTGGTCCAAAACTCAGGTCCCTATACATTCTAATCAAACTTCCTGGTCTTAACTAGTTCCGTGAGGAATGTCCATGCAAGCATCGTTTCCCACAGTTCATGCACTCGCTCATCCGTTTCGATCAGTCCAAATTGTTTCTTTTTCTGCAACAATTGTATAATAATGTCTTTTCTATTGATTCAACCAGGCTTCTCACGCTTCTTGCTGATCATCTTGGCACACATGTGCTCAGAAGGGTCACAGCAGCCTTGACCATACTTTCATCCTAGCCTCTCGGCATCAGCACGTGATCATCTCTTTGCAACAGCCTCTCTCCTCTATCACGTGGTCGCATCCGCTCCTGCGCACTCTAATAACTCGCGGCCATTTTATATTGCTGCTCAGCAGGCCTAAGCGCACTATTTCTAAAGAAAACAAAATGTTATTAAAACAATGAAATATAAACCCTTTCGTTTCCCTCCCGTCTTTCTACGTACCCCAATTAGGTATTACCTAGCAGAAGCAACATATAAAGCTGTCCCTTACTTACCATCGCTTTATTTTGCAACAACACGTTTTATTCAAAGCACGAAAACATGCATTTTATTATTATTTCAGTACGCAAAATATTATGTTATATTAGAAACGTAAACAACTATTAGTTTATTACTTTGCACATAAAACTGCGTGTTATCCTTTTCCCAGACATACATTGTTGGTTATTTACTTGAACGAACATGTTTATTATTTTTATACGAAAATATTAGGAGGTTAACATTTTTATATTTACCCTGCTCCATCAAGAGCAACTCCCTGTTTTCTCTTAAATCGGTGTATTTTAATGATCTTTGTAATGCCCTTGATGGTACTAGTACTGACCGTGCAAAATACGTTTTTTCTCACTCTGGGACAGTGTGCAATGGAAATGCTAATCAAACCTTTGCCTAAAAAGCTCAATTTGTGTGCAAATACGGATTGCAGGCCTGTTTGTGCATATCCATTGGAACCTCAATTTAATTTTCACCCTTTTGATGGGGTTGCCCTTTAAATCCCCCATTTTGTGATCTAAATTCTGGCGGATATGTATATTGATTGGTCTTTTCTTGCCAGACAAGGTTGTGTTCAGGCCTAGGCTCCTTTCTTTAATAAGTGTTATCAGCATTCCATCTTAGTTCATTTAGTTATCAATATTTTCCCATTCCATTCAAGGCAGAGGACTGCCTCCATAGGTTGGACCTGAAGACGCTGTTTAGGGTTTTATGCGCCTTCTACTCAAGTCTTATGTTTAGTTATGCAGTTGACTGGCTTCAAAAGCACTTTGCAGGGAAAGCAGTAGGTAAGTATTTGCATTGAGATATGATGACAGACATTCCAAACTAGGAGCTGCTAGGGCCAATTTGAGGCCATTCAATCAAAGGAAAAGATGCTTGTGTGATCCTTTGTGCCAGGTAGCTATTTTGGACATTTGCCATACTGCAATCTTGTCCTTGGTGAACTGCTCTATGAGGCACTGCTGGTTGAATTTGGGAGTCTCTGAACAAAATTAGTTTTGACAAGAATATGCTTTAATGGCTTATTCTGTTACTTGCTCTTGTCCCGTTAGACATCTTATGGGGGTGCTCCCATTGTATCTTTCATCACTTCTGGAATCTGTGGGAAGATGTTTCCAATAAAACAGCAACCTCTCTTCAGCAAGACTTTTTTACGATTGATTTTAGTCACCCTCCTGCTTTGCCTCATTCTTGGACTGTCATTGGGTAGATAGCAGCAGAGCTTCTCAAATAACATCAGTATTATGTGTGCATAGTCCTGTTGACACCAAATTACAGTAACCAGGATGTGATCGGGATGGAGGAAACCCAGTTGGTAAGTACTGGACAGCACATTTTTACCATACAATACACATATTCATAATTTAAGGCAGAAGAAAGCAAGGTGGTTACCTAGAATTCCATCATTTATGTCAAGTGCTGAAACCAGGCTTAGAACATAACCCTCAAAGAATGAAAGTCTGCAAATAATCCACTACACCCTGTAAAATGGCCAAAGTTTCTTAATTAGAGCTCGGTTCAGCCTCACGGTTGGCTCCACTCACTTTAAATCCGGAGCCCTAAGACCAAAATATTTTGAAGCTGAAATAAATGTAAAATTTATCATGGCCCCGTGTATTCTTGCAACACAAAAATAAATCAAAGTAAATAATAACGCTGACATTTGTAACTCTAAACTAAACAAGAATAATTCTACAAGGAACAATTTCACTGTCATTTGTTGGCAATGTTGTCAATTTTGAAGTGGCTGATGAATCCACATGAGCCTTGAATGATCTCTCCTTCAGTCTGCGCTGCAAGAGTGTGTCTTAGTGTAATTTTGGCGTCTGTGCCTAATTCGTTGTCCAGTGCTGCCCACATTCTATTGTGTAACAGTTCATAGGAACTCTGCAAGCACCAAGGCTCCAAGTCAACACCCTTTATTAAGGCAAGCTTACAACGTGATATATTTCTGCCAAAAAGCCTTACAAGTTACAATATGATGTATTTCAGCCAAAAGGCTTTATCATAAAGGTGATGAAACAGAATGCTGATGACATTAAACAACTCACTGGAAAAAGGGACCTATCAGGGAGCACTCTGTTTAATGAATAACAGTCATCAAGTGCATTATATTCAATAAACAAAAGTGAAGGCTCTTGATGTCATAAATCAGCCCTCTTTATTTCAGTTCCAAAAAGCCAATGCGTTTCGTTCATTCAGACTTCTTCAGGGCAATATTGTGGAAAAAGCCTGAATGCCATTATACAAACGCGTTTAGATACGGATTCAGCTATCAACTACCACCTACATGACTAACAATCATATGGACTTGGGTGAATTGTGACCACAAATTGTATAAATAATCAGAAGGGGCCAGTGCAAAAAGAATTTGGCTTTGGCAAGAGTCTTTGGTTTTGTTTATTGAACATAATGGACTTATTCTTTAAAAGAGTGCTCCCTGATAGGTCTCTTTGACTATTTTCTGCTTTGGCAGCAGTATCGTGAGCAGTGGATACTGTTCTATGGTACTGGGGATGAATTTGGATGTGCTGTGCTGTCTTTGCCCTGCAGCTTGTATATTGTTTAGCAAACTCACTGGAGAACTGCTACTTAGCCTGCAGACAACCACCCAGCCATAAAAAGGGGCAGCATCTGGAGCCTCGCAAGATGCCCTTCTGAAGCATTAGGTTATGGTCCTTCTTGAGTGCGAACATAAACAGGTTCACTTTTGAACACCTGACAACAGTGTGGAAATGCATATGTTAAAATATGTAATACTTCCTTGTTAGTCTGAGTAGTGACACTTGAGGGGCAAATAGCGTACTATTAGGTACCTAATTTTGTGAAAGTTAAGGATTTGGAGTGACTGCATGCATTGGCTTCTGAGAGTAGTACTTTGGCAAGGTTAAATAGCTCAACAGTTTGTTCATTCTGCCTCTGCTATCCTCTCTCCTTAACTGTACTCTGTCCTCCAATCCATCCCCCCCTACCTGCTTCCCACACTCACTCCTCAAACCCCTCAAGTGGGCTCGTACCTCCCTCCCGGACCACCTTGGGACAAACTGCAAGAATTTTCTTCCACTATGTGTGATGCCCTCTTTCCCACACTGTCCTCTTCTGACCACCTCTCTCTCCGCTCCCCCATGTTTTCCCCTCCTCCTGTTCCCAATTTTGTGAAGCGCATGTAGCGTTCTGCTCTGGTTGGATCAACCTGTTGTGATCAATTGTGTTCCAAACTGCTGACAAGTCTATAAGTGTGAATTAAGAAGTGTCACCTTTGTCCAGTATATATTGCATATCATCCTGAATTTTCAGAGTGGCTGATTTTAATACTGAAATCTTTATGAAACCCAAATTGGTAGTCTACGAGTAGTGGTTTCTTCACAGTGACTGCTCATTTGGAACGCGGTGCATCGATCCCTGACTTTCACTAGCAAAGACAGGTTGGATACTGGTCAAAAGATGGACATCAGGTCTGGATCAAGATTTGTTTTTTTCAGATGATGGGGATAATATGTCCTATCTTTAAAGAGTCTGGGAAGATTCCTTGGGCGAGGGATACACCATGTGGATTCATAGATGTGGCAGTTTTCTTTGTAAACATTTGGGGAAAATGGTCCATTTCCTAAATTGTTAGTTTGTGCAGCTAAATAAAGGAGGATAGAGGATAGTTGTTGAAGGGAAGGAAAGGGGTACATGTGTTTATTGTTTTTGGTGAGAGAACGTCCCATCGATGAGTGGCCCGTTCCGAATGTATATCTGGTAGAATGTATGTCAATACGAATTAGGATTGAATGTGCCAGAAGAGGGAGTGAGAAGGGTAGGTGAGGTATTGATTTGTTCTTGGATAAAGTTAGATGCTGATTATAGTATGGTGTGTTTGTAATGCTTGTTATCCTTTTTACTTTGGTGTGAAGTGTAAGGGATTAGGGCATTTGCCATTCCTTTTCACCTACAGATCCGTCTTCTTTTTTGTTTCATAGGGATTCAGAACACCATGTTTGGATTGGTCTTGTTTGCAATTCTTTAGTTGAAGAGGGGCCAGGAAGTTGACTGTCATATAAATGTTATTATTATAGTTATTGACTGATTGTTCTAAGATTAGAAGGTGACACTTCCGAGTCTTAACAACAGTTTATGGTCTGCATCAAACAAGTTGCCCTTGGAATGAAAAGAAACTCGTTGGTCTTAAATGCTGCTGAAAGAGAAACCTTTGTCTCTGTCAATCCCTCTCTCTGGATTACAGAATGGTGAACTGATATTCGCAGTCCTCTTTCCACCCTGGCTCACTGTGTTAGGACCGGGGGGCGCTCTGGGTGGCATCTCTTGAGTATAATTAAAAAGATCTTCACATTCCTGCCATCCTTTTCTAGGAAAAGCGTAATACAAGCTCAAGTAATATCCAGGCTGGGCTACTGCAACTCTTTGTTGTGGCCCTTCCTGGCTATCTGACCCACAGACGTCAGATGGTCCAAAGCTGCACGTCTAGTCATTAGATCTTCCATTGCCTCTCATCTTACTCAGCTTCACTGATTACCTTTTGACAAAAGAGTTTGTTTAAGGGCTTGTGCCTATGTCATGAGACTATTTATTCTATTTCCGGTGGAAGCTATGTCTTTTCTTGGTATTCTCCTGTGTGGGGTCTTCGTTCTAGTATTCTTCATCTGGTGTCGTTCCCAAATATAGAAAGGCCGGGCTGGGAAGAGGTGCTCCTTCTGTTGTGACTTCAAAGACCTGGAATTCCTTGCCAATGAACCTCATGGCTGAAGCTAAGCTTTTAAAATGTAGAAAACTAATGAAAACACATCTATTCACAACCCTGATTTTAGGCATGTTACCATTCTTTTCCTTTACCACTTTTAGGACCAGCACCCCCTTCCTGTGGTATTTGTGCACTTTACAAATTAATTAATAAATCAATCCGTGTTATGATGCATGAAAGAAAATCAATTTATGAGGCGAGGTGATGTCCACAATAACCTAACAGGGTAGGAGGAACTTGGATCCAATATAGACGTCTTTCAATAATTTGAGTAACCAGTTGCAGCAAAGAATCTGGTATAAATCATGTATGTCATAAGGGTGGAGTCATGGGGGCTCAATCCGTGGGATGACATCTATGCCACAAATTATATATACTTGATTTTATGTGTGCTAACCGCATAACAAGGCAACACAATACTTCTGCCTTGTTTCATCCTGCTGCAGAAGACTTAATTATGAAGAAAATAAGGAGACAAAGTGAAATAAAACAATCGCCTAGGATCATGCGATTTAGTCAAGTGGGGAAGTGGGTTTGATCCCAGGTTTTCTGGTTTCACATTGTACAATTCAGCTGCTAGATGGATATAACTTTCCTTATCAGGGTTTACATCAAAAGTTAATGCTTTGTCTTAAATTCTTGGCGCATGAGGTGAGAGCATGGGTGGCAGACAGAAACCGTATGAAGCATTGGTTCAAGAGACCCAAGAGCTGAACTGGAGCCAGGCATCTGGCATGAGGTTGGCTTGAGCCTTCTGTGGCTTGCCCACCTTTATAAAATAATGGCTATTAAGGGGACAAAGGCATAGGAAGGATATGATTTGACCCTCAAAATAACTCCACCACTCACAGCATGTACATGCGAAGGTAATGGCAATTTACAGTAGAGAGAGACGACGCCCGAAAAGGTGGTTGAAGAAGGTACACTGAAAAACAGAAATATTACAGAAAATCAGAATAGAAGTGTCAGGAATAACACCTAAACATAGACCCGCTCATTCAAGGCACAAAGTCACCAAAAACAGTGACAGTGATGGCGGGTTTTGATTGGGCATGGGTTACATGAAATCATGCATATATAAAACAACTTACATGAAAGCTCTATAAAAATTTAACTTTTTTATTCTCAGATAATAATGTTGCATCTGCCTCACAGTGGTGGTTTTGTTTCTTGCTAGTATTTAAAATAGTCTTAAGTACAAACAAAATTACTACTGTCAGCCTATTACTTTCCACATCTTAACTAGTAGTTGTGGGCTGTTTTCAGTAAATACATTGTTAACTCGAGGCAGAAAAAACATAATGTCTTAAATATTCCTAATAATCAAGTGAAATGCACAGAATTAATAGAGAATGGTGGTCATCATTTTCGGTTCATTTCTGTAACTGATTGGCACTACAGCACCTACAAGTGGGAATTCCCTGGTGAAAAGGGGTATTTTGTAATTGGATGACATACAATAGCATTGTTTGTATTATTTCACCTCATTTATGGCACTGTCTGCAGAGCTTCTCTTGCATGGTCGTTAGGTTTCTGCATAACCCTTTGTCTCCTTCATTGCCCTACCTTTGCAGTTGCTGCATGTTTTGTCTCTCTCTCAGAGGTGGTGCAGAGGGCATTGGCCAGTGTGGCAACTATCAAGGAGGTGGTAGTAGATTGGTTTCTCCTTCCTAATTTGGTGGAGATGATATTAATGGTGTCTGATGTCAGGTTCTTTACTACGCTGAACCTTGCATCCGCATACCATCAGATGCCCCCTCCATACCACCAGGACTAATGTCCATCTTCTTTAGGGACATTCAACCTTCCTAGAGTCACTGATACACTTGCAATGAGATGATGCTTAGTCTTGAACAGTAGTCAATCTTATAAAGCGTGACTACTCACCTATCAAACAATAACTCCACTACCTCATTTTCTATTCTCACCTTGTCTGATGGATTTCCACAATTATTTTCCTTCACTTGGACCCAACCTCTTCACTCACTCTTTTTACAATCTCCTCTTATTTTCCCCTACTCTTGCAGAACTTCACAAAATGGCCTCACCTGCCACATCTATTGCAGACTGCTTTCCTGGCTGGGCACTCTTAGCTGTGCATTCAGCCAAATCACAAGGAAAGAGCAGTTGCCTTAGAACTGGGAGGATGCGTCACTCCAGCTTTATTCTCAACAACACTGACATC
Organism: Calotriton arnoldi; assembly: GCA_963921515.1. Taxonomy (NCBI): domain Eukaryota; kingdom Metazoa; phylum Chordata; class Amphibia; order Caudata; family Salamandridae; genus Calotriton; species Calotriton arnoldi. The sequence continues at coordinate 357,207 of CAWUFW010004817.1, forward strand.
CATTTCTTCCCCATTTACTCTTCAACTCCTCTACACAGCTTAACATGCACTCCACATGCTTAGCAGTGGCTATTAGATCATATAAGAGTGGCTCATCCTTAATCCAGAGTTCTTCCTTAATCTTATGTGGCTTGCAAAGCAGGACAATTTGGTCTCTCATCTGTCCCCAAGGCAGAGCCCCAAATTTGCAGGTGGATTCATCATCCTTGTTATGTTATGTTATGTTAATCAAATTTGTAAAGCGCGCTGTTACCCAAGGGTGTCCTGGCGCTATGCACTACCTGCTATAAAAGGTGGCCAGAAGGCTTATTGGTTAAAAAGCCAGGTTTTGAGCCCCTTCCTGAAGGAGAGGAGGTCTGTAGCATTCCTCAGTTGAAAAGGAAGCTCGTTCCAAGATTTGGACGCACTGTTAATAAAGCTTCTGCCTCCCCAGCCTGCCTTTTTAACAATGCTGATTGTGACTTTCTTCGCCCCTATTGATCGTAGCGCTCTCCTTGGGATGTACCACTGAATTTTTCGTTGCAAGTAGTCCGGGCCTTTGCCATTTAGGGCTTTAAAAACAGTGCACAGCGCTTTGAAGCGTATTCTGTGTCTGACAGGGAGCCAATGCAGCTGTTTGATCTCTTCCTTTACAGAGGCAAACTTTGAGGTCCCTGAAATCAGTCTGGCTGCCGCATTCTGAACCATCTGAAGCTTGTTGATATATTGTTTTTGAGCATTCATGTAGAGTCCGTTGCAGTAATCCAGCCGAGACATAATGAGTGCCGAGATTACTATTTTGAGGCCATTATCGCTGAGATAAATCTTAATCTTTTTTATGATCTTTAGTACATAAAAACAGGCCGAGGTGACTGAACTTATTTGGTCACCTAGTGCCAGCTTATTGTCCATTAATACTCCCAGATTTCTGGCTTTCTCAGTGGGTATGGGGCATGAGCCAAGGTCAGCCGGCCACCAGTCTGGAGTCCACACTAACGGATTCTTCCCAAATTTTATGACCTCAGTTTTATTAGAATTGAGTTTCAAGCAGTTTGCAGACATCCATCCGGAGATAGCAGCCATGCAATCATGGAATCGAGCCCTAGTTTCCTTTTCAGAGCCCTCCCTTAGTGACAGCACTATTTGGGTGTCATCAGCATAAGAGGTCAACTGGAAGCCAAATGACCTAATCACACCGGCCAGGGGAGCCACATACACGTTAAAAAGTGTCGGGCTGAGGGAAGAGCCCTGTGGGACCCCACAAGGAAGGGTGAAAGGTTTAGACTGGCAGTTGTCCATATCCACGGTTTGTACTCTATCAGAGAGAAATGACTGCAGAAGCTTCCAGGCAGACCCCTTTAACCCGGCCCCAGACAAACTGTCCATCAAAACTTTGTGATGGACCGTGTCAAAGGCCGCGGACAGGTCTAACAAGATCAATACAGCACTTCCTCCCCTGTCCAGGGCCTCCCGAATTTCCTCCGTAGATTTAATCAAGGCAAGCTCAGTGCTGTGTTCCGCTCTAAAGCCATATTGGGATGGGTCAAGAGTCTGATTAGATTGAAGAAAGGCATTAAGTTGTATGTTCATAGCTTTTTCTAAGGCCTTAGCAGGAAGCGGGAGTCGAGATATAGGCCTGTAATTGTTGGGGGTCACCTGCATCAAGATTCTGTTTTTTTAGGAGGGGAGGATGGAAGCAACCTTCCACTTCTTGGGAAAAGTGCCAGAGCTGAATATCTCGTTCAGCAAGGGCGTAAGGGGCGAGCCAATAACTCCTGAAATTTGTACTCTCCTTCCAAAATGGAACCTCTGCAGGACAGTACTAACTCTAGGTACATAGTGCAAATCAAGTTTCTTCACAACTTCAAATTCATTCAGCCCTCGTGCCTACTGCTGACCAAGTGCAGGCGGATTTCCTAAGTCATGTTGTCCACCAACACCCAAGCAATGTGTCAAAAGGACAAGTGTTCTTTCAGAGCCTAAGTTGGCATCATACACACGTTCATAATTCAGTAACACTGTCTTCAGCTTTCCCCAGCATAACGTTGGTTATGGAAAGGAAAAAAGGACGAGGGGTCATGTTCTGCTCGTTGGCTTCAAGTCTATACTGATCCAACTTCAACAAACAGAACCCAAAGTATCTCCAATAACCCTCAAAACAACTGTATGAGAGATGGGAGCTAAAGGCAGAACTCAAACTATCAGAGCTTACAATATGCAACCTAAAGGCTTGCTGAAGAAAAGCTACTGAATTTCTGAAAGACAACTTGAGGACTCTGCAATCTTCCAAAAGAGATGGTTTTTGCAGTATTTATTATAGTGCATATGTTGGGTAGGGCACCCAACGTTTGGTTACAGTATCATTAATACAGGATCACAACACTCTGGGGTACAGTCATGAATGAATCAAGTAACCTGCTTCACTTCCATCAGGAAAGATCCAACACCAAATACATCCGCAGCCTGAATGGCTTCAACCAGTTCAGCGCTCTAGTGTTTTTGTCCATCACACTAGGTAGGTGCACACCCTAACAGTGCAACTGTGCTCTTTCACTCCAGAAGGTTGGTAAATCCAGACACAGCATGCGTCACCAAGAGTAGGAGCAATTTCCAGATGCTTCCAGCATGTCACAAGTCCTCATACATCAGCGCTTCCTGGTTAGGTTGCCAAGCAGCAGGGCATCATTACCCTGCGTTCCAGTGATGTTGGTAATGCGTTCCGTGGTGACGTCGTGCCTGCCTACAAATAGTGGAACGCACAGAACACTGTTTCACAACTCCGGCTAACCGCACAAGGATAGTGCTTGACGCGGCCTCCCTAAGAGGTCCGTGCTGTGCTGAAAAACTGGCAATTTCTTGTCTGCTACTATACTGAAAACACAATACCCTTACTGGTTGAAATATCGCAAATGCTGGATTTGCACAGACGATTCACACAATATTTCCAAGGAGATTCAAACTGCAGACCCAAGGCGTACAGACCAGTCCTTTCAACGTGTCCTGGTCGTGTTGTGGGTGTGAGCACTGTATGACTCCGCAGGTGGTAGGGATCTTTTAGGACCTGGAGGTGCCCTTGTGATCAAGCTGGTACCAGTTGGAAAGACAGGAGGAATACCAGGAAAGGAGACTGCTGGTGAATCCTATTCTAGACTCCAGAATGCGAACAATGGTGGGGTGCTTGACTGAATCAAAGGCAATATCGGGAGGCAGGAGTCCTCTTCATCAGTGGTCAGGTGGGCATGTTCTACAATGTGTAAAGTGGTGGGATCCGTGTTGCAGCGTAATCTGAAGCCAGACTGGCAGTCAGGCAGGAAATGGGGTCCAAATGAATCAGTTACTAGATCGGGCAGAAATTGACAAACATGGACAGCAGGAGCTTTGAAAGAAAGGGTGGAGAAGCTGCAGAGGGTCAAGGGGTGTTTAAACCCCCGTTGTTTCACCGGCCACAAAGAGGCAGGCAAGAAAACCAATATCAGTATTATCAAGCCCCACCTCCTTTTTTAGCGAGAGGCCGAAACAGGGGCAGAAACAGTTACCAGAGACAGGACAGAGGGGGATACCATCCGACGGACCCTCAACCTCCACAGCCATATATGAGAACGAGAAATCAGCAATATTGGAGGTCCTAAGTAGTACACCTAGCTCAGGGTCAGGTACTGTCCTAAGTAGTACACCTAGCTCAGGGTCAGGTACTGTCCTAAGTAGTACACCTAGCTGAGGGTCAGGTACTATCCCCATTTTTAATCTATCTCAACATTGCCTAAGTGAAGAAGAAGTAGCAGTACTTGTGAGCATATCAGATTGATCTCAGGAAGTCTATTTTAAATGAAATGTGATGTAGATATAGAAATAGTACTAATTAGATTTGTTACATTTTCAAATGAGATGATGATGTTAACCTTTTGTATGAAATATTTTTTGTATATGAGCACTATTTATCACATAATGTTTTCCGCTAAAAGAAATTTCTTAAAAAAGTAAAAATGAAATAAAACAAAGTTAAAAAGAGAAAATTGCCATGAGTTTATGTAACAGATGGTGACCCGTAGAGCTGATAGCAGCAGTAAATAAAGAGATATAGGTCTAGTGGATGTGTTTACAGTAATGAATTGTTGATCCTTTTCCCCCTTACTCCCAGACCTCCAAAGTATTTTCAGGGGGCGACTTCTTTACCTAGTAAGTGTTTGGTGGTTCTTTAACATTGCCTAAGTGAAGAAGAAGTAGCATGACTAAGTAAAGGTTTGTCCTTTGTACCTAGCATACCGTGTGACAAAATCCAACTTAACCAGGACATTTTTTCATTTTTCAGAAAGATCAGGCTAAAAAAGTTATTTTCCCAAACAGATACACAAGATGACGACACCAATCTATCGGGGTGCAAACCTAAATCTACATTCACCCCCACACTAGAGATGGTAGGGCCGGAGGTAGCAATCTTCGAAAAAGCCGTGCTTAACGAACTACAGAAAATAACTAAACATCCTTACAACAGCAATTCTAATCTGACCAAGTCAGAAAGATATGCCCTGAAGAGCCTTGAAGACAATCCCAAACTCACCATCAAACCCTGCGATAAGGGAGGAGGGTTCGTCATAATAAGCACACAGGAATACAACAAAAAGATTCAGGTGATGTTGGCAGTCCCTGACCACTATAAACCAGTGAGAGCATCGGTCCTCACAAAACTAAATTCACAGATCAATACTGCCGTTAATAGAGCCTTTGAAGAAGGGATCATTTGCAACAAAGAACAGGAATTTTTAAACAAGATCAATCCAGTAACACCAGCACTATATGGTGTACCAAAAACCCACAAGAGTGTGGACAACCCCCCACTGCGTCCCATTGTGTCATCTATTAATTCGAGCACCGAACCGCTGTCAAAATACATTGATGCTTTCTTGTGCACCCTAACACAAAATTATCAATCCTATATCAGAGACACAGGAGATATAATAGGCAAAATAGAGCATTTGACATTTAATCCAGAACGTGAATTACTGGTCACCTTAGATATAGAGGCACTGTATACAAATATACCTCAACGGCAAGCCATCGAAGCAGTAGCAGCCCTCTTAAATAGAACCACGGGGGATAGACCAGATCAGTTTATTTTAGAGTGCCTCGAGATAGAACTCAGGAACAACTCTTTTGAGTTCAAAGGTGACACTTACCAACAAATAAAAGGGACCAGTATGGGGGCATCATGTGCCCCAAGCATAGCCAACATTTACATGGGCGAGTATGAAATCAAACATATATACAATGAACCTGCGCCATTCTATGAAAATGTGAGGGTATGGCGTAGATTCATTGATGACATCTTCATATGGGAAGGAGAAGAGCAGGCTTTAATGAACTTCTTCTCATGGCTAAATGTGAGTGACAACAATCTAAAATTTACAGCTCATTACAGTACTAGAGCAGTAGAATTTTTAGATATATGGATCTCAGGCCATATAGGACGGATACAAGTTAGTTTCTACCGTAAGCCTACAGCCAAAAACACGATTTTACAGCATGACAGTCATCAACCGAACTGTCAGAAAGACTCAATACCCTTCGGAGAATTCCTAAGGATTAGGCGCAACTGCTCTAACATCAAAGAGTATGATACCCGTGGGGACGAACTGAAAAAGAGACTCCTGCAAAGAGGGTATCCCAAACGCTTAGTTAGAACAGCGTTTAAGAGAGCAATATATTATAATCGGGAAGCACTTTTGTCTGGCACCAACCGTAAGAAGGAAGACAAATTGGTATGCATCATCAACCACTCCACTCTGAATTACAAGGTGAAGAAAATCCTGGACAAGAACTGAAACATTTTAAACGTCAATCAGGACTACAATAGACTTCAAAAACCTATTGTGGCATATCGTAGAAACGCCAACCTTAAGGATAAACTGGTCCACACCAGAGATAGGCATGGAACGCAACAAACTCAAAAATCTATTACGGGCCTACCCACGATCAAAGGCAACCACAAGTGTGGGACGTGCGCAGCAGGTGATACAGCACTTGTTATAGATCGCTGGGAGTACAAAGGGCAGGCAGGTACCTTGAAAGATATGACAAATTGTAGAAGTCACACTATAGTGTACCTTATTCTCTGTCCTTGCAACTTGGGATATGTTGGCGAAACGGGCCGAGAGTTCAGAATTCGTTATTCTGAACATAAATCAGCTATTAAGACTAAGAAATTAACATACCCCATGGTCCAACACTGTTGCGATTTGGACCATAATGAAAAGGAACTCAAATGGCTGATACTGGAGAAGGTCAGATCCAAAAGTGGCCAGGAGGCGTCAGATATACGCAAACGCAGGGAAACCTTCTGGATATTTACTCTTAATACTGTGAAGGAGGGATTAAACGAAGAAATTATGTGGAAGGTAACATGATCTCCCACTATGTGTTAACCAACAGTCACACAGATTTCATCACAGGGACAATAATAAAAAATTGGTCCCCCTAGTTGTGGGGTAACATTGGCAACAATAACATCTTTGGCTATGAATTATCGGATTATTGGCAGACTCTCTATGTAGAGAAACCTAAGCCACATTCTCCAATCCACAGATATTTCAACATAAATGAGTATCGTAAAAAGTACTATTACCTATTTCCTGTAGGCAACTTATACCCAGTGGGAACAATCATACCATAGCCATAGAGAATAGCGCGATGCGAGGGCCCCTGTATGTGAGTGACAGATCTTTAAAACATCCATAAAAGGGGTTGAACTAATACTTAGGAAGTTGATAGACTTTTCCAAGTGTGTACACACTCAGGAAACACATCCACTTGTACACCAATGTAATTAAGCTCCTTCGATAAAAACATATTAATATAGGAGTAGCCCGTTTAGTAAGAAGTAGTAATCCCCACCTTCTTAATATGACAGACTTGTCTATCATTTGAAAGCTGGGATTTGGATGAATGTAGCGATATAGTATATCAGTTCCTTAAATACCACTACAGATGTCGGCCCGGGTCCCCGTATGAAAAGGACCCATCTCTCCTTCATCAATAATCCTGGAGACACGGGCATCTTATAAAAGCCGATTAGACACCATTACAAGATGGCGCTCCTGTTTACGTGCAGCGCGCTTCTACGGATCAAACCGCGAGAGGTTTACGGCCATGCCGATAAAATCCTTTAAAAAGACGCAACACGCCACAGATTGCCTTTACCCGTGCAATAGACGGAGGTGCCGAAGGAAAGATGACCGAGGCCAGGTAAGGGATATACGAGTATGCAAATTTCAGAATGGGGAGTGTGTTGATAACTGTTTTGTATTTGCTCGTAAAACGCAACGATAGTGCCCGCTCATAAAGCATGAGGATAGTTGTTAGAAATGGGATCTCTAGTTGGCAAGGGCTTGCACCTTTGTCCAAGTAGGGACCCTTCTTCCTAGTCAGGGTAAGGGTGTTACACGCGTGAAGTAACCCCTGCTCACCCTCGTGGTAGCTTGGCACGAGCAGTCAGGCTTAATTCAGAGGCAGTGTGTAAAGCATTTGCACATAACCAACAGTAATACAGTGTAAGCACTACAAACGGACACCACACCAGTTTAGAAAAATAACCAATATTTTATATACTCAAGACAAGACCAATTACGACAAAAATCCACAATACTATACTTTAAAAATGAATGCTTGATACGGTAACTTCTTCTTTGCAGGAATAGCACAAAAGCAAAGTTGGTACGAGTCGGTAGCTCCGTCCGAGCCTACCGTGATGCTGAAAACCACAGAGTCTAACAGTTCCAGCCGACCGCGTCGATACGGGCCAGGAGAGTCGTGAACAGACTCGGTCACAGTACCTTTTCTCCTTGTGGCTGGTACGGAGTGTACGAGCCGGTCGGCGTTCGTCGCGGTTGCGGTGCAAGACGGAGCGATGCAAGGTGCGGTGTCCCTCGATGCGGTGCAGGCAGCGGCTCGATGAGCGTCGTGCAGACGGAGTCGGTGAGTCCAAGGCGTGCGATGCAGGGTGAGACGATGCTCGATGCGGTGCTGACAGGTTGCGATGCAGGCGACCAAGCCGGAGTGCGGGAGCTGGCGTCGGACAGCGGTGCGAGTCGGAGCGGTGCGTCGCAGACGTGCGAGCGGTGCCCCAAATGCGGTGCGGTCACGACTCTTGAGCCAGTTGCAGCGACCGCGTCGGTCGGGTCCGGTTGGTTCAGTGAAGAGTTGCGATGCGAACTGCGGTGCCCACAGGTCACGGTGCAAGCAGCGGCTCGATCTTGGCGGCGTCGGACGTCGCCCACGGTGAGACCAGGGTTGCGATGCGAAGCGGGGCGATGCGGTCTGCGGTGCAAACAGGTCACCGGCCAGGGATGGATTCGGTTGACGGAGTCGGTTGCGGTTCCCTTCCTCTGTGGCAACTGAAACAGCGTTCCAGAAGCGGTACCCAGAGGCTTGTGAAGTCTTTGTAGTCCCTGAGACTTCTTAACAGGAGGCCAGCTCGGTTCCAGGCCCTTGGAGATACTCAGCACAAGTTTGTAGAAAGTTCAGTCCAGTCCTTTCACTGCCCAAGGCAGAAGCAGCAGCTGCAGGCCAACCCAACAAAGCAACAACACAGCAAAGGGGCAGTACTCCTCCTGGCAGCTCTTCCAGCTCTTCGTCTTGGCAGGTTCCTTGATTCCAGCGAGATCTAAATTCATGGGGTCAGGGCCCCAATATTTATATCCCAAATTCCTTTGTTCTCTGAAGGCAGAGAGGCCTTTGCCTAGTCCAAACCAGTTCTGGAGCACTTTGTTGACAAGTCTCCGTCCCTTCTTTCAGTGAGTAGGCCAGGGACATCAGACGCACCACAGGAGGTGGAGCCAGCATTGTGGAGGGAAGGCACTGTCCTATTCAGGGCCCAGGTGCGACCCCTCCCACCCATCTACATGTAGATCTTGCTATTCAGCCCTGTGCTGACTCACCCTGTCTCCTGGCATCCCCCAGCCCCTGTCACTCACACTCCAGACAAGGAATACACAACACTCGCAGAGGCAGGCTTGGATGGTTAGACAAGAAAATACCCACTTTCTAAAAGTGGTATTTTCAAACACAGAATGTTAAAACCAACTTCACTAAAAGATGCATTTTATCATTCTGAGTCCAGGCATACTAAACTCGAATTTCTACCATGTTCCCGGGGTCAGTTAGGATTATAAGCTGTAATAATCAAAACTGCCCGTTCTGGCCTAGGGGGAACAGGTAGCCTTGCAATAGTGAAAAACGAACTAGGCTGTAATTCACTATCAGGACATGCCGCACGCACCCGGGCATGTCCTACCTTTCACATACAATGCACCCTGCCCACAGGGGTACCTTGGGCCTACCTTAGGGGTGACTAACAGGTAGCAAAGGGAAGGTTTAGGGACTTGCAAGTGTGTGCACTTGCCAAGTCGACATGGCAGCCCCAGGCTGCGCACAGGCTCTGCGGTGGCAGGCCCGAGTTACACTTTACGGGCTGTTTGCGTGGGTGGCACAATCCAGTGCTGCAGCCCACCAACAGCATTTGGTCTATAGGCCCTGGCACTCGCAGTGCACTTTACAAGGGACTGACACATAAACCAAATAGGCCAATCATGGAAACACCAATCCATAACGCATTTTATACAGGAGCACTTGCACTTTCCCACTGGACCGCAGTGAGGAAAGTGCGCAGAATCATTACACCAGCAAAAACAGAGTCAAAACCGGGAGGTCAGAAAGCAAAAAGTCAGGGGAAACACGCCAAAAGATGCCAAGTCTAACACATGTCCCCTCCAGCTGAAAGTAGGGAGAACTACCCAACCCCATTGGAGTTCTCCTCACTAAGGCGGAAGAACCTGGACAGACCATCTGCGTTGGCGTGTTCTGTACCAGGACGGTGCTCCACCGTAAAGTCCATTCCCTGTAGGGAGATGGACCACTTCAGCAGTTTTGGATTCTCACCCCTCATTTGCATCAACCATCTGAGGGGCCTGTGGTCTGTCTGAACCCGGAAGTGAGTCCCAAACAGGTATGGTCTCAACTTCTTCAGTGCCCAGACCACAGCAAAAGCTTCCCTTTCTATGGCACTCCACCTCTGTTCCCTGGGAAGTAGTCTCCTGCTAAGGAAGACTACAGGCTGATCCAGGCCCTCTTCGTTCAGTTGTGAGAGCACCGCTCCCACACCATGCTCTGAAGCGTCAGTCTGCACGACAAATTCTTTGGAGAAGTCCGGTGCCTTGAGCACGGGCGCCGTGCACATGGCTGCCTTCAGGGCATCAAAAGCTTTCTGGCAGGACTCAGTCCAGATCACTTTCCTGGGCTGCCTCTTAGAGGTCAGCTCTGTTAAGGGGGCAACGATGGTGCCATAGCCCTTAACAAATCTCCTATAGTAACCGGTGAGACCTAAGAAGGCTCTCACCTCTGTCTGGGTCTTGGGGGTTCCCAAGCCAGAATGGTGTCAATCTTGGGCTGTAGGGGCGCCACCTGGCCGCTTCCTACCTGGTGTCCCAAGTACACCACAGAACCCTGCCCGATCTGGCACTTACTGGCCTTGATCGTGAGGCCTGCACCTTGCAGAGCCCTCAACACTTTCTCAAGGTGCTGTAAATGTTCTTCCCAGCTGGAACTGAACACAGCAATGTCATCCAGGTAGGCGGCACTGAAATCCTCCAGCCCAGCCAACACCTGATTGACCAACCTCTGAAAGGTGGCAGGTGCATTCTTCAACCCAAAGGGCATCACCCGGAATTGGTAATGACCTTCTGGGGTTGAGAACGCTGATCTCTCCTTGGCCCCATCGGTTAAGGCAATCTGCCAGTACCCAGACGTCAAATCAAACGTGCTGAGGAACCGGGCAGCTCCCAACCGATCAATGAGCTCATCAGCTCTGGGGATGGGGTGCGCGTCAGTCCTGGTGACGGCATTGAGCCCACGGTAGTCCACACAAAACCGGAGTTCTGGAGTGGCACCGGGCGCCGCAGCCTTTGGGACCAAGACCACTGGGCTGGCCCAAGGACTGTGGGAGGGCTCAATCACCCCTAACGCCAACATCTTAGAGACCTCCTCCTTGATGCTGGCTCTGACCCGGTCAGTCAACCTGTAAATCTTGTGCTTCACAGGAGGGCTGTCACCGGTGTCCACGTCATGTGTACACCAGTGAGTAACACCGGGGGTCAGAGAGAACAGTGGGGCGAACTGTCCCAACAACTGGCGACAGTCCCCCTGCTGCTCCTGAGTCAGAGTAGGGGAGAGGATCACACCCTCTACTGACCCATCATGCTCCTGGGTAGACAGGCGGTCAGGGAGAGGCTCACTCTCCTCTTCCACCCCATCATCTGTCGCCAAGAGCATACTCACTTCGGACCTCTCGAAGTGGGGCTTGAGGCGGTTCACGTGAAGGACCCTCAAAGGGTTCCTTGGAGCTTGCAAATCCACCAGGTAGGTGACGTCACTTTTGCGCTCCTTTACCTCATATGGCCCAGTCCACTTGTCCTGCAAGGCACAAGGTGCCACTGGGGCCATGACCCACACTTTTTGCCCAGGTTGAAATTCGACCAGAGTGGCATTCTGGTCATACCATCTCTTCATTTCTTCCTGGCTTGCTTCTAGGTTCGCCTGAGCGAGTTTCCTGAAGCGGGCAGTTTGGTTTCTAAAGGCCAGCATGTAGCTAAATACATCCTGGGGAGTTTTCCTGGGAGCTGCCTCCCAGCCTTCTTTTACCAAACTCAGAGGTCCTCTGACAGGTTGGCCATACAGGAGCTCAAAGGGGCTGTACCCAAGAGACTTCTGAGGCACCTCCCTGTATGCAAAGAGTAGGCATGGCAAGAGGACGTCCCACTTACGCCTCATGGGTTCTGTTAGACCCTTGATCATGCCTTTCAAGGTCTGGTTGAATCTCTCCACCAGACCGTTTCCTTGTGGGTGGTAAGGAGTGGTGAACTTGTAGGTTACACCACACTCCTTCCACAGGGATGTCATATATATGAAATTGGTCCCCCTATCAGAAACCACCTCTCTGGGGAATCCCACACGGGAAAAGATCCCCATTAACGCCTGGCCCACCACTGGCGCCGTCGTTGTCCTGAGAGGGATTGCCTCCGGGTACCGGGTGGCATGGTCCACCAAGACCAGGATGTACCTGTTGCCCATGGCTGTCTTGGGATCCAGTGGCCCCACAATATCCATCCCTACCCTTTCAAAGGGTGTTCCAACAACAGGAAAAGGTTGGAGAGGAGCTTTGACCTTCCTCCCACTCTTACCACTTGCCTGGCAAGTTTGGCAAGACCTACAGTGTGCATCTGACTGCCTTCGCATTTGTGGCCAAAAGAAGTGGGTGACAAGCCTGTCAAAGGTCTTGTCCTGCCCCAAATGTCCTGCCAAAGGCACGTCATGAGCCAGACCCAGTAGGCAGGTCCTGAAGCGCTGGGGTACCACCAGCACACGGGCTGACCCAGGCTCAGCAACCTTAGGCTCACTGTATAGGAGACCGCTCTCCCAGTAGATCAGATGTGACCCGGACTGATTACCAGCTGCCTGGTCTGCAGCCTGCCGCCGCAGACCCTCCAGAGTAGGGCACTCGTTCTGCTCCCTGCAGAACTCCTCCCTGGTGGGACCCCCTTCTTGCTGCCAATGGGTCAGCTCAGAGATGTCTCCCAGTTCGGCTACCTGCTCCCCTGTAGGCACCGGGGCGTCCCCCTCGAGATCCGCCTCCTCCCGGTCCGTGGGAACTTCGGGGGCCGGTTTCCCGCGCCCCCTGCCCTTTCTCTTGGCAGGGACTTGGGCCACTGTTTCAGGCTCCAAGTCCTCTTGATCACCCTTTCTGGCTGCCATTGACCGAGTAGACACGCATGCCCACTCTGGCAACCCAAGCATCTCCAAGTGAGACCTGAGCTCAACCTCCTTCCATAAGGACTGCTCCAGGTCGTTTCCTAGCAGACAATCTACAGGCATGGTAGGGCTCACAACCACCCTCAAGGGACCTGAGACCCCCCCATTCAAAGGGAACCTGCGCCACCATACATTGGCGCTCTGAGTTGTCTACAGCAACTACTTGGTGGAATGCTCCTGGGACTACTTGCTTCTCAGATACCAGGTGACACCGGACTGAGGTCACACTGGCTCCAGTATCTCTGATAGCCTCTACCCTGTTCCCATTAATGGTCACCCAGGTGCTATATTTCTTTGTGTTAGGGGGCACCTGGTTTCCTGGGACCATCTCACTGTCCCCTAGTGAGACAAGGGTCATTTCTGCGGGATCCCCACCCTCCTGTGGGCACCCCTCCTCCCCAAGCGCTACACTAGCCAACACTTTGGACTGTCCACCGGTGGGCGGCTGTGTCCCCTTCGGGCACTTGGGGTCCCCCTTAAAGTGACCTACCTGGTCACATGCATAACACTTGCGGGGCCGGTCTCAACAGGCTTCCCTGTAGAGACCCCTTTCTTCTTATCACCGGGGGCTGGGAACCTTTACCCTGGGTACTAGTTTGGGGCCCTTTAGAGAACTCCTGTGCTTTACCCTTGTCCCTCCCACCTTTCTGCTGGGGACCCTGCCCACCTTTGGCTGAGTCTCCCCCAAACGCTTTCTTGTGGACCCTGGTACTCACCCAGCGTTCTGCTTCCATAGCAAGCTTCCTGGGGTCAGTTAGCTTACTATCAACTAGGTGCTGGCGCAGATCTGCAAAACATAGACTAGACAAGTGCTCCCATGCAATCAAGTTGTAGAGCCCCTGAAAATCTGTTACGCTACTGCCCTTCACCCAACCATCCAGAGACCTGCAGAACACATCCACACATTCCAACCAAGTGTTGGCATCAGACTTCTTACTGGACCTGAACTGATCCCTGTACTTTTCAGGAGTAAGACCATACTTCGTGAGAAGGGCATCCTTCATGTCAGCATAGGTGAGGTGATACCCCTTACCCAAAGCTATCAGAGCATCCCTTGCTTCTTCAGGGAAAAGTGGCCACAATCCTGCTCCCCAATTCTCCTCAGGGACCCCATTCATGTGTATGGCTGCCTCATAACCCTGAAACCACCTTTGTATGTCATCCCCCTTCTTGAACTCCTTGCCTACGTTCTTGGGAATGTGCACAATCCTGTCGGCCTTTCTGGACGAATTGCTGCCACCATCTGAGCCTGACTTACTCCTAAGTTCTAGCTCCTTCAGTTCTCTCTCATGCTCTAAGAGCATCTTCCTCTCCTCTATGGCCAATCTCTTCTCCTCCCGCTCACTCTCCAGCCTGAGCTTCTGCAGCTCAAACTGCCTTGCCTCCCGCCTGTCCTCCAGCTCCTCTGGGGACAGACTGCTGCTGCCTGACCTGGCGGGTTCCCCCTACCCAAAAGCACATCCACCCTGGAAATAGGCTCCTCCGCCTCCTCACTGAGATTACCAGGCTGCCCATTGGCATGTCTGGCTGCTACCCAGGCCCTCAGCGCCTTCTGTAGCTCCTCCTTCCTTGTGAGGCCTTTAATTTGGACTTTCAAGTTTTTACAAATCGCTCGTAGCTCCTTTACGGCGTAGGATTCCAACCTATCCTCCTCAAAGATAACTTCCAGAGATGCAACGGATGATGCAATTGATTCAGGCATGACAAAAGTAGTGAGTTGAAACTGGCAAGATCAAAAATAGGCCAAAAGAAAAAGAACCAGTATGTGGAACGTAATGGTCTGCGATATGGTAGTAGTGCACACCAATCACTGTAAGTCAAGTGCAAACACAAGTCCTATCCTCACCGCTGACAACCAATGTTAGAAATGGGATCTCTAGTTGGCAAGGGCTTGCACCTTTGTCCAAGTAGGGACCCTTCTTCCTAGTCAGGGTAAGGGTGTTACACGCGTGAAGTAACCCCTGCTCACCCTCGTGGTAGCTTGGCACGAGCAGTCAGGCTTAATTCAGAGGCAGTGTGTAAAGCATTTGCACATAACCAACAGTAATACAGTGTAAGCACTACAAACGGACACCACACCAGTTTAGAAAAATAACCAATATTTTATATACTCAAGACAAGACCAATTACGACAAAAATCCACAATACTATACTTTAAAAATGAATGCTTGATAAGGTAACTTCTTCTTTGCAGGAATAGCACAAAAGCAAAGTTCGTACGAGTCGGTAGCTCCGTCCGAGCCTACCGTGATGCTGAAAACCACAGAGTCTAACAGTTCCAGCCGACCGCGTCGATACGGGCCAGCAGAGTCGTGAACAGACTCGGTCACAGTACCTTTTCTCGTTGTGGCTGGTACGGAGTGTACGAGCCGGTCGGCGTTCGTCGCGGTTGCGGTGCAAGATGGAGCGATGCAAGGTGCGGTGTCCCTCGATGCGGTGCAGGCAGCGGCTCGATGAGCGTCGTGCAGACGGAGTCGGTGAGTCCAAGGCGTGCGATGCAGGGTGAGACGATGCTCGATGCGGTGCTGACAGGTTGCGATGCAGGCGACCAAGCCGGAGTGCGGGAGCTGGCGTCGGACAGCGGTGCGAGTCGGAGCGGTGCGTCGCAGACGTGCGAGCGGTGCCCCAAATGCGGTGCGGTCACGACTCTTGAGCCAGTTGCAGCGACCGCGTCGGTCGGGTCCGGTTGGTTCAGTGAAGCGATGCGTTGCGAACTGCGGTGCCCACAGGTCACGGTGCAAGCAGCGGCTCGATGTTGGCGGCGGCGGACGTCGCCCACGGTGAGACCAGGGTTGCGATGCGAAGCGGGGCGATGCGGTCTGCGGTGCAAACAGGTCACCGGCCAGGGATGGATTCGGTTGACGGAGTCGGTTGCGGTTCCCTTCCTCTGTGGCAACTGAAACAGCGTTCCAGAAGCGGTACCCAGAGGCTTGTGAAGTCTTTGTAGTCCCTGGAGACTTCTTAACAGGAGGCCAGCTCGGTTCCAGGCCCTTGGAGATACTCAGCACAAGTTTGTAGAAAGTTCAGTCCAGTCCTTTCACTGCCCAAGGCAGAAGCAGCAGCTGCAGGCCAACCCAACAAAGCAACAACACAGCAAAGGGGCAGTACTCCTCCTGGCAGCTCTTCCAGCTCTTCGTCTTGGCAGGTTCCTTGATTCCAGCGAGATCTAAATTCATGGGGTCAGGGCCCCAATATTTATATCCCAAATTCCTTTGTTCTCTGAAGGCAGAGAGGCCTTTGCCTAGTCCAAACCAGTTCTGGAGCACTTTGTTGACAAGTCTCCGTCCCTTCTTTCAGTGAGTAGGCCAGGGACATCAGACGCACCACAGGAGGTGGAGCCAGCATTGTGGAGGGAAGGCACTGTCCTATTCAGGGCCCAGGTGCGACCCCTCCCACCCATCTACATGTAGATCTTGCTATTCAGCCCTGTGCTGACTCACCCTGTCTCCTGGCATCCCCCAGCCCCTGTCACTCACACTCCAGACAAGGAATACACAACCTCGCAGAGGCAGGCTTGGATGGTTAGACAAGAAAATACCCACTTTCTAAAAGTGGTATTTTCAAACACAGAATGTTAAAACCAACTTCACTAAAAGATGCATTTTATCATTCTGAGTCCAGGCATACTAAACTCGAATTTCTACCATGTTCCCGGGGTCAGTTAGGATTATAAGCTGTAATAATCAAAACTGCCCGTTCTGGCCTAGGGGAACAGGTAGCCTTGCAATAGTGAAAAACGAACTAGGCTGTAATTCACTATCAGGACATGCCGCACGCACCCGGGCATGTCCTACCTTTCGCATACAACGCACCCTGCCCACAGGGGTACCTTGGGCCTACCTTAGGGGTGACTAACAGGTAGCAAAGGGAAGGTTTAGGGACTTGCAAGTGTGTGCACTTGCCAAGTCGACATGGCAGCCCCAGGCTGCGCACAGGCTCTGCGGTGGCAGGCCCGAGTTACACTTTACGGGCTGTTTGCGTGGGTGGCACAATCCAGTGCTGCAGCCCACCAACAGCATTTGGTCTATAGGCCCTGGCACTCGCAGTGCACTTTACAAGGGACTGACACATAAACCAAATAGGCCAATCATGGAAACACCAATCCATAACGCATTTTATACAGGAGCACTTGCACTTTCCCACTGGACCGCAGTGAGGAAAGTGCGCAGAATCATTACACCAGCAAAAACAGAGTCAAAACCGGGAGGTCAGAAAGCAAAACGTCAGGGGAAACACGCCAAAAGATGCCAAGTCTAACAATAGTCAACACATGGGGATTTGCCACAGCATGTTAAGTATAAGAGCCCCGTATTTTCGAGTAATGAGAGAGAATCGTAGGTCTCCTGGATGATCATAGTGTGGCCGCATTAATGAGTACATAGTGTGCGGTCAGTAGCTCTATGAAACTTCTAGAGCATGATCATAAATCCAAACTCTCTCAGCGGATAACCCTGTAGATTAAAAACTTGTGGCACACTTGGCTAATTAGATGCATTACCATCTAATATGTCACGAGCTTTGCGGGCAGTATATGAATTAGAGTGATATACAGGGGGTATACACAGGCCACTCCTTGCTTTATACGCTATGCGGCTAAAACATCCAGATGGGAAAAGGCTAGCGGGCAGTGTCCACACAAACTAGAGCACATGGTGATGGAACCGAGAAGGTGTTCACACAGAGATAATGTAGATTGGTAAATTATCGCGCTTGGGGTGGCATCGGTCCATATAAGCAAGAGTGGTGCAGAAGCCAAAGGACACGAGCCTCCATCTAAAAGCAAGTGATGAAAGTGATATCTATCTTTACAGAAGCTGTGGATAATACTAATGTCAGCATCTGAATGCTTGATTCCAAATAACACGTTCTACTGAAGAAATATATAAAAACATTCAAGGAAGTGCGAGAATCGGTACTCAAGTCCGCACCCAACTGTTGAAAGGACTGTTTCCTTTTAAAAGATTTTTATGGTAAATATCATTCCCGTGAAAGAGTACCATTAAGAAGGATATCCGTATCAAATAGAGTTTATCAATAATCACTCTCATTCCATCCCTATCCTTCCCAGTGATGTTTATGATGTGACTTTACACCTCGCAATAAGTTCCATCTCGGATAGGGCGCAACCAGTGGGTGGACCCATTGGCCCCTTTACAGTAGCAGCCCATACATCCTGGGACCACCAATGGTAAAGCAGATAGTTGATGACAGTTATGCATTGCTTGCATGAATTAATAACACAGGTGTCAGTACTATCATAAGGGAGCATGAGGTGACATTACACAATAAATGAAGCCCATTTAGGGCGTTTTGGTCCCAGATACTGGGATTTACTTGTCAAATAAATCGCCATCTCCTGGTAACCGCGGTTGCAATTTCTTGCCTTCACTAAATGAATTGAACCTGTGAAGGGGTATCTCACTCTTGGTCATTCTTTCTAATGCATGGGTGATGGACTCTATCTATCTACGATGCCTTGCTATCAAAGATTCATTGCTTATTACAAAGTTTTGGCCAGTCTATCTGGAGATTTACTCCTTTCTCAACTTGTATATATCTTCTGGATTCACTTGATTCTTTTAAAAACACTGGTGATGGTTGGATTCTATCTATGGTTGGAATATGGTGAGAGAGTACTCACCTAAAGCTGAGCAATGTTTGAAAAGCTCTGAGGGTCACCTAACATTAAAAATAAATACATTTTGTTCCTGTGTTAATTTTTGTTTTCTGATCCCCCACCACTCACCTAGATAAGACTAACAATGAGTGGTCCTGAAGAAGGTGGATACAAACTATAAGCTCCACTGAAACGTACGTCGACATCCCAACCAGCAACACAAATTACTGAGGGTTGATGTATTATCTCCGTGACTTCATCTCTGTGTGTGTTGTTGGACATTGGGGTGTGTATGGATGGGAGAAATGTGTGCGAGTGAGCTGAGAGGTTAGGATGTAAGTGTGGTAACAATGGGGGAATATGTAATCACTTGTGAGCATATTAGATTGATTTCAGGAAGTCTATTTTAAATGAAATGTGATGTAGATATGGAAATAGTACTAATTAGATTTGTTACATTTTCAAATGAGATGATGATGTTAACCTTTTGTATGAAATATGTTTTGTATATGAGCACTATTTATCACATAATGTTTTCAGCTAAAAGAAATTTCTTAAAGAAGTAAAATGAAATAAAACAAAGTTAAAAAGAGAAAATTGCCATGTGTTTATGTAACAGATGGTGACCCGTAGAGCTGATAGCAGCCGTAAATAAAGAGATATAGGTCTAGTGGGAGTGTTTACAGTAATGAATTGTTGATCCTTTTCCCTCTTACTCCCAGACCTCCAAAGTATTTTAAGGGGGGCGCCTTCTTTACCTAGTAAATAAACCCCCTTTGTTTCCTTTAGGGCTTGCTTTTAAATCAGGACAGGACGGTGCTCTGTCCTAATAGCTGCAGCTAGCTATACCAACCATCAAAGTCCTGCTCCGATGTAATTGGGCTTTGCCATTGGCCTCCGTTCTGCCATTGGTGGGTGGAAGTTTTAATGTTATGTTATGTTATTGAGATTTGTAAAGCGCACAAATACCCGAAGGTGTCTTGGCGCTACGGACAAGGTGAGCCACTGGTGAGTCTCTAGTTGCGGAAGAGCCAGGTTTTTAGCTCTTTTCTGAAAAAGACGAGAGATCGCGCGTTTCTCAAGTCAGTCGGTAGGGAGTTCCAGAGTTTAGCAGTGCAGTAATGAAAGCTGCGACCACCCCAGAGTTAGGTGCGAATTCTGGGCACTCTCGAGTTTAGCACCAGATGAACGAAGGTGTCTAGTTGGTTCATACCAAACAAGAAGATTTTGCAAAAAGGCTGGCCCTCTATGATTCAGGGCCCTGAACGCCAGGCTAAGAGCCTTGAATTTTATTCGCTGCGCTACAGGGAGCCAATGCAAATTACGGATCTCTCCAGATACCGATTTGAACCAAGGGGTGTTTGACAGAAGTCCAGCGGCTGAATTTTGCACGCTCTGTAGTCTTTTCAGGCAATGCTTCTGGACGTTTATAAATAGCCCATTACAATAATCCAATTTAGACTGGATTAATGAAGTGACTACAGTTCTTTTCGTGTCCTCCGGAAGATAAGGGAGAATCTTCCTGATTTTCTTAATAAGGAAATGGGCAGAGGAAACCACGGCATTAGTGTGTTGAACAAAAGAAAGTTTACTATCCACCCATACTCCCAGGTTCTTAGCTTTGGTTGCTGGTTCCGGTGGATCTCCCATGTCGGCGGGCCACCACACACTGCCCCAACTAGGTTGCAGGTTCCCAAAGGTCAAGATTTCAGTTTTTCCAGAATTAAGTTTAAGGCAGTGTGTGCTCATCCAATTAGTGATGGCACCCATGCAGTTCTTAAATTGCAGAGCAGGGGAGGTCTGATTTTTGTAAGCTGCTACTACAATCTGGGAATCATCCGCATAGGAAGTAAGGCTGAAGCCAAAAGTCCGGATAAGTGGGGCTAGTTCAGAGACGTATATATTGAAAAGGGTAGTGCTCAAGGAAGAGCCCTGTGGCACTCCACAAGGGAGAAAGTATGGCTCGGACTGGTATCCATCGATCGACACTACCAGTCTTCTGTCCTTAAGGAAGGAGGACACCAGTGCCAGTGCTGAACCCCCGACTCCCAGCATCTTCAGCCGCTGTTGTAGGAGTAATAGTGTAATTGCCATCGAGCCTCACGGTACACCTGTCAGTAAAGCCCCTTTCTTTCATTACAGGCCCTCACTCGCATCTCGACGTGATACTGTGAGAGAAGCACTTTTATGACCGGCAGAGCCCCCAGCGGTGCCCTATATAATCCTGTTATCTGTGGCTCTCATAGAGCGCCATTAGCGAGAATCGGGCGTTTCCGGTGGGTTGATAGGTTGCGGTCCGATTTCCTTGCTGTGGGAGCCGGTTTTGTTGCTGGGGACCTGCCGGCCAAGTTTCTACTTGCAAGGCTTCTAAATAAACAATGCAAAAACAAATGTTTTTTTAAGCATGCTTAAAGTGTACTTGAAATTTGTTTGTTTTAGCATTGTTTGTTTAAAAGTGCTGCAAGGAGGGACGTGGCCAGCAAGTCCCCAGCAACCAGCTCAGTAGGCCAGTCAGTCCCTGGCGAGAGTACCCGGTTCAAAATCTGATTATTCAGTGCTAAGACGTAGCAACAGTGGGAAACAAAAGTGCATCTCAACTGTTGTTACATCATCAGAGGAAGTGATTTCCTCCACCTCGCCCTAGTCTGTAGAGACCCAAGCAAGGTGGCGGAATGGCGGTCCGTGCTCTCACCTGCCTTCAACCACCTCTCCTGAGTCTTCACAGAACTGATGGAAGCATTCTTAAAACCCACAATGACGAGGAAAAACATGCTGCACAGACCTGCGGCTCCAACAGAGTGGAGGGCGCAGCTTTGGTTAGGGAAGTCAGGAGTGTCGTAGGTTTGGAACCACGAGACCACAAGGGATTTTGGGGAATATTTACAAGCCTCTATCACTACCACAACGTCACTTTTTCAGACATTGTGGTGGCGATAGGGGCTTCCCCTTATTTACAAGGCAGCGTTAAGCCACCTAACGTGGCTTAACGCTGCCTTGTAAATAAGGTACCCTTTCACGCTTAGCGTGAAAGGGGTGGGCAATGGGTGCTGCTGTGGGCGTTCCACCGCAACACCCATTGATTTTGACTCTGCCGTATATTTACAAGGGTGACGTAAATATGGGGCAGCGCCAAAATTAAGACCAGGGAAAACCTAGTCTTAAACAGGCGAAAGAAGGAGAAATACTTTATTTCTCCTTGTTTTTGCTGTTTCCATGTGTGCTGCATTGTGCAGCACACATAGAAGTTTCAAAACATCATTTCAGCTTATGTGCAGGAAGGGACACCTTCCAGCACATAAACAATCATTCCCCTCAACGCAGGCACCCTTGCACTATGGCGCAAGGGTACCAGCGTTGGCGCTAGGCAGCGAAATTAGCGCCAGCGCAGGGGGAAACGCAAGGCTGCACCATATTCTTGTAAATTCGTTTCAACCCTACGTATCAGAAGTGGCTGAGCGTGGCGTTAAGCCAAAGAGACTAGCGCCACGCTCTGCCACTTCTCTTGTAAATACGCCCCTTTTTTTTTTAATGTATTTTTTGGTGGTGAAAGGGTTGAAGAGTAGCAGGGTGACAGGGCACTATTTTGATTATGAATTTGAGCGGATGGTGGTAAGATAAATGTAGAGGGTGGTAGGAGATCAAGTATTTTTAGGGCGAGCTGAGCCAGCACGCAAGCGCTGCTCTGGCGATCTGTTGTAGTTAGAGTATTGAGGAGAAGCCATGCCCATATTTTTCATTGGCTTGTGTCTTTTCCTTCCTAAATGCTGGCGTTTAAATATGCTTGTTAGTCCCTCCTTAGTACGGCCATGTCGTCATTTGTATCCTCCCCTGGCTACTGGCCCCGTTACTTGGTTGTTACACGGTACGTGTACTTTTCCTTTATTGAGCCGGAACAATGGCGCCCGCTTGTTTGCAATGCCATAGGTCTCGCATTCAAATGCGAGACCTATTGCATTGCAAATATTTTTTTTAAACCACTCCTGTGGGCAGCGCATGGTCCCCGGTGGGTTGGTCTGCAGTGAGAGAGCAGCTGTTGCCCCAGCCCCTCCTAGGTTAGGCCAGCCCTAGTTCTGCTTTCTTTTTTTTGAAGGGGAGGGGCGCTCGGGCCGGTGCAACTTTAAGACTTTTGACCAAACTTTGCCTGTTTTAAGGTCCCTCGTAACATCCGTCTGACTGGGAGCCTGGCCGTCCCGTGAGTTAATTAGTTGCCGGGCCAGCCCGAGTCTCTGCCTGCGGCTGTGTGATCAGGGAAGTTTGTTTGGAATAGAAACGAAAGTTTCAGAGGCAGGGAGGGGACACCATGGTCTGTGCTTGGGCCGCGCCCCGGACTGGAACCAGGTCTCTTCGGGGTTAGTCAGGTGCTGGGGGAGCTTGGCCTGGACTCCCCACCCCGGCCAGGCACTATGGGGGTTCCGTGGACTGGCTGCTGCTGGTTTCTCTGGCTCGGGTTCTGCTGGGCTTATATCTCATTCCCTCTGAGGGTCTCCTCGCCTCCGGCCGGGCGCAGTGGGGACCTCTACTGAGCGCTTCCCGGATGAACGAGCAGAATGCCCTAGCTTGTCCCTGGCGTTGGAGCCCGGCGGCAGCATCAACTTCCTGGCCATGGTGGACAATCTACAGGGGGACTCCGGAAGGGGCTACTACCTGGAGCTGAACATCGGGACCCCACCCCAGAAGGTGAGGAGGCTGGCTTTTATTGGGCGAGTAATAAGGGGCAAGATTAGAAAGTTCTGTGTAAAATGTCCCATTTACCCTCTGGTCACTACTTACTTTGGGGTTCATGCATGCATCAATTCAAGGTCCCACCAATATTTACATGAAGCTGCTACTAAGTCTGTGGTAAGTGTGCCACTATGAGGCAGCCGTGGATTTTCAGCTATCCCCACGTTGCATTCTGGGATTTGTAGTTTTGCTCCTAAGCAATGGGTCGAATTTCCCCCAATGTACAAAGTGGTTTTGGCTAAAAAAGTGAGGGCTGGTTACAGGTGTAAAATACGAGGTGACTATTTAACTCTGCGTAAACACTTACTCCTCAGTGGTCGTCAACTGTATTAACCACCCCGTTACATTGTAGCCAGTCATGCTTTACCCCTTTCCGGTAGTAGAAGCGTATGGAAAAAAAACAGCGAAGGAACTGTCATCTCGAGAGCGATGCAAGGGTGATGTGGGCTTGGCCAGTGGCGTTGCTAAACAAGAGTAACTATTTCGTAACTATGCTTTAGTTTTAAGTAACCGCGTTTTAAAAACTTGTCCAGTCTCCATACTAAGAGGATAGTTAACAAGTTTCATTAGCTTCCTAAAGCGTAGATATGCATTTAAACACATCAGCAGAATGTGAGATGGTTACACATTTATTCACTGGTCACAGTATGTTCCGCTTAGTCCATGAGGCACCTGTCTTACTACGAATGGAATGTGTTACATGTTGCACACAGATCTTTACACTCGGTGCATTAACCCACTTATTTACCTCTCTATGGCTGAACCCTGTGACCAATAGGTTGCACATAAATGATTTCAGTAGACACTTTAACACACCGAGGTTTCTTATTGGGATCAGAATCTCTTGCTTTCAGGAAGCAAAGATATTTCTCCGGTGGTGCATGTACCCACTGAGTTTTCTGACTGAAAGTACAGTCTGTGACCTACAGGCTGTACATGGCTCTCTGCAGTCAGTGGAGCCACAGAACTAAGCTACGAGGACATCTGCCACTGATAACCAATCAAGCAAAATCACAGCGCCTGCTTATTTTACGCAGTTTTCATTCTTATCCCTTTTGGTTACTTTGACCTTTTTAGGTCTCGCCTGCGTTGCAGCGCATGCGCGGCCCGCTTGCGAGATGTATTGTCGTTGGTTTTCTGTCGGGTTTCTTTGGAAGTGGGGTTGGTGACCACCCTGTCTCCCTTATGCCCCGCGACTCGCCTAGCGTTGCAGCGTCTCCTCACGTTGTGTCCTTGCCTCACGCTCGAGCCCCCCTTCTCTGAGAGGCTTGCGTCGTGTCCCACCACCGCAAACCAGTGCTCATTTATTACGTTTCGGTTTCATGAAAGCTCTTATAGAGTGCTAAAAACAAAGTGAATAACCTCTTGGCGCTTTCGCACGTGCCGGTACAAGGAGTGATTCCAATCGACCCTTCGGAATATTCTCTGACGCGAAGTTTCCAATATGATTCTATTCTCCGTAATCAGTTTCTGTCTGACTAGAAAGCGAGCCGCGTCCTCTCATGGTTTCTTCTCTCTTTCAAGCTTTTCGGACTTCGCTGAACTGTTTCCTTTTTTTAGCTTTTTCTTAATGGCAAACTCAAATTCCCTTTTTAACAGCTCTGTGGGATCTCTTAAAACAGACACCTAGCGCCCAATAAAGGATAGACAAGCTTCTGGGAGCTATCTAATAAAAGAGGTGCCTCTCGATTTCGTGTTTTGCAAGCCCCGGGACTTATGCACTCCTGGCTTGAGCGAGTTCAGAAGGGGTCTGGTGGGGGCCTTGTGGGGGTGCCCCGGTGAGGGCCTGGTGGGGGTACTTCACTAAATGAGGTCAGTCGAGGCAGACTGGGAGGCGGGACGACGGAGGAGAGAATCACGGAGGGAGAGATGCGTAAGTAAAGGCCAGAGCATAGACACAGAAACCATACATGCTCACGCGCCCTTTCTCACTGTCTCTTACGAGGATGTGTGTGTACATATATATCTATATATAAACACACACACAACAAATCCATACTTATTTGAGCATATATATTTGTCTGTCGCTATCCATCCATCCATCCATCCATCCATCTATCTAGCCACACACACACACACAGACACACACACACATATATATATAGACCCAAGAGATGGAGCGTGAGTGAATATGTATGGACACACACACACACACACACACACACATTACAGAGAGAAACACAGGGCCGAAAGTGCCCCCTATTGGTGATGTAGAAAACAAACAAAAAAAGCGGCAATGTTTGCAAATTGGGCAGTTTTGACCTTGTGTAGAGGCGCTGCATAAGTGTTCACCAGGCATGAAACACTGCTGAGCTTCAGCTTGCTGCCAGTAATGTCTGTTTTAATATCAGGAAATCAACAGTAAAACCTGACACATTCGACCATAACACAGGCCGACAGCAGCCAAAAAAAAGTCCCACAACTGCACATTACAATATTACACAGTTACCCGTTCTGTGTTCTTTATATATCAATTGCAAATGGTGGGAACCAAAGTAAATCCTTTTAACTTTATGGAATATATAGAAACAAAAAACGCCCCTGGGACCTGTACTGGCTGGGCTGGGTAAATGCTTGTGGGGGCGCCGTAAACACTCCTGAAACACGGATAGGCGCACACATGGTAAATAAAACAAATCGACGGCGTGGGGCAGTGAGCAGAGCAGCTAACTACATGATGTAATTAGAACACTCCAAGACCTTGATTCTAATAGGACAGTTACATACAAATACAGCGTGCTAACTAAATGACTCTAATAGGACAGTGAGGTACTAATAGGACATGCTAACCAAAACAGTTATAGGACAGTTAGCTACAAATAGCACATAATACTAAGAGGTCAGACAAGTATAAATATGGCACTAATAGGATAGTTAGGTACAAATATTGACCGATCACTGTGCCATACTGATAGGACAGATAAAAATAGGGCGGGTTAACTGCATGATACTAATAGGACAGTTCGATACAAACTACATGCTAGTGATAGCACAGCTGGGTACAAAGAGGGCACACTCACTTCAAGACACTGGCAGGACAGATAAGATAGGACAGTTAGGTACAAAGAGGGCACGCTCACTTCAAGACTCTGACAGGACAGATATGAATAGTACAGTTTAATGACAGCAGTAGTAAGACAGGTACAAATAGGGAAGACTCCCTACATGATTCTGACAAGACAGATCGATAACGGATTGGTAAATTGTGGACAGGGCAGTCCTGGAGTCCGCCGCAGTGTCGGTCTTTGTTTGAGGAAACGGGTGGGTGTGTCTGTGTACAGACAGACAGACAGTTGGACAGACAGACACATGGAGGGATATGTGTTATAGTTTTACTACTCCTGTTCTATGTTCAGTCTGACCCTGAATACCTTAACTGTTTTTACAGTCATTATTCTTAAATCGATCAGTGTTTTGCCTGTAAAGTTAAGGACATGAACATAGGCAATGGCGTAGCTAGAGCGTTTGCTGCCCGGGGCGATCCCTGAGTTTGCCACCCAGTGGCGGCCTGTGCAGGTAAGACGGGGGTAAAACTTACCTTGCGCTCGCTGCCACCCCCAAAAAAGCGCTCACTCCCCCCTTAGCTACGCCACTGAACATTGGGTCTGATAGGGACCAGTTTCAATGTCAGTTTTTATTTACTGCCAGGTTTGAGCCCCAGAGGGACCTGCCCCACTCAAAGCCCTGCATATCTCACCTCCATCTGCCACACCAAACTCTTCTATGTACCGCATCTCATATTTGAGGTGCTCCTGCTGCGATACAGTGTTTAAGGCAAATTACTCTATTCTTTTGAGCTAGGTATGCATTATAGCAAATAGGGATGCTGTACGGCAGGGCTTACAATCTTAGCAACGTCGATAGGGGCAAAGGCGAGATATATTAACTTTTCCAAGAGCGGTTTTTGTACAGATGATAAACTAAACTCCCCTTCTCGACCTCTCACACAGGCCCAATAATCCCTATAAAATCTCTCACTCATCAGCAAATCTCACGTTGAGGTGTAAGTTCTTTGGTGCGGCGATCACTTTTAGGTCTTCTCTCTGGGATTTTGCTTATCACACATGTTGGTGATACAGAGAGAGCCTTCATTGTCTATGTATCACTTTACAGTTGTTTTCACTACACCCTGTGATTTTTTTCACATGTTCATACTGGAGCTCCAAATGTTTGGGTTATGCTTTACAAGGGTTTCACTACGCTCTGTGATATTTTTTTATGATTAACAGACGTATTTACTAGCTCATGTATTTTATTTTACATGTTCACATTGGGGAAATTGGGAATTCTAATGTTTCTGTATTCCACTTTAAAAAGGTCTTACTACACCTTAAGGTCTTAATACTCCTTATGATGTGTTTAAACATCTTGCTTTTGCGCAACTGCGGATTCCAGTCCTTGTATTTTACACTTTAGAGGTTTTGTTTTACTAAACCCTGTAATTTGTTTATACACTCGTGGTGGCGATACTTGGTGATCTGCTTTCGTTTACTCTTTTGCAATGCAATAGGTCTCGCATTTTTGAAACTTTGACCTATTGGTATTGTAACTGACAATGCTTTTTATTAAAGCAGGTTTTTAAACATATAAATAAAAAGCATTGCCATTTACAATGCCAATAGCTGAAAATCTCGCAATTGCGAGACCTATTGCATTGCAAATGCTTGTTTCTATTGTTTTTGATTTCTCATTTCCTTTGGTTTCCTCTTCCTCTATTGATTTCGTTCTGCATCCCTTCATTTCTCAGGTTTCTGCTTTTCCTTCTCTTTGCATTTGCCACAATATCTGGGCCTTTCAGCTCATGTTAAAAGTATATATTGGAGCGAGAGACAGGATGATTCTCGTCAAACATAGTTGGTAAAATGTTGCAGCCTGTGCTAGCAAAGTTATTTTGACAATAGTCATCATAAAATTGTGGCACTTCACCCTGATCCCACAAATCTTGCAGCACGTGAGTGGTGCAGCCGCTGCATACAAACCTTACCCATCAGCAGATGCCATGGTGAATGGAGTGGCCATAGGTCCTCATTTGCCCAGTACCAGCTGGTGTTGATCTTCAGGAGGCAGATACAAAGTTGCTGCTCTATCACCCCCCTTCTAGCCAGCAGCATAGGGACTCTGTAAAAACGTCCTGGCAAATAGGGTGTCTTCTGGAGGTGTTTAAAGGGATAGACAAGCCTCCTCCTGTGCAGATTCAGAAATGGTCATCGTCGAAATCTGCCTCCTAGCCCAGCATTTGCCCAGCCAGGATCCCCTGCTGTCTCCTGCCTCCAGGTGGGATCCACTAATTCTCCTGCTTCCTCGTGAGATCCCTATTGTGGCCCCTGCTCCTCAGCTCAGCTCCTGACCCACGCCTACAGCCCTCCACGATCAAGGGCCCGCCTACATGAGCCACCACCTAAATTTCCACCTATCTCCCAGGAACCTCCGCTCACCTTACCCTTGCTCAGATACCACAAATCTGCCTCTGCCACTGCCTCACCGGAGGACTCTCCATCTCCCACCTCACCCCCAGGTCCTGGAAGACCCTTCTCCTTCACCTCCGTACGGCACCCTTGTTGACTCACTTCAGGAAGGGACTCCAAACCTGGCTCTTCGACTGATACCCTCATCACAGTGTCTGGATAATCTCCCGGGTGATAAGCTGTGCTATATAAGTACCGCCTGATTGATTGAGTGGGATCCACTACACCTCCTCCTTTCCTGGAAGATGCTCCGATGCTGTACCCCTGCTTTCCGATGAGATCCCTGGACTGTGGCCCCAAGTCCCCAGTGAAATCTCGGTACTGTGCCCCACTGAGATCCACTGTGCCTCCTACTCAGGACCGGCTCTAGGGCGGTGCGATCGGTAACACCGCACCGGGCGCTGACTTGGGGTGGGGGCGCCCTGTCTGCAAGTATATTTTCGTCTTAAAAGCACCTGCTGCTGCGTTCCTTGCTTCCAGCAATTTTCAGCCATCAATAAAAACGTCAAGATCACTCCAGTAATTAATGTTTCTGGTGGGGAGAGATTGGAGGTTTGTCTAGTGGAAATTTTAACTCATCGTAAGGTAGTGCAGTGGGTTAATATGCCTGTTGCAAAGAATGTGTTCCATGCAGATCACAAAGTGCATATAGTGTAAGTAGGTCAGTGGGTTACTGCTTGTGTCCCAGGGATCATTTACTTACTTGCAGTTTATAAGTTAAAATCCTAATATAGCATAGTGAGCTATTAAGTGTCATCAAAGAGCTGCATGCAAACTGCAACGTGTAGGTTAGAGCGTTATGTCTTTTTGCCCTGTCTTTCATCATCCTAAACTTGCAAAAAGGGTTCATTTGGGTAGAAATCAATTCTTATTATTAAAGAGAACCCCTAACAATGATAAGTTTTAAATTCTGAATTTGTGCTTTTCCAGACCAAGGACTCTTAAACTATACTGCTGACCAGTATAGATGACATGTGACTCCTACACCTTGTAGTCCTCTGTCTTATTTAGCATTCCTGTACACTGATTTACACACGTATGATTGTCTCTGTGCCAATGTGTGTGTGATTTAAAGTGCTCTGACACCCTACACTGGTAAGAGTGGCGCTATAAAACTAAATTAGTCTGAGAGAGTGGTTATAGAGACTTGAGGAGCACTGTTAAATCGTGGTAGTGAGGGAATTCGTGGTAGATGTGGTCATTGGGGGGCGCCAAAAAACAGTGTCGCACAGGGCGCCATCAGTGCTAAAGCCGGCCCTGCTCCTACTCCCCTGTAATATGTCTGTCTTGTGCCCCTTGCCTCCCTGTGGGGGTCCCCTGTGCTGTGCCTCTTGGTTTCCATGGAATGCCTTTGGCTACCTATGCCCCCTTCTCAACAGGATCCCCAGTGCTGTGCCTCCCTGCTCTCTGGGTGGATCCCCAGTGCTGTGCCGCCCTGCTCTCTGGGTGAATCTCCAGTGCTGGGTTCCCGACTGACTTATTTATTAAGCGCACTATTGCCGAGGCGTCTTGGCGCTGAGGTGTGTACGAATGGTGCAGCGCTAGAAGATCTAGGTCTTTGCAAAAAGCCAGGTTTTCAAAAAAATTCTGAATAGAGTCCTGTTGGGTTGTTGTTGCATCTGTGTAGGGAGGGAGTTCCAGAGCTTAGCCGCTTGGAATGAAAAGCCCTTTCCTCCCCATCTGACTCTTCTTGTCTTGGGGAGACATACCAACCCCATATTTGCGGACCTAAGAGCGTGTGCTGGCAAGTACCGAGGGAAGAGGGGCCTAAGATCCGCCGCTCCTCCTCCATACAGAGCTTTGTGCACCAAGCAGAGGGCCTTAAAGTCCACTCGACGTCGAACTGGAAGCCAATGTAACTGCTTTATACCGTTGGACGTCGGATGATGTTTAGGTAAGTCCAGCAATATTCGAGCGGCCGCATTCTGTAGTGACTGAAGTTTGGAGAACTGTCTTGCGCCAGCTCCCAGATACAGTGCATTACAGTAATCGACTCTCGACAGGACCAAGGCTCCTACTACCGTTTTTCTTAGGGAGAAAGGAATAAAAGGAAGTATTTTTCGTAGGACCTTTATCATAAAAAAGCAGGCCGAGGTGACTTGGTTAATTTGTGGGGCAAGCGTTAAGTCTTTGTCAATCAGGAAACCTAAGTTCCTAGCCTTGGACACAGGGACAGGGCAAGAGCCAGCTTCGGGGGGCCACCATAGTTGGCTCCATACTGAGGGTTTATGACCAAACTCAATAACCTCGTTTTTTTCTGTGTTGAGCTTCAGAAAATTAGAATTCATCCAAGCCATCAGCGCCGTGAGACAGCTGCGGAATCGTTCAGCTGTTATGTCCACACTTTGCGTGAGTGACACCACAAGCTGGGTGTCATCCGCGTACGACACTAGCGTCAGCCCATGATCTTTTATTAGTCTAGCTAGTGGTGTGACGTACAGGTTGAACATTGTCGGGGACAAGGCTGATCCTTGAGGGACTCCACGTGGGAGGTAGAACTCTCCTGACTGAAGACCATCCCAGTCAATTAGTTGTACCCTGGAGACCAAAAAGGACGTAAGTAGAGTTAGAGCTGTATCCTTGATACCCACTGCTTTCAACCGCCGTAGTAATACCGCATGGTTTACGGTGTTGAATGCAGCAGTTAAATCGAGCAGGATAAGAACAGCCCTGCCCCCTCCATCCATCACCTTTCGGATCTCTTCTGTTGCCATAATCAATGCTGACTCCGTTGAATGCCGAGATCTGAAGCCATGCTGTGTAGAGTCCAGGATGTTGTTGGAATCCAAATACTCCATCAATTCCAGGTTCATGGCTTTCTCCAAGATTTTAGAGGGCAACGGGAGGCAAGATATAGGGCGATAGTGCTTGGTCTCCTGGGGATCTAGTGTATCTTTCTTTAGGATAGGTCGGATACAGGCCTTTTTCCAAAGCTGTGGAAAGACCCCTGATCTCGTGATCTCATTAAGGAGGGGGGGTCAGAGATGCACTGACCTCCTCCAGAGCCAGATGTAAAATGTAGGAGGGGCATGGGTCTAGGGGGGAGCCGGACTTAGTTTGTAACAGCAGATCAGCAACCTGTTTTTCGCTTAGCACTGAGAACCTTGGCAGGCTAGATTGAGTTGGAATGTCCTCCACCAACTCTCTACTGTCCTTCCCTGTGTTATCTGCTGTGTTCACAAGTTCGTTGTAGACTGTCTGAACTTTATTCTGAAAGAACATAGCCATTTTGTCTACAAAGTTTTGATCCGGCGCAAATACCGTGTCTCGCGGGCATTTTGATAAGGCGGATACGGTTTTGAATAGTTCCTTGGAGGAGTTGGTGGCCTCTTGGATTTTATTGGTAAAATATACTGTTTTTGTCTGTTTTATAGCAGTCTTGTATTCCTCTAAGGTTCTGTTGTATTCTTTTCTGTGTTCTATGCTGTAGTCGGATCTCCAAATACGTTCCTGACTTCTGCATTTAACTTTGATTAGCCTAAGCTCAGCTGAATACCAGGGTGACGTAACTTGCCTTCTCCTGGAGTGCTTCATCACTTCTGGAGCCAGCCCATTTACTGCGTGACTAAGCCAGTTCTCAAAGTTTATAGCAGCTGCGTTGCAGTCACCTATAACTGGAGGGTTCTTTGCTAGGGCTGTGATCAGGTCATTTCCTTGTATAAGTTTCGAAGGACGTGATTTGACCAAAGAGGATCCTTCCCTGCGACAGCTACTATTTGTGAACGTATTAACTTTAAAGTAGACTGCGGCATGATCTGACCAAGGTACTGGTCGCACACTCTCCACTTCAATGTGTGCATTGTTGGTAAAAATACCATCCAACTTGTGCCCGGCTTGATGGGTTGGCTCAGATATGATCTGACTCATCCCATAGCCTGCCAGATTATCAATCAGACAGGTGGAGTCTGAATCGTTATTTGCTTCTAAATGAAAATTGAAGTCACCCAAGACTGTGAAGGTGGCAGTGTCTAAGCATGATTCCAGAAAAATCTGCAATGATCTAATAAAAGAAGCTCTTGTCCCTGGCGACCTATAGATAAGAAGGCCTGGGAAGAGTTCACAATTATTGTGTTTGACACTGAATGTCATTGCCTCTGCCTCCAGCGTAGATTCAGGCTTAAACCTCACCGTGTAGTGAGAGCGATATATCAGCGCTATGCCTCCCCCTTTTGCTCCTACCCTGTCTACTTGAGCTACCAAGTAGCCTGCTGGAATAGCAGCGTTCCAGTCTGGTTCGGAGGCGTGGTTCGCCCAAGTTTCCATGAGGAACACCAGGTCCGGGTTAGCAACTTGAATAAGACATTCTCCGGCTGGATCCCCAGTGCTGTTCCCTCATGCTCCCCAGATGAATCCCCAGTGCTGAGGTCCCCCGTGATCTCTGAGTGGATCCCCAGTGCTGGTCCCTCATGCTCCCCAGATGGATTCCCAGTGCTGTGCCTCCCTGCTCTCTGGGTGGATATCTAGTTCTGGTCCCTCTTGCTCCCCAGGTGGATTCCCAGTACAGGGTTCCCCCTGCTCTCTGGGTGTATCCCCCAGTGCTGGTCTCTCATGATCCCTGGCTGGATCTCCAGTGCTGTCCCTCCCTGCTCTCTGGCTAGATCCCCAGTTCTGGTCCCTCCAGCTCACCAGATGGATCCCCAGTGCTGGGTTCCCACTGCTCTCTGGGTGGATCCTCAGTGCTGGTCTCTCATGATCCCTGTCTGGATCCCCAGTGCTGTGCCTCCCTGCATGGATCTCCAATACTGGTTTCTCCACGCTCTCTCGCTGGATCCCCAGTCCTGGTCCCCCCTGCTCCCCGGCTGGATCCCCAGTGTTGTGTGGCTCCCTGCTCCCCGGCTGGATCCCCAGTGCTGTATGGCTCCCTGGCTGGATCTGCAGTGCTGTGTGGCCCCCCCTGCTCCCTGGCTGGATCACCACCACCAATACCACCACCAATACCACCACCACCAATACCATCACCACTTCCACCAATACCACCACCACCAATGCCACCACCAATACAACCACCAATACCCCCACCACCAATACCACCACCAACAATACCAATACCACCAATACCAATACCACCACGAATACCACCACCACCAATACCCCCACCACCAATACCACAACCACCACCACCAATACCACCACCACTACCAATACCACCACCACCAATACCACCACCACCACCACCAATACCACCACCACCAATACCACCATCACCAATACCACCACCAATACCACCATCACCAATACCACCACCAATACCACCACCACCAATACCAGTACCACCACCACCACCACCAATACCACCACCACTAATACCAGTACCACCAATACCACCACCAATACCGCCACCAATACCACTACCACCAATACCGCCACCAATACCGCCACCAATACCATCACCACCAATACCACCAATGCTGACACCACCACCAATACCACCAGTACCACCACCACCAATACCACCACCAATTCCACCACCACCAATATCCATACCACCACCTCAGCGCCTCTCGCTCACTAGTAATAGCAGGGGGGCTGTACGAGGCCGTAACTGCAGCCGAGCCCATCCCTCCCTCCCTCCATGCCTGCCATAAAGCACAGCCCGCCCTACACCAGGAGGTGAAGCCAGGGCCCTATTACAGCTGGAGTGTTTTTTATTAGACCAAAGGTAGCAATGACATTACGCAATGCCACACTGCACACTTAAATCATGGAGAGGGCAGGAAATATCCCCCCTCCCGCTCTTCCTCCTGAGCCGCGACAGTGTAATCACACAGCAAAAAGTGTTGGAGCGCTTTGTTAGTGTTTATAGCTCGGATCATATGTAACTCTCACTTCACACTTTGTGTCTGTGTAATTTACAACACTTACACATCTTCTTCACTGCACTATTTATCACTACTTTGAAGACATCGCAGGCCGGTCTCTTCCTCTAATATTTACAATCTAACAAGCGGTCGAGAAGGCCCTTTATTGCAATGCAATATGTCTCGCATTTGCAAGAGTTGAAGCTATTAGTATTGTAAATGACAATGCTTTTTATTTAGGTTTTAAAACCCAAAACATAAATAAAAGGCATTGTCATTTACAATGCCAATAGCTCGAACTTGCGTGAATGCGAGACCTATTGCATTGCAAATGCTTGTTTATATTGGGGTGGGAAGGCTATGATCTGTATAGCTCCCCCACTACGCCTCTACCTATGTAGCTATTGAAAGCAGAGGCAGGTAATTTAGGAGCATTAATAACATAAAATTGTAGATGGGTAAAAAGTAACTAACGGGAATGTTTTTTACTTCGGGGTTGCCAACTCGTGCTCTGCTCTTGTTGTCACTCAGAACCAATCAGCAAAAAACATCCCCGTTATTCACTGTTACCTATATATAAATGGGAGTCTGCAACACCCATGTAGAATGCTGCCCTTAATTTTCTTATTACAGTCTAGTCTCACTAGTCACCTGTAATTAGAATATGACATACCTACTCAATAATAAATAACTTATTACAGTTAAGGTATAAAATCACAATGCTTGCTGCCAAAGCCAGCAGGCGATGTAAAACTCGGGTCAGGAAGAAGGATTACAATTGTTATTCAAACAAGGAAAAGCAGAAGTAGTTCTGCTTAATAGTTATAAATGAGCAGTCATGAGCAGAAAGCAGACATTTATTGCAGTTTGTTTATTCTTTCATGGCTGCAGCTCATTAGAGGAAAGAACGAATTTGTATGCACATTACTACACTTTGTGAACTATAGATACTTTCTAAATGGATTTGCATTAAATTGTAGATACAATATATTTGCAACAAAGTCCTAGCAGTATGAGGGTGTACTTAATTTCTCACAACTAGTTCTGCATATATCTTACAGGTTACAACCATAATTTTTCATATGCAAGACAAGGTATGACCCTAAATTGCATGCGCAAACGGGTTAGTGACCCGTTTGTGCATGCAAAAATGAATAGGGCCATGTACAATTCTGTGGTGATGTGATCATGTCAGAGGCCTGTGAGCATTCCGTGATGTCATCTGGAGTGTTGTGCTCAGCATTCCCTGGACGCTCTGAGTGGCAGTTGCTACCTGTGCCTTAGCTGTACTAGGGATGGCTCTCTGTACTCCCCAATAAATCTACAGCTGAGAACCATACAGCGTTGTTCATCTTCATTTCACTGGCGACAGAAGATGGGATGCGACTCACTCTGCCCTGCTTGACTAATGACTGCACATATGGACTTTCACTGCCAGCTGCCACCTGATCAGAGGTATTTTCAGCGTGTATCTCAGTGGCTCAACAGTGAGTACAATTTTTTTTTTAATATCTTCTCCAAGGCGCACACACTTTCGGAAAAATTGGGACAGAGAGCCGTGCCCTTTTGGATTATACTGTGTTTCTACCAGTATACCGCGTTTCTGCCTGCTGTCTTTGTGTGTAAGAGGGAACAATTAGAAGAAATCAGCCGTGAGAACTTTGTTCACTGTTTTATGAGGGGTTAACTGTCTGATGCTAAGTGACATTTCCGCCTTATTGCAGGCCTCCGCTGCCTGTCTCGCGCGTTAGGTATCATTCATACCTTTCTTACCGTTGGTGTGCAGAGTGATCCTTCGCCGGCGCTGCCTTTTCCACACTGATGACGTCGTGGAATCTCCGTATGTCCTAGCGGGGAATCAGCGCGTTCCTTCTGGCAGCTTGGTGTCACGTCACACGTCATCAAAGTTTCCCCTGTTGCCTAGTTACTAGCGTCTGGCCGAAGAAGAACTTCCAGCACATCATCGCGCAACGTTGTGAAACGCAAAACGTCACGTCAGGAAGCCATTTTGTAGCTCTGTTCCTTTAGCATTGTGGTTCCCATGGTAACGCATTACGGAACAACAGGAGACTGCCTGTTTCCTTCCACGAAGCCAAGATTCATTGCTGCTTGTCATCGGTAAACTCCCTCAATACTGCTATCCACTCACTCCTGGAATAAACAAACGGTGAGTGGAGCGCGAGCAGTTTCCATTTGATGCGCATATGTTTGGAGAGGAGGATGAATGCGCGCAAGTGAATGGTACCAACCTGCAGCATATTAACCAGTGACTATCAAAACAGTGTCTATCAAAGCACAATTTTGACTATCAAAATAGTGTCTATCAAACATAATTGCAACATTATTTTAATTGATCTCATTGTTGTTTTCACTGCGCTGACACGCACAGCTTTTTCTGCGTATCAACATATCCGTTTTTCATCTACTTCGCGCTGATACACACAGCACTTGTGTGTCAGTGGGTAATTTAAAGGTCATTTGCATCATTGATTCATTTCGCTGACACACACAGCATTTTGAAGGTGTCAATGGTAGCTTTCTACTGCCACCCTGTGGCTAAATTATGAACTGCATTACTACTTTTTTTCCTTTCGTACACTTATCATTATAGTATCCCACGGGTGGATTTCTTATATCATATTCTGGTTTTTCTTGCTCTATTATTTTTTTTATTCTTATTCATTCTTTTGGTCTTCCCATTTTTTTTTCTTCTTCTTTCTCTCTCTCTTTCTACCTATTTTTCTCCTCATTTACAGACATGCAGAGTGTCACACCTCCTGTACCTTTTCTACAGGAACCTGGAGAGCCACAACTTGAATGGAAGTTATGGATTAGATCCTTTAAAGCATATTTGGGTGCAATCGAGGGTCAAAGATATAGACCTGAGAGAAAGAAAAATTTGATGTATTATCATCTAGGAGTTGAGGGACAAAATGTCTTTGATCACCTACCTCCTTATGAACCACCCGAAGGTGAAGATCCCGATGAGTTCGATACAGCTGTTATGCAGTTAGATAAGTATTTTACCAAAACAAAAAACATTGTAGTACACAGATACAAATTTTTTACAAGAACACAGAAACCGAATGAAAGCATAAACACCTTCATCACCGCTCTAAAAGTACTTGCTGCAAAATGTGAATTTGATAACTTTACATCCCAACTTGTAAGGGATCAACTTGTTGCACGATGTTATTGCAAAAAAGTCCAAGAAAGATTACTTGCCTGCAAAAATCCCACTCTGGATGAAGCTGTCGACATTGCCAAGAGCATTGAAAGCTCCATGGATGATGCTAAACAACTTGAGTCTGCTTTATCTAATTCTACCATTTCCGGTGCTAAATCTCCTTTTTCTACTCCTTCTCTCCCTAATATCTCCAGAGGGTCTACTATACCTAGGGGTGGAAGAAACTTCAGACCGAATAGAGGTGGAAAAACGTTTACACCTAATAGACAGTTTAACTATAGAATAAGTTGTTATAGGTGTGGATATTCTATACATGTTTCTTCTTTCAAAAACTGTCCCGCTATTAATCAACAATGTGATCAATGTGGAAAAATGGGTCATTTTGCAAAAGTTTGTATGGGGGAAATAAGAAGAGGTGTAAGATGTGTACTTAATGATTCTGATGACCAATTTGATGACCAATTTGGTGATGATGTCACTAATCGGGAGTATGTTGTTGTAGTCAAAAATTATTCAGGGAAATGTATTACGCAACATATTCCTGATCCCGAAGTCGAAGTTACCATTGAAACTAACCATATTCAACTCCTTGTTGATACAGGAGCGCGCATCACTATTGTGTCTCATGATAGGTATCTGAAGTTTTGGTCTACCAAGAGTTTACTACCTCCTGACATACTCACTGTAGCTTTTGAAGGTAGTAGGATTGATTTACTAGGCTACTTCTGGGCTAAAATAAGTGTCTTTGGGGTAGTTATCAATGGAAAAGTGTATGTAGCTAGACGTGGGATCAATGTTCTCGGTCTTATCCATCAGGCTGAGTTTGGTCTCACTATCAAACCTGGTTTACCTAATCCAGTTTTTATTGATCATCAAGCTAACATTAATCACTCCACCCCCACTAAAAACATTAATTCTCTCTCTGGTACCCAATCGATTACTCTGTGGAAGCAAAAGTACAGTAAAATTTTTGAAGACCGTCTAGGCAAGATCACAAACTTCCAACATTTCATCAAAATCAAAGAAGATGCTGTACCCATCAAGCATAGGCTGCGAAATGTCCCCTTAAGCATCAGAGGCGATCTTTCCAAACATTTACAATCATTATGTGACCAAGGCATAATCGAAAAAGTTGAGTCCACCCTTTGGCTCTCACCCATTGTTTTAGCCAAGAAGAGGTCTGGGGACTTGAGGATGTGTGTCGACTTGAGGAGCCTTAACGAAGCCATTTGGGTTGACGGTTTTCCCCTGCCGCGCATTGAAGATCTTATCGCCAAAGTGGGTTCCTCCTCATGGTATACCAAACTCGATCTTAAGGCTGCCTACCATCAAGTCGAACTACATCCTCAGTCCCGACATCTCACAGCTTTCGTCACCCCAGATGGTGTATTTCAATTTTGTCGCCTCCCCTTTGGTCTTGCTTCGGCTGCCGCCGTATTTCAAAGATTGATGACTGAAATGTTCCATCACAATCCCCATGTTGTTGTTTTCCAAGACGACATTCTCATTTTCTCCCAAACTGAAGCTGAGCATGATTCTATCCTTGATCAAGTATTCAATGTTGTAGCGAACAGAGGGGTCACTTTACAAAAAAACAAGTGTACCTTCAAGGTCAAGGAAATTGAGTATCTAGGCCATGTCATCTCCGAACAAGGGATCAAACCCAGACCAGGTCTTATAAAAAGTATAGTTGATGCACCTTCCCCTCAAAACAAAGAACAACTCATGTCCTTCCTAGGACTCTGTGAATTTTATTCGAAATTTATGAGGGACTTCGCCAAAACCACAGAATGTTTCAGGGCACTACTAAAGAAAGGATTAACCTATGTATGGTCTGAGGAGTGCCAAAAAGGGTTCCAATCCATCAAGGATCACATAGTGCAAGCCCCTGCTTTGCAAGCATTCGTAGAAGGAAAGCAAACCATTATCACTGTGGATGCCTTCGAGTATGGTCTGGGAGCTGTTCTCTCACAACACGCTAACGGAAAAGAAGATACTGTTGGATTCGCATCCAGGACTCTTCGTCCTGTTGAACGGAAATATTCCGTCATTGAAAAAGAACTTTTGGCCTGCGTATGGAGCATTGAAAAATTCAAACAATATGTGTGGGGCAGATCTTTTATTCTCAAGACCGACCATCGTCCCTTGGTCGACATCCTTTCAGGTAAAAACATCAAGCGCACTACGGCTCGTCTAGCACGTTTATCAACAAAACTCTTGGAATACACCTTCACTGTAGAATACATTCCTGGAGGAACGAACTGCAGAGCAGACTGCTTATCAAGACTTCCCATCCCTGATACAGATGAGCAAGACTGGGAAACTGAGGTCGAAGAATGCTTCGTGGCACTTATTGGTCAAGACAACTTATCTTTTGCAGAAGATGACTGGATTACGCAAATTGATAAGGATTCTATTCTCAAGGAGGTTGCATCTTTGATTAAGAAAGGCTGGCCAAGGGAGAGGTGTCTTTCACCCGATCTTCAGATGTTCTGGAAAGTTAGTGACAAACTTTCAGTGGAAGGTGGAAAAGTCGTCAGAGGCGATAAGCTCGTTCCTCCTTCTTGTTATCGAGAGAAGATCATTCTAGCTGCACATTCTGGTCATCTTGGAGCAACCATTACAAAGAGGAAAGTCAGGAATGACTTTTGGTGGCCCAGAATGGATATGCAAATTGATGACTTGGTGAGGCAATGTTCACGCTGCAACGCCAGCGACAAAGACTTAGTACTTGAAGGTACAGTTGAATCTCCCGTACCTCCTCCTGGCAGAGCTTGGCAAAAACTTGGCATGGATTTTCTCGGACCATTCCATGTCCTCCCTTCTAGCTCCAAATACTTTTTAGTCCTCATTGACCACTTGTCCAGGTGGGTGGAGGTTGAACCCATTTCTACACCCGATTCAAAGAGTGTCATTAACTGTTTGAACGCCATTTTTCGCAGGGAAGGTTATCCTGAGGAAATTCTCACCAACAACGGTGTTCAATTCGTTTCACATGAAATGACCTCATTCCTACATTCCTGCAGTATCAAAAATACTAGGACTCCACTCTACCATCCACAAAGTAATGGTAAAACTGAGAGGTTTAACAGGGTAGTGGTGGAATGTGTGCAAGCAGCTTTCAGGTCTAAGTCCTGCGTTTTCCAGCCTGTGAAAGACCTTGTCTGGTCATATCGCACTTCACCTCATGTAGCTACCAATTTTTCTCCGTTTGAACTTATGAGGGGCAGAAAAGCGTCTTCCCAAGTGTATCCCTTTTGGATGGTTAAATCATTCCATCTTGGTTGCGACATGAGGTGCATGTGGGAATCTGCAAGGAAAACTTCAAATGAAGTTTGTTCCAAACCTTACCAATTCTCCACCACGAAAGGAACTCACAGACTCCGTGTTGAAGACTGGTCAGGGTCAACAATCCCGTCTCAGTAAGAAAAGGTTTTTCTAAATTTCTTGATTCACAACAAATTGTAGAAATGCGAAAAAACGCTGTTAAGTTGTTTAATGGAAACTGGTGGAGCACCTCTTGTGTCGCCAAGGATCCTTCCATTCCTTCTGAATCTGTCAAAGTCAACCAAAATGTTTCAAGGGGGGATGGTGTTAGGAAAAGTACCAGAGTCTGTGTTAGACCACGAAAACTACAAGACTATGCCTAAGTTCTATTGTTTGTTTTCCTTTTAGCTTGTTTCCGTCTTCCACCTACTCCCTCCTTTCCTTTCTGTATCCCTTCCCCTTTTCCTGTGTTCACATTATGTTATTTTATCAAAAGGGGGGAGGTGTGGTGATGTGATCATGTCAGAGGCCTGTGAGCATTCCGTGATGTCATCTGGAGTGTTGTGCTCAGCATTCCCTGGATGCTCTGAGTGGCAGTTGCTACCTGTACCTTAGCTGTACTAGGGACAGCTCTCTGTACTCCCCAATAAATCTACAGCTGAGAACCATACAGCGTTGTTCATCTTCATTTCACATTCCTATTTAGTGAGTCGCAATTTTTTTGCGACTCG
Organism: Calotriton arnoldi; assembly: GCA_963921515.1. NCBI lineage: Eukaryota > Metazoa > Chordata > Amphibia > Caudata > Salamandridae > Calotriton > Calotriton arnoldi. Next base: position 398,828 of record CAWUFW010004817.1, read on the forward strand.
CTAAATAGGAATTGCAACTCGCTATTATGAAGGGGCGTTTCAAGGGCATCCCTTCCTAATAGCGACTCTCTACCCCATGTATGAATGTTTTGCGACTGCAATTGCGGTCGCAAAACACTCGTAATTTACCGCCCTCTTCAAGAGGGTGGTAATGCACTCGCAAATGGGAAGGGGTTCCCAGGGGACCCCTTCCCCTTTGCAAATGCAGGGGAAAATATTTTTTAGGGGCAGGCAGTGGTCCCAGGGACCACTACCTGCCCTTAAAAAATGAAACGAAAATGTTTCATTTTGTTTTTTTAAATGCATCCCGTTTTCCTTTAAGGAAAACAGGCTGCATTTAAAAAAAAAAAACTGCTTTATTTGAAAGCAGTCCCAGACATGGAGGTCTGCTGAGCCCAGCAGGCCACCATCCCTGGGAGGGCCAGCCAATCCCAATGGGGCAGCAAATTGCTAGGGCCTCATGAATATTCATGAGGCATGCAATTTGCGACCCATTGGGAATCGCAAAAAGTGTCTCAGACACTGTTGTATATGGCTTTTTGTGACTCGCAAATTGCGACTCGCAATCGAGCGCAATTTGCGACTCGCAAATTGTCATGGTCGTACATCTGGCCCCAAGAGTTTAAGCTTTTTGGCAGAAGGACGTAGTGACTATGTAATATAAGGAAAAATACCTTGTGTCATATGTTAAAAGTATAATGCAAGGACATCCATGAATTCATAAAGGATTATGATGTAGAGTAGATGGAACTTTAACCCATGTATAAAGTTTACCAGCATTTTAAAGTATAATACTTTACATTCATATGGCCTCATATCACTGTGTGTACCTGAACAACTTTTCCTTACAGCTGTGGAATTTTTGATTGCTCGTAGTCAAGGTGTGCTTGATATGTTTTTTTTCAAGAGATACAAACTCACCATGCCAGCTTCATCTACTGACAGCGGCGGTTCCTCCCTGGGTGAATCATGTCACCGCTATCTGGGCAGTTCATGAATACAAAAAGCAGTAATTGTGCAAGAAATTAAATTATTAAGATTATTTTTTCACTTGGCTTAGTTTTCATGGTGCAAGCTACTGTCATGACTCTCTTCTTCCAAGCTTTCCTCCCCTCCCCGCATAATCCATACATAGGGGCTTATTTACAAGCCCCTTGCGCTGCCGTTACCTCACTTTTTCCCATTTTAAAAGTGACACACCGGCGGCGCAAGGGGCTTGTAAATAAGACCCATAGTATTTTTCATGCCACAGATAACGTGAAACGGACAGGAGAAGTGGAATAAAATGCGCTTTCTTGAGTCCGACCCTCACTTTCCTCCTCTCAAGATTAGCCATAGATGCTAATAAATAACATGCTTCTCTTGTACTGGCATTCCAGAGATGCGTGGGGCGTTACGTGCGCATTTTGGGCACAGGGAAATTCATTTGACTGATATCATTGTGTGTAAAAGTTTTTGCAGTTTTATTTAAGCCAACATTGCTGTGAAAAAATGCTCACATAAGTATTATGTGTATTTCACATGGCAAACTGTCTTGCTTCATACTACCAAATAAAAGAAATTCTGCCCTCCCAAACAGAGACACTCCCACATAAAGCAAGAAAACACCTGGAAAGGGGTCGGTCGTAGCACTCACCAAATGAGAGACATCAAGAGACAAGTTTCAGAATAAAACGTGAAGTTTTATTAATACAACACTCTCTAACAGCAAGACTTTCCCAGATGACAAGAAGCTTAAAACCTGGCTCTTTTGATTGACTTCCCTCCTCTTGTCTGCCGTTAAATCTTACCTTCAGGCGCCTCCTCTATAACGCTTTGAGACCCTTCTGGGTGATATGTGCGCCTAATAAAATTTTATAACATAACAAATGAAAACAGGTAAAACAACAATCAAGTATATATATATATTTAAATAAATATATATATATATATATATACTGAAAAAACCACAGGTTTCAGGGACGTTATAATAAGGGATTAGCATTTAAAAAACCTTAGAAATTCACGGAAAAAAAACAAAGGTTACAGGGACGTTATAGTTAGGCTGACATTTCAATCGTACAAAACCAGAGAAATTCAGCCGTTATAGTTAGCTGAGCTAACTATAACTCGCACCTCTGCAATGCACTGCTTATGACCTCACATATTACATCACTCATGACATGGTCAGTGACATCACTGATGACATCATCCAGTGACTGAGTGTTAAATATATATACCAAGGTGTATTGGTGAATCAGTGGGTGTATGAGTGACTGTATGGATGACTCAGTGGGTGCATGACTGACTGTATAAGTGAGTGATTAGGTGTTTCAGTGAATGTATGGGTGAGTGACTGGTTGTGTGAATGTGTATATCTATCTGACAGTTGATGTCTAAGTAGGTGTATGAGTGTGTTAGTGGGTATGTGAATGGCTATATGGGTGAATAATTGGTTGTCTGACTACGTCTATGTTTGTCTGGGTGTCTGTGTTTGTGGGTGAGGAGGTGTGTGACTGCCTGTATGGATCAGTGAGTGGGTGAGTCAGTGGCTGTATGGGGTACGATTGCGTGTGTGAAAAGTTGTATATGTGAGTGAGTGTCTGTATGGCTGTGTCAGTGATTGAGTGCATGTGTCAGTATGGGTGAGTAACTGAGTATGTGAAAGGCAGTATACGTGAGTGACGGGGTATATGAGTGACTATGCGTGAGTGTGTGAATGTGAGAGCAGCTATATGGACGAGTGCATGCTTCTGTCAGTGACTGTATAGCTGAGTGAGTATGTGTTACTATTTGTATGAGAAAGTAAGTGGGTGGGTGTGTAACTGTTTGGGTGAGTAAGTGGCTGTATGGTTGACTGTATGGGTGAATGTCTAGGTGTGTGAATAGTTCTATGGGTGACTCACTCATTGTGTGAGCACCTGTATGGCTGTATGAGTGGAAATGTCAATGGCTGTATTAGTGAGTGAGTGGGTCTATGAGTGGCAGTATGGGTGAGCGAGTGGATGTGTGTATAGATCAATGAATCAGTGAGTGGGTGTATAAGTACTGGTATGGCTCTGTGAATAGGTTTGTGAATGGCTGTGTGGGAGTGGCAGTGGGTGTATAAAAGATTCTATAGGGGTGTGAGTGGGTGCGTCAGAGACGCTGTGGATGATGTCATCAGTGATGTCACTGACCATGTCCTGAATGATGTGATATGTGAGGTCACATGCAGTGCATTGTGGGAGTGAGAGTTATAGTTAGCGCAGCTAACTAAACGGCTGGATTTCTCTGGTTTTGTACGATTGAAATGTCAGCCTAACTATAATGTCCCTGTAACCTTTGTTTTTTTCAGTGAATTTCTAAGGTTTTTAAATGTTCATTTCTAACTATAACGTCCCTGAAACCTGTGTTTTTTCAGTGAATTTCTAAGGTTTTTTAAATGCTAATTTCTAACTAAAACATCCCTGAAACCTGTGTTTTTTTCAGTGAATTTCTAAGGTTTTTTAACTAGCAGTCAAGTTTGCAGAGTGGCGGAGAAAAGGGTGTGGGCCTCCGACCAGCTTTCAGGAATTCCGTTGTGTAGGACTTACAGGAGGTACCAGGAGGGCTTCTTGGCCCCCAAGGTCCTTCTGGAGTAAAGTGGACTTCATCCCCCAATCAGTAGTGTGCCAGGATGCGCGTTTGCAGAGTGGTGGACAAAAGTGGTGTGGCCTCCGAAGACCTCTTAGCAATCCCACTGTGTGGGACTTACTGGAGGTAACAGGAGGGGTAGTTGGCCCCCAAGGATGTCCTTTGGGGGCCAACTACCCCTCCTATTACCTCCAGTAAGTCCCATACAGCGGGATTGCTGATTTCTGATAGCAGGCCACGCCCCCTTTGTCCACCACTCTGCAAATGCGCTTCCTGGTGCACTCTTGGTTGGGGGATGAAGTCATTGTCCACCACTCTGCAAGCGCGCTTCCTGGCGCGCTCTTGGTTGGGGGATGAAGTCCCCTTCGCTGCTGGGGGTGCTTATGGGCCAACTAGCCTACCTGTTACCTCCACTAAGCCTCACACAGTGGTATTGCTCAGAGGTGGTCGCAGGCTACACGCCTCCTTTCTCCACCACTCTGCTTCTATGAAGCGAAGCAGAGTTTGCTATGGCATGGCGGAGCACTGCTCCTGCCATAGCAAACTGCAATGTGGGCACCCCGGGGCATTGTTGGAGCCGGCCCAGGGGGGTGCCGGTCCCCAGGGCCATTTATGGCTCCCCCTCCCATCTTCTATAGAGCTCCGGGGAGGTGGCGAACCCCGGGGCTGCGTGGGGGGGGGTTTGAGCCCCACCACACTCTATTTAAATATAGCCCCGGGGAGGTGGCGTGCCCCCCGCAGTTCCAAAAATTTGCCCCAGGGAGGTGGCTGTCCCCGGGGGGGGGGGGGCGCGTGCCACCCTGCATTTTCAAAATTTAGCCCCAGGGAGGTGGCGATCCCCGTGGCTGCGGGGGCCCATGCAGGTCCCCACATCAGTATTTTTGATTGCTTCCGGGACCTGGCCCACCTGGAGGCTTAAAAAAAATGAAGCGCAGGAGCCCTTTCCAGGGAGGACCTGGCCTGGCAGTTCGGGCTGGACTGTTTCCATAGGGAGCAGGGTCAAGACTGATTTGCATATGGCTGCGTTCAAACTGGAATGGCATAGGGAGCAAAAAAACGATGGATTTAGGCCCAGATCTCTGTACTGGGGTGAATGTATGATATTGTTCTGCATTCTGTCCATCAATTGTTCTTTTTGCATTTGTCACCCTGAATGGGACGGTTATGCCCAGACGTGGGTACCGTGCTCCTCATGCCACTGGAGTCAAGCTAGCCTGGCTGATATGGGGTGAAACCCCGAAACTGGTCTTAGGATGCTTGGTTCCAGTCCAGAGAGGACCTGGCCTGGCAGTTCGGGCTGGACTGTTCCCATAGGGAGCAGGGTCAAGACTGATTTGCCCATGGCTGGGTTCAAACTGGAATGGCATGGGGAGCAAAAAAACAAAAAGAACAATCATATAATATAATTACATATAGGCACATATACGTGCGTAACATGTTGTGTAGTTATGGGAGTGCTGCAGCTTAAATTGATCCCACCTCACAGAGGCGAAAAGCAGCTTATAAAGCTCCAAACCCGGTTATGTGTATGCACTGTCTCTGGTTGTGGCATACCGAGGCAGGGGCAGCTCAGCGAACTGTGCACAGCTTCAGAAACCTGTAGGTCTATAGATCCATAGGTATGACACTCTCATTTATCTGTCTAGTTCCGTATTCTGCACATTTCACATTTACCATGCTCTGATTCCGGTGTCGTGTAGTTCCTACTAATCTGTAGGATCTGTGCATTGTTTGGATAACGTAAACTAAGGGTTTGGTGCCAAGACTGTTTATGGGCACCCACACAAGAGATGTTGGCCTATAGACCAGCTAGCTCAAAGTGCCACCATAAGCCCCTCTAACCTTACCAGGAAGCGAATGGTTTCTGGCAACCACTGAACATGACCACTTTGACCCCTCAGGAATCTTGGAAACAGTACAGAAGCATTTTGCCCAGTTACTTATGCTTACTTATTCTCAGAGAGGTATACAAAGAATACACTATGGGACATTTTCAATATGTTTATTGAACCAACGTTATTCTTGTATAAAATACGTCTGCTGCAATGATCAATAGACAGAAGCAGATAAAAGTGATTACGAGCACCAAAAGTGTAAATAGTAGATATAGTTCTACCATGGTGCTAAATCAGTGAATATATGCAGGCATATAAAACAAGCTAGTAATCGAGCGTACTCCTACAATGCAAACCCTACTCTAAGTGTGCCTGGAGTGTGTTTAGGTGTAGAGCCAAGAATCCCCCCCAAGGGACGATCCAACCCCATTACCTGATGGGAGAAAATGAAGGACCCCATCTTGGTCACAAACTGGACACCCCTCATGAGATGTCAGTCCACTGGGTGGTGAATTCTCAGCATGCAAGGACCCTCAGTGTTAGCTGAAGTGCCTCCTCTGCTAATCTATCGGGATGCTCATTATTTATAATAGAAAGCAGCCTTGCGATGTACGTGTAGATTAGCGATATTATGGATATATAGATAGCCCTGACGCCCCGTGGCTGAAGATGAGGTGACATTTCTACATAGTGCGCGCACAGAGGCCTAGTACATGATGTTCGAGGCATCGTGATAATGTTATGAGAAGCTAAATGTGTAAACAAAGTAGTTTCAGTGAAACTAATCCAACATTGTTGTGCATGAAAATGTGTGCAAAAGTTCAGAGCTGAAATGTTATTTGTGAGGACAATGTAAGAAATAAGCTGCTTCGCTACATGGGCCTAACCAGGGAATATAACACCCACTCCTCATACTAAATATTGATATAAAAATGCTATCTAAAAAGCCAGCATACCATAAGGAAATAGGCTGTAAAAACTTAAAAACTACTCTTAAAATCATATAAAAGCAAGCTTCCTTTTAAAATATTTATATAAAAGCCTAAAATCATTATATTATTTGAAATCCCAAGCACGCAGAAAGCCATGGTGCATAGAAAAAATAAAACAAATACTGTTTTAAATCCATTAGTTGAAAAAATAATCTAAATTGTTCTCACATGGAAAAAAGGCAAATGTTTATGTATTCTGAGTGGCAGACGCAACATTGAAGTTGTCCACAACGGCAAACAACGTTCCCAGAGGTGCACCTCGTAGCAGGTTTATGGAGCAAAGGTGATTCCATCCAGTTTCCACAGCAGCCGCTGAGGGAGACGTTGTTACCCATAAGTGCACTGCAGAGCCGCTGTTCACATCACTAGGAGCTGAAGCATCCCAGGGTGGCACTAAGAATGCATTCATCATCAATGGAATGGACAACAATACACATGGGCCTTTAAGGGGTCCATCAGTACTCCAATGTCTGATGGCACAACCAATTGTGATCCGAGACATATATCCAGGATGCATTCAGAGCTGCAAAGCAGACAGCGGAAGACAGGTTGTATGCAGTCAAGCCAGACAGTCCTGAAGGATAAGAAGCAGTGCTTGTTCAGTTCTTGAAGCCTAGGTGTGCCAAAGCAGTGTACCATGCACTCACAGCTTAGAAGCACAAGCAGTGCTGTCTCTATTCTGGGTTGAACTGGGATGTCCATTGTGGAGCAGAAAGATTAACATAAGGATTCCCGCCACAAGTAGCAGGACAAGCGGGAGCCCTCCAAAAATGCTTCCCAACACGGAGTGTATGAAAGATGGTATAACTCCGAAAATTGTCTGAAAGGTGCTTACTAGACCAGACCCGATACATTTTAAAAAGTGCGCTATTGCTTTCGTATCTGATATGTTAAAGATATGGCGAACCAGCTCCCCAAAATGCAGTGGGAAGTTAGTGTGGAGTAGTGTCTGTATCTCAGATGAGGACCTTGCAACTTGGAGATCAAACGTCTCTTTGGATGAAGTTAAGGCCACATCCTATTGAAAAAGAATGGCTTTCAGTTTGCTCAGAAAATCAAAGCGTATGTTGGAAACATTTATCGAAGGCCATAGCGCTGCCTCCCTATCTGCGCGGGCAGGTGGAAACAATACTTGTGTGCAACAAGACACTATGGAATTAACCGTTACTAGAGAAACAATGCCCGGTTCCATTCTGCAGCAACATTGATCATTCAGTATTAAATAGCTCCCATTGGAGAGCAGCCTGAACACCGGATTAATCACGGCAGCTGGAGAACCCTTCAGATAACAAGACAAGTTCGCTACCGAAGCATTGCATGCCCGGTGGAGATAAATGTCTTTGCAAACTACAGACCTGCTTAAAGCATCCTCACAATCGGAACCACTAAGAAAAACTTCTGTGTCCCCGTGCCTCCATCTAAACCTGAATGGTAACTCCCAATACTCATGTACATAACCTTCCCCTAGTTCTTTACATCTGCCTACCTGTTGGTATTGGAGACAATATTGGAATTGGAAAGTCGTGACCGGTAGGGTGATGTAACTATGGATCATCCAATCAGTAGAAGGTGTCTCAGCCACAGTAAAAGGTAATTTGTCCAATTTTTCAATGTGCAACATGATATATTTAGCATCTCGTGAGTGCAATAACTGTCTGACTTTCCGTTAAATCATATTCAGAAAACAGACTGGTACTATTTATGTAATGCCATGGTACGTGGCCAGAACATAATGTTTGTAACGTCTAGCTCAATATCCAGATGGACCTCAACTGTGACTGTCCATGTTGTAAAATAGACATGTTTTGCTGTATGATGTCAAATGCAGAAGACACTATGTTGCCCAGTGAATAAATTCTGGATGACAATGTAGTCATACTGTTGTCAACCACAGCCAAAGATGACACCCCTTCATTCAGGTACACGTGGTATCTGGGCTGCCACAGGCTGCTTCTCGTACTTTATGACACTGCCCATGCAGATATATATCTTGGCAGCACGTGCAGTAGGCACCCTCGCTTCCTGGTTTGGAGGGCAACGGGAGCAACCAGTGGCTTTAGAAGAGGGCAAGGCACTAGACAGGGACTAGTGCCTGCTGCTGCTCTTTTGAACCAACTGCAAAAACAAATGGTTTTAAAGTGTGTGCACTCACAGTGCCTTCCCTAAAGCAGTTTTAAAACTTAATGGCATATTTAAATGTGCTGTGATGCACTGCCACTGTCAAAAACAACTGCAACACAAAAGCAACATCAGTAGCTTTTCAAAGACATGTATGTGTGCAAGTTTCTGAAAATAATTTTAATGTGGGCAGGGTTTGTCATTAGTGGACTACAAGGGCAAGCATACACAAAACAAAAAGTGAATTAAAGAAAAATGAGCACAACAGCAGGCAATGCCCAGATGGCTTCTTCAGAGACGAAGCATGACACTTACATTGCCAATCATAGGAGGCACTGAGTATCTTGGTTGAAAATGACTGGGTTACATGGTACATTATGTCAGGACAGCAATACGTGGGTACTGCCAGAATCAGAGTTAGAGTGTCCAATTAGTATGAAAGAAATTTGCTTGTCTGTTTCTGGTCTAAGGGGCTCATTACGATGGCATCATTGCGGTTCTGGGACCGCCCGCCGGTAAGGCGGTGGTCACGCTCGGTGAATTAGGATGTGCCCGCCACTATGGTGGGCGCATCCTGGGCCTTTATCATTGCGGGCGGTGCTGCTGACTGCAGCACCGTCCGCAATGATAAAGGTGCATGCACCGCATTTCCCTGCACCACTTGGCAGTGCCTGCCACTTGGTGCATGGAACTGCAGGGGGTACCATGGGTACCCCCACAGTGCACACCCCCCACATAGAGGGGGCCAACAACGGGCCTCCAAAGCCAGTCTCCGCCTGTCTTTTTGCGGCGGGATATCCACCGCAAAAGACAGGCAGAGAGGGATACGTTATCCTTATGGCAGTGCCTGCACGGCACCGCCGCAATGTTGCCCTGGTTCCGGGTTCCACAAGGCGGCCAGAAGAGGACCGCCTTGTGGAACCATGGCAGATGGACTTTCCGTCCGCCGCGGAACCATTGTGATTCCCACTGCCATCCTAATTTGGCGGTGGGATTTTTCCTCATGATGGCGGAAGGACCGCCACCGCCGGGCCGGCGGTGGCGGTCCTTCCGCCATCATAATGAGCCCCTTAGTCTCTTTTTTTTAGAGTTTTATATAGCACGAAGTAGCCCAGAGACATCGGGTATCAGAGCGCTTTACATGAGCACCAGTTTCGTTACAGATGGACACATTCACGTTCTTTTGATTCGCTGAAATGTTGAAAGAGGCAACAGAACTGTAAAAAGCAATTGCTAGAAAAACGTATGGTACAAAAGCCTCTAACCATTCCATTGACCCTATCCCTCCCCAGTGAAATTGCCATTGACTTTTATACCCACACACTCTCCTACTGGACCAGTCTGATAAACCTCTTCCTCAACCAAGGCTCCCTTCCTGCTGCCCTTAAAACAGGACAGGTTACCCCACTTCTTAAGAAACCCTCTGCTGATGCAATAGATCTCAACTATTTCCACCCTATCACCAACCTTCCTTTTCTTGCTAAAATTACAGAAAGTTGTGTGGCAAAGCAACTTTCCCAACATATCAAGGACAACTTCCTCCTTGATGAATTTCAATCTGGTTTCACTCAAGACTGCAGTACCGAAACAGCCCTACTACAAGTGATCGATGATGCCCTGCGAGTACTTGACTATGGTGAATCTTGTCTTCTGATCCTTCTTGACCTATCCACAGCCTTTGACACTGTTAATCACAACACTCTACTGCACACTTTAAAGCTAAGAATGGGTTTTGAAGGCATAGTGCTCAAATGGTTCGAATCATCCCTCTTGGGCTGATCCCAGATGATCAAAATAGCAAATTGTCTCTCCACTTCACTGGCTGTTGGACAAGGCGTCCCTCAAGGCTCGATCCTCGCCCCCCACCCTGTTCAACCTTTACATGGAACCACTGGGAAATTTCCTAAACAAATCTGGGATTCATTATCACATATGCTGATGACACCCAAATCTACCTAAAGGTGTCTTCCACACATGACATTTCAATCCTCAACACCACTCTCAACTCCATCCAAAACTGGCTGTCAACACATCAACTAATTCTGAATCCTTCCAAAACAGAATTTCTTCTCCTCTCGACCTCACGATTTCCTCCTCCTATCCAATCTTGGATGAACAATCTGAACATTCTCAACAACAAGCCTACTATTGTTGACAGTGCTAAATCTCTAGGCGTCATCCTAGACAAAAAGCTCAACTTACAGTCTCATATCAATACCATTGCCAAGAATGCAAGTTACCAACTGCGCCTTCTCTGGGGGGTTTGGCCTACTTTCCTGCGCAAGACCTAAAAACCTTGGTCCAATCATTGGTTCTTTCCAGATTACACTACTGCAACTCTCTCCTTGCTGGCCTTCCCAAATCCCACCTTCCCCTCTAAAATCCATCCTCCATTCAGCGGCTTGCTTAGTATATGGGGCTAAAAGAAATTACCACATCACACCCATACTGTTGTCTTTTTGCTGGCTTCCTATCGAAGCAAGGGCAATTTACAAGACTGCTTGTATCACCCACAAAGCCTTTCACACCTCCACCCCTCGCTATCTGGCTAATCAATTCAAAATCTCAGGCTGCTCTAGACCTTCACAGAATGTGGAAAACGTACTGCTCGAACCTCCTACCTTCAAGAGGGAAAGATTTATGGCTCAATCCTTCTCTGGTAATGCGGCTAGAATTTGGAACTCCCTATCTCCATCCCTCCGCACCACTGCCTCTTTCCGGACTTTCAAAACAGATCTTAAAACTCTTCTCCTCTAAAGGCACTTCCTGGAATAATTCAACCCATTTCTTGACCCTTACGGCCATCTGGCATGAGGTCAACTTTGTAAATATGTATTTTATTCCTGTAACGCCGGCACATTTTTTTTTTTTTACAATGTATATTGCAACTTGTTAGCGTTAACTGTATATATGTAACTTGTTAGTGTGTTTTGTCTATCTTGTGTATCTTTTGTAACTTACTTGGTTCTCCTGTAAAGCACTCCGACACCTTTGGGTAAAGTTTGCGCTATTTAAAACTGAATTAAATAAATACACAAATAAATGTTTTGAACCAAGATCGTATTGTTCTTTTATCAGTGCATACTTATGTGTGTGGCTAAATCTAGGTGAAAACACTGCACACTAGGCTGTTGCTCTTTGCCGTTCACTAAAGTACAAAGTTTTCACTGACTGACTGCATGCCATAAAATCCACCATTTTAATCAATTTTTCAAAAACTATTCTTCCGGGGTGGGAGAATCCCCCGCACCCTCCTTTTTAAGGTCTTGCTCGCTGCGCTTGCACATTATACTCATGTGTAAAATTTCCACTCACCACATTTACAATCCACCAGCTGCCACTGTCAGATACTATGGGCCATCCAAATTACAGCCACATACAAATTGATTATTATATACCTCCTCAGCCACATTATCTGAACCTATATCAAATACTGTACCCCTGATTGGACCTGTCAGAATATCATCAACAGAGTTTCACAGTTATGGGCATTAAAGTGTATGGAACAAAGTGCATTGTGCAAAGACAGTCACCGGAACCTTCATTAACCTGCCATTGGGAGGCCCTAATTGATCTCTTTGATCATACTCAGGAAATTATCTTAATAAAGTCTGCAGCATATCACAAATACAGCAAATAAAGTGCATAGTACAAAGTGGAAGGTGCAGAAGACCTTGTTATCAAAAGCTTAATTTAACCAGCCGTTTTGAAAGGCTCTAGTTGTCAAGTATATTTCATAAATATAGCACTCTTCCCCATAGAATCAACAACAAGCTGATAAAGCAGAAAACAAGCCTGGCCACCAGGATGGCATAAGTACTAACCTAGAGCAGCATTAACTGGAGAAATCCTGGCATAGGACGATGCAATTTTGCGAAGGAGATGACCTACAGCAATGGACACATTTAGATGACCCAACCCACATAATAAATTTAATCCCATGACTCTCGACCTTATGCCATACTACAAGAAAACTGGTTTCAGAAATCTCTTCCTTTCCTCTTGGAAGAATACATAGTCCACCAATAAGTGGAGGACTGATTATCCTTTACCCTTCTTACATGGGCACTGACCATGGTTCTTTGCAATCTGTGCCTTTAACCTGGTCATCTGCCACCCCGGGTCTATCCCCACCCTCAGGCGCAGGATATGGAAAAAGGTCTGGAACCTCCTGGAAAACCAGGAAAGGCACAACTGATCTCTTTTTCCCCAAATACTGGAAATCCTCACTTTGGTAGTTTCCTCTTCACAGCGTCTAAGGGTGTTCTTATTTTGGTTTATGTTTTTCTTTTTACTCCAGACTTCACACATATCCGACACACCTAGTCACTCCATAATAACCTTAACCAGGTTCCTCTTCTTAGGAAAGGTTTACAACACCTCCGGGAAAATTAACTGCAAATGTTTTTTGCCGGGGGTCTATTATTGGTCGTAAAATAAAACCGCAGGGCCCTCGCATCCGCCGCTGCACTCCATGCTACTGATTCCAACTCCCACCTTATCGCTAGGATCATAGCATTTTTTGGTAAATCAAGCCCAGATTTCGCAATGCTGCCCTCAAGTCCTTCCCATTATACCCGTCTAACCATTGCCAACACCTCTGCTCCATATAGGGCCAGTTGAATTACCTTCTCCAAAATGAATTTGCTTAGTGGCTCGAAAGAATAACTACCATACCATACCATCCCATTTACGTTCAAATAGTTCAAGCTACCTACTTCAGACAACAATGTAAACCTTCGACTGGCCTGATGTTTATCCCATCTCAGATATATGTACTCTCTGGCCTGCTCCAGCCTCATAATGTCAGAATACCACTAGAAGCTCTTTTTCTGCTTACTAAAAACTAGAGTTTTTGTCTTCTCAGTATTGATTGTTAATTTATTATCATGGCAGTAGGAACATAGGGGCCCATTACGATGACTGGCGGATGCACCTCCGCGATGCTGGCGGTGGGAGAAAACGCTCTTTTCCGCCCGCGAGCAGCGGTGCACACGTCCGCCATATTACAATGCTCAAACACAGCCCATTTTCCGACCTCCGCGGTGCGACGTGAACCGCCATCAAAACGCGCCCGCCACCGCTGCGGAGTTAACCAATCCAGAGCCACCGCCGTGCGGAATGACGTCCCTCCCGCCGTACAAATTAGAATGCGCCAAACAGCCAGGCACACCGCAGAGGAGAAACCGGCCAATCTGAGCAGGCGGAAGCACCACAGCCGAGCGCAAAAGTGAATACCTCCATGGACCCGGCACTACACGTCTTCCCAGCGCTGTACATGATACACCTCCAGCAAGCCATGGACCGTGGCGGACGCCGCCACAGGTACGCGATCACACAACTCTGCACACAAACACAACCCACAACTCCCATGGCTGATGTAAGGTTCCTGTCCCCACCAGACACCCTGGTGGGGACAGGAACACAACCACAGGTGTAGCCACACATGTCCTACCTGCCACTAGTTCACCCCTCCTCATCCAGGTCACCATGTCCGCGATCTCGAAATAATGTTCAGTGCACGTGACCGCAGCGGTGAATCCGCATAAAAAAATGCGCACAATGTAGTAGGCAGGGCCAGCGCAAGGCATGGGCAGTGCACAAAGTACACAGGGCAACACCTCCACATTCCATACACTAGGCCCACCCACAACATGAAGGGACATGCCATGTGACCCTCCTGTGCTCCCACATGCCCAATAACCAGCCAGGTGAACACACACACTGCACCACACAACAAACAACTAGGGAGACAGCCCCATCAGGTGTGGCTGCAGAGTAACACACATCGTAGAAGCACAGGGCCAGGGGAACCCACACACCACAACAACACCACACTAATGGCAAGTAAACTGAGTCCAAGCACAAAACAAACACACAGATAATGAACAAACACTCAAATGGACACACAGCCTGCCAAGTCAAACAAACATACCCCACACTGACACACAGCAACAAACACAGACCACATGATAGCAGCAATGGAGGACAACAAATAGGAAACCTAAAGTGAGGTGCACACAAATGGAATGGCAAGGAGCTGAACACCAAGCATGTGTACATCACATGCAAGGGAAGGAACATATAACAACAACACCAGCCCAACAAATCACACATGGCAGTCACAGTGAGTGAAGTCAAACCACAGTCACCTCACTGCAACAACTCAGGGAGACAGCAAGGCAACCCATGTATAGGCACAGGGATGAAAGGAAGGGTATGAAGTCTAACACTGATCAGACACACATCTGTATCCAAATACATCACAGGAGTATGTCAGCAGCACAACACACAGGGCCCATTGCAACACTCCATGACTTGCAAACACAAGTATGAACCTTCGCACAACCCCCACACTCATCACACCTGCAGCACACAACACCAGTGACAAACACACAGAAGCTTGCCAATAATGTCCAGTCAAAACACTGACAAGCAAACACACCCCCTGGGGGGTATCCACAAACATCACACACACACAGGGATGGCAGAACCACTGTACGCACAAAAACAACAGTCAAACACAGAACACAATCAAAACATACACACAGAACTACTACAATAACAGACAAGACCTGTGCAGTTAAACAGTGGAAATCCAATGGGAGCACAGACACAACAGGAGTACACAACCTCATTAGTCAGGAAAAATGCACAGACAACATACCACAACACATATAAGAAGTGCATCCACACAAAACAATAATGGAGACAAAAAGGGAGAAATGGGCCTACAATAACACACATACAGACATACCACACCACCCATCAACTCAAAATGGTGTCATAGTATACCACATGCCTGCTCATGCACAAGAATGACAAGAGACACATCAAATATGAGAGGAGAAAACACCAAGGATGCACCCAAAACAAGCACGGGAACTACAATAGACCTCAGTTCATGTGACAGAAACACAAGTAAGGCACACCGCAATGGCAACACACATCTGAATCAAACACAACAACAAAACATACACACTGACAGGCAAATAGAACACCACACACAGAGCAACAGTCAACTGCATGAGACAACACAACACAAACACTGCACACAGCCACATCAGACACAACACATGCACCTGCAAAGATATCAATATGCTACAACAGCCAAACATCAGGGGGTGCACACCAGGCAAGGACAAGGCAACATACACTCACAGCACTGCATGCACACCAAGCAGTGTGTGCACAACAGACATTACAGTTACAAACAGAGATGAGTGACACACCATGAACACACACAACAACAATCTAAACATCACACAGACAACAACACACCCAGGAAGTCAAAAAGTCCACAGCAAACACACCTACATCTAAGCCAACACACACAGATGCAAAAGTCTGGGACACCAAAGTTTAAACGACATGATCAGAGGAAACAAGACATTGGCAATGTTGAAGTGGCATATAGAGCATGTGTCACAGTAAACCATACCCACACAGTAACCCTTCATTAAGCAAGGACACTGACAAGGCAGACAACAGGAGTAATACTTTTTAATTTACATTTTACACAGTTATGCAGCAAAATTCAGACAAGAGCAAGGCCAGTGACCAGTCCAAAGTGCAGATGAGGTACATGAGAAGCTGCACAGGCAAGGGGCAAACGGCAGTGAACAGCAAGGCCAGTGGCCAGGACACAGTGCAGGTGAGGTACATGAGAAGCTGCACAGGCAAGGGGCAAACAGCAGTGAACAGCAAGGCCAGTGACCAGTCCAAAGTGCAGATGAGGTACATGAGATCCTGCACAGGCAAGGGGGAAACAGCAGTGAACAGCAAGGCCAGTGACCAGGACACAGTGCAGGTGAGGTACATGAGATCCTGCACAGGCAAGGGGCAAACAGCAGTGAACAGCAAGGCCAGTGACCAGGACACAGTGCAGGTGAGGTACATGAGAAGCTGCACAGGCAAGGGGCAAACAGCAGTGAACAGCAAGGCCAGTGACCAGTCCAAAGTGCAGATGAGGTACATGAGATCCTGCACAGGCAAGGGGCAAACAGCAGTGAACAGCAAGGCCAGTGACCAGGACACAGTGCAGGTGAGGTACATGAGAGGCTGCACAGGCAAGGGGCAAACAGCAGTGAACAGCAAGGCCAGTGGCCAGGACACAGTGCAGATGAGGTACATGAGATCCTGCACAGGCAAGGGGCAAACAGCAGTGAACAGCAAGGCCAGTGACCAGTCCAAAGTGCAGATGAGGTACATGAGAAGCTGCACAGGCAAGGGGCAAACAGCAGTGAACAGCAAGGCCAGTGACCAGTCCAAAGTGCAGGTGAGGTACATGAGAAGCTGCACAGGCAAGTCTGGAACATCAGTCAACAACAAGGCCAGTGACCAGGACACTAATGTGGAGAGGTGTGGTGCAGCGGCCAGGGCAGCTGACTTCAGAGCACAGGGTTCATGGTTCGATCCCCGGCTCCGGTGGCAGCTCAGCTCAGCACCATGTGACTCTGGGCAATAGCTCACTTAATTTCCACTACGGCCCCCAGCGCCTTGAGACCCGTAAGGGTGAGTAGCTGCGCTATATAAAAAACGGACTTACAGGTGAGGTACATGAGAAGCTGCACAGGCAAGTCTAGAACATCAGTCAACAACAAGGCCAAGGGCCAGTAAAAACTGCAGAGTGAGTACATGATATCCAGCACTGGGAATGGGTGGTACTGTACCCTGCCATGGTCAGCAACACACTCAGGGTGTCAAAAATGATCAGTCCATGGCACCACTGTGGGAGAGACATGTGTGTGAGGGGGACTAACACTCAGACTTGGCTGGCAGCATGACTGGGAGGTGGCTGTCTGTCAGGGCCAGTTGGGGTACTGGCTCGGAGAGAGAGAGGCCCAGCTGGCGTAGAGACATCAGTGGTCTGGGAAGCCTGAGGGCTGCTCGTTCCAGGTGTGGTAGAGCCATCAGTGGTGTGTGAAGCCTGAGGGCTGCTAGGACCAGGTGGGGTGGTGGCACGTGGAGGTGGACTCATGCTTGCATGAGACCCAGTGTGTGTGGGAGAATCTGGAGGGGTGCCCTTCCGCTTCTTGGGGATTTGATCTGGCTTCCCTGTCCTGGGATTAATGCCAAGTGGGGTGTATACAACAGGCACACTCATCACAAAAGCAGGATCATGTGCAGATGCTGGTCCTCCCTCTGGGGACGTGCTGGATTCTGCGGGACGCTTGGCCCCGGATTGCCTCGGCCCCTGCATCACCTGTTTACCAGGTGTCCCCCCTACAGTGGCCTCCTTTCCCTGCTTCACAGGGCTCTGGATAGGAGTTGATGTTGTGGGTGAACTTTCCTTGGAGCTCTTCTTACGTGTACCCTTAGCAGGCACCTGTTTGTCACTGGGCACGGAAACTGTGTTCTTGTCTATGCGAGACACTTTTGGGACAGGTGAGTCCTTGGCTGGGGATGCCTCTGAGGCACGTGAGCCTGAGGCCTGCTTCTTGCCATCCTTGCCCTGGGTGTGACCTGAAGGGCTTTTGCCTCTGCGCTCTGGTGTGGGTTTACCTTTCTGTGGGGATGGTGTCTGCGCCCTGGACTGCTTGGGCTGCTGCTGCCGTGTGCTGCGTGTGCTGTATCTTTCCCTTGATGTCTGAGGTGTGTGGTCACTATCATCAGATGTGGCCACTGGCAGGGTGGTGGGCCTAGGGACTGGAGCAGGACTATGGGATTGGGCAAGTTGAATGGCTGCTGTCACTGCAGAGGACAGAGACTGTACAGTCCGGTGTAGCCCACCCACGTCGGAATGAACGCCCTCCATGTAAGCCACCACCTATGCCAATTTTTTGTCATGGTCCAGGAAGGCATTGAGGAGAGCTGTCTGACCCACACACAGCTGGCGCAAAGGTCCACAGACTCAGCACTGATGGCAGCAGGGGGGACAGGGGCAGTGGCAACGGTGCCTGGGATGAAGGACACTTCCCTTTTTTGTGGTGCGAACACGGGCAGCAACAGTGGGAGTAGCAGGGAGGGTGGGCACTGAACGCTGTGTGGTGGACGAGGAGGCAGAGTCCCCGTTTCCTGTGGCCGAAAACATAGACGCGTCACCGCCGTCGTCAGATGATGTAAAGGTCTGTGTCTCTGGCTGTGAGTCCTCTAGAAGACTACGGTCCCCCTCTGATGCGCTGGTGACATCCGTGTCACTATGCTGGTGTGCAGCAGTTGTGCTTGATGCCTCACCACTGGTGTCCGTCCCCTGTCCTTCTGTGCCCATGTGAGATGCTGCATGAGAGAGAGAGAGGTAGGATCAGTACATTGGCATCAAGATTACAAATATCTGCAAGGAAAGCATCACTAATGATGAACAATCATCCATGTTGGATAACACCATGGGCAGTAACATTGTGCAACCTCAATCCAAACAGCGAAATTACCGTGGCATAAAGCTAACTTGGCATAATTCACCCATGTGATGAACACACAGCCAATTAGCCTGTTGGTGGCTCTGTCTAACCAGACACACATATCCCTCTGTGCACACCTAGGGCCCTGAGGGGGTAAAAGATCCTACTCACAACATGTTGCCACTGTCACATCTTGAGCCAGCAGAAGTGTCCAACACAGAGACAGACTCCAACATATACGCCCACAATGGCCATGAGCACATGCCATCCACCATGTCGTATCTTGTGGCACAACTACAGTTGCACATTGGTGTTAGATGTGTAGTCAGCACAAATCTGACGTCAGGCAATGCACACATTGATGATGGCACACTCAGATCATGCACTCTGCCGGACCCTGACATGGGATGTCCGTGACTACCCCAATGAAGATGATACCAGAAGGCCACAACTACAAATGTGAAGTCAAGGGCCATTACACCAATGACATGGGAAGGTACATGTAGGGGGAATGCATGACAACTGCACCCAACACTGCGGCCACTTACACGCCATTGCATCACACTAGCAACATCACAGCCCTGCACTGGACCAGGCTTGGAGCACATGCAGCCGAACAACACCCAAAGTCACACTCACAGAATACTCACCACCAGCTTGCTGCTGATGCCCCTTCAGACGTGCATCCAGTTCAGGCTGCGTCACAGCTAAAATGCATGCCATTAGTGGTGTCCTGCTGCGCCGCGCCAACCTGCCGGACCGAGGGATCAGCCCCAGTGTCATCTCGGCCACGTTCCTGCTCAGCCGGCAGATGTCATCCCACCTCTTGTGACAGTGGGAGCGCCGTCGGTTGGAAACACCCAGAGTACGCACCTTGCATGCAATGGCCCTCCACACGGCCTTGCGCTGGTTGACTTTGAGCTGCAGACATGGGAGACAAGAGGGTGCAATAATCAGTGTAACCTACCACCATTTCCCAGGGCAGGAGCATGACACTGACTCTACCCAACTTCAGCCATAATTTCAGCAGAGACAATAAATCTGCGACATTCAAACATCATCATGTGGGAAACACACATTAATGCATGCAGGTATGAGGGTGGACACAGTACATGCCCATCTCATAGCCATGCAGGATGCCAGCAGAGAGCAAAATGTGTATGCTGACCACATTTACTGCAAATTGTTGTGAATACCAAGACATGCAGGACATTACTACATATGTTACTGTGAATACTCACTGTGCCCAACACTGCGCAGCCCTCAAAGCACTTGCCCTTAAACTGCCACACTGTGTCATGGAGGTCACATTGAGGGACATGACCTCACAAACGCAAACCCTCATCTTAAGGCCTGTTGTGTGCAATCTACATGTCTGTAATGGCTCATTGATGGAGAGTCAAGAGGAAAACCACAGATTTGACACTCTGTACATTCAGTGTTGTGTCACTGTCAGATTGGGCGGTGAATGTGCAGGCCAGTTGGGGTCACACAGAGGTCTAACGTGGGGCATCTAATATTTTAAATGAAGGGACAATTTGGAAACACAAACAGTGCCAACACATGCGAGTATGTGCGCATGCTGGTGGTGATGGGCACAAGAATGTTGTAATGTACAGTGTCATAGGTGAATGACCAACAAGAGTGTCACCCCTGGGAGATTGCGGTCCTGAGCATAGTGCAGAACTAGAGATGAGGCACATATTGAGTCAGAAACAATTCCCCCACTACCCTCTGTACAACAACCCTAGCTAAGGCCACAGATGGGCCTGTGAAGGACATCAGGGACACACACAGACATACAGACTGGCAATCACTGTCCTGACTCCTAAATTGAGAAGTTGCAGACTCACTGTATGTCTGACAAGACATTACATTTCCCTCACATCTGGATGTGCAGGCTGGGAAACGTGTTGAATAGGCTAAACACACCTTCCCTCTGGAAACAGCATGCTAGGCAGTGCATGACCCAACCCCACACTCTCACGCACATACTGCAGCAGATCAACTTCATGTGTGCCCCCCTGCACTCTCACTCACACTCTGAGATACTTACCACGGCATTTGGCGCACCATATAGCCTTGGATACTGGGTGAGCACCTCATTCACCAGGACCTCCAGCTCCTCGGTGGTGAAGGGAGTGGCACGGATCTTCTCAGTCCTCGACATCACTGTGGGCAGGAGACAGCAGCCGCGGCAGTTGGTGGTGAGGGGTCTCAGGCAGCAGTCCCTGGAGACAGCAGCAGGTGAGGGGTCTCAGGCAGCAGTCCCTGGAGGCAGCAGCAGGTGAGGGGTCTCAGGCAGCAGGCTCAGTGAGCTGTGGAAATGTGTGGCTCTCTCACACACATATATAGCCCCCAGGGCTCATTTCTGTGGTTCTAAGCTGCTGCAATTGGTGTTCCAGGACTGCCTCATTAAAATACATCCAATGACCGCCTCCGCGGTGGTGGAGCGCGCCTACCGCGATTTTCAAACTTGCATCAGGCTACCGCGATTGCGCTTCCCATTGGCTGGAAGGGCATGGTCCATGGCGGTGACACACCGCAGGGGACAGGCGTGCGGTACCGCGGTGGTGCATCTTTCAAGTGCATCCAATGACCAGCCCCGCGGTGGGGGAGAACGCCTACCGCGATTTTCAAACTTGCATCAGGCTACCGCAATTGCGCTTCCCATTGGCTGGAAGGGCATGGTCCATGGCGGTGACACACCGCAGGGGACAGGCGTGCGGTACCGCGGTGGTGCATCTTTCAATTGCATCCAATGACCGGCCCCGCGGTGGCGTAGCACGCCTACCGCGATTTTCAAACTTGCATAAGGCTACCGCGATTGCGCTTCCCATTGGCTGTCAATGCATGGGCCATGGCGGTGACACACCACTGGTGCCAGGCGGTAGCTACCGCGAGTCCGGGCACATGCATTGCTATGAGTGACAGTGATTTGTGTGGCGGGACATGCCAACCGCCATTTGATCATGTGTATATGCCTATCAACCCCTCTATTGTGTCTTGGGCCATGGCGGTGACACACCGCTGGTGCCATGCGGTAGCTACCGCGAGTCCGGGCACATGCATTGCTATGAGTGACCGTGATTTGTGTGGCGGGACATGCCAACCGCCATTTGATCATGTGTATATGCCTATCAACCCCGCTATGGTGTCTTGGGCCATGGCGGTGACACACCGCTGCTGCCAGGCGGTAGCTACTGCGAGGGTGCAGCATGACATTGTTGACTATGGGCGTGATAGTGTTGTTTGAGCACGTTTAAGGCACCAATGGACACATCGTGCTGTGTCAATGTCATGGGTCATATCTGTACTTCGAACAGTGGTCACTTACAAAATATCATGGCACTGGATGTAATTTGAATGGGCTAAAGTTAGTAATGACAGCCTTAACTTCAAATCTAACACCAAATGCCACACTGAAAGAACTAATGGGGCACATTACCTCTACACAATTTCATATCTGAGACCACATTTACACACATTTTCATATCTGATCCCCAATTTCATATATGTCACCACATTTTAGCCCCAATTTCATATTTGACCCCCAAATTGATCCCCAATTTCATATGTCACCACATTTTAGCCCCAATTTCATATCTGATCCCAAGATATAGTAACATATTCATATCTCACACAATATGTCACAATACATTACATGAGTTTACAAACATTTCAGCATTATTTTCATTACTCACCACATATGTCACACTGTTGTCTGTTTGGTAACACCTATTACTGCCTTCATGTAATGTTATTGTTCACAGTAGCAAATCCAACAGTATATGTCCACATGGACATGTGTGTGCTCTACATACTCAAGGATGTTAATTACATCACCGGCACACTTGGCATTCTGTACATCCTTATTATTTTTCACTTGTATCTATGCCTTTGGGTATGTTTTGTCTCCATATCTGCAAAATGTTATCACCATTACTTGTGTCATTGTGTCTGGTATGTGCTCATGTTGTTCGGCCTGTCATATGTGATTTTGTTACATGTATATTTCCACAGTTGTGAGTATGTTGATAGTGGATTTGATGTGTGTGGTGTGTTACGTTGGTACTCACCAAGGACAGGTGCATTGACCTTGTTCACATGAAGATTGTTGCCTTGGATGATGGACTGTAGCCAAAAGTGGTGATGGTGCTCACTGACTGGTAACTTTGATATGGCATCTGTGAACAGTAGACGGTGTGCCACAATTGGCTGCACATTGATGTAATACGTGTGCTTTCATGTGCAGTAATTGTGTGCAGTGTTGGCAGGGTGCACAAGTAGGACATGTGTGCAGTGAATTTAAACCAACACGAGTGGATAAGCCTGCTATGGCGTAGTAGCCTTTCTGGGGCACAAGCTGTTCCTGCACAGTGTGGGTGAACTGAAGGTGCTTTTGAATCAAGCTAATGATGGCATCCAAGACAGGTGAGATATACCTTGATAGGGCTGGCTGTGACACTCATCCAACTCTAACTTTTGTTGTTTTGAAGGTACCAGAGGCCAACAAGTGATGCACAGCCAGCAACTTTGTCTGCGGAGGGATGTTGATAGTCCGCTGTGTTGGTCCTGACAGCCTGTGGGGAATGTGGCTCAGGATGCTTTTGATGTTTGCCCTTTAGTACCTGTGTTGTGCAATGACATCCGCTGATGTTATGTGTATGAGGCTGTTGTGTTTTTGTTATGCACTCAGTATATTCATGCGCTGACTTGTAGGTATACTGGTGTGGGTTTGTCCTGCTGGTGTTGTAGGTTGTTTTTGTGGCACTGTTGTGTCTCCAAGCAGCTGGATGATTAGCTCCATGGCAACTGTTGTACTTCAGTTGTGTGTTTGGGCAGTGCTACCTTCATACTGCATGCCATATTGCAACTTAAGTGCAGATTAACGTTTGTCTACAGTCCTTTTGGATCACGTACCTTGTCCACTTTTTGTGTGCCACATTGACAATCTGTTTGCTTGTTGATGATATTGTGCAGTGGTGTCATTGTGTCTTGATCCACGGCGACACAGGATCTGCAAATGCTTTTCATTATTAGTCATTGACTGACTCTGAATTGTGATTAGCAGCATGTATGGCATGTCTACTGATGACAGTGGATATTAGCACAGGCTTGTGGATATGTATGTGAATGTCTCTAAACTTGTGTGGATTTGAAGTAGCTCAAATTCCATAATAAGTCCTTCAGAACTAGACAAATTGTGTTGTTAATGTGTCCCCTGTCATGATTGCACAAGAATGTGTGGCAGGTACAGCAGCCACTTGGAAGCCAGCAGTGTTTCTGTGTCACACATGTCCTGTATCATATACTGTCAGGGCTGTTTACACAAAAGTTTGAAATGTGACTATTAGCATTCACAGAGACAGTTTCCATGTTGGTTGTTCTCACTGTGCGAATACTGAACAAGTTTACAACAATGTTTTCTCAATGTGTCACAACATTTGACTTGCACTGTCTGCTGCATTGTGATGCCAGTAAATGTTTGCGCTGTGTCAATCAAAAGCTACGGATTTGTGCACATATCATGTTCTGTTGCAATGACGTGTCCCCTTTCATCTCACCTAGGAGGCGACCTAATGTGTATCGTCCAGTCACCCTGCTGGCTAACATTGAGGATGATGATGTAATACGCAGGTTCCGTCTGGACCGCACAAACATCCAAGACCTGTGTGCCATGTTGGAGCCACACCTGCGGGCTGGCAGGACATACCCAACAGCAACAACTGAATCGAAGGTGATGGCGGCACTGCATTTCCTGGCTAGTGGTTCATTCCAGGAGATGGTGGGCATTGCAGGGGGGGATGTCTCAGCCCACCTTCAGCAGGGTGCTATAGGATTTCCTGTCGGCCATGATGCAATACAAAGACCGATACATAAGTTTTCCAAGGAGGGTGGCTGTGAAGGCGGATTTTTATGCCCTTGGTCACATCCCTAATGTTGTAGGTGCTATTGACTGCACACATGTTGGCCTGGTTCCACCACAGGCACGGGAACACATATATAGGAATCGTAAACATTCACATTCCATAAATGTGCAGGTGGTGTGCCAGGCCGATATGATCATATCGCATGTCTGTGCCAAGTTTCCCGGCTCTGCACATGATTCCTACATCATGCGCAACAGCATTGTGCCCCAGCTGATGGCCAATCTACTTCCGGAGCGGGCATGGATTGTGGGTGAGTGGGCAGAGTCAAGTTCTGTGCTGTGTGTGCCATGCTGTCCTCTGCCACAGTTGTATCACTTAATCTGTATGTGTTTTTCACACCTAGGTGACTCTGCATATCCCAACAGACCATGGTTGCTGAGTCCACTACGCAATCCTAGGACACCGTCTGATGTCCGCTACAACAATGCCCATGGGAGAACACGTCGGGTGGTGGAGCGAACCTTTGGTCTCCTAAAATCGAGATTTCGCTGCCTGGACAGGACCGGAGGGGCACTCATGTACTCACCCAAAAAGGTGTGTCAGATAGTGGTAGCATGCTGCATGCTGCACAACCTGGCCTTACGGAAAGGAATCCCCCTGATCCAGGACGATGATGACCAGCCGAGGCCCCCACCTGCGATCCCACAAATGTCCAGTGATGAGGATAGTGGAGAGGAGGAAGGTGTCGACCAGCGTCAGCAGCTCATCAACTACTACTTCACTTGAAGGTGAGTGACAATGTACAACTGGTCCATTGTCTGTTGATGTAGTTGTTTGCGTAAAGGTCTATGTGATCTTTATGACTGCATCCTGTTGTTGACTCAGTGCTGGCTGCCTATGTGTTGGGTACAGGGTAGTTTGGCACAGCTACAGGATGTCTATGTTGGTACTGTTGCACATTGTAATGTGTGCATATTGGAGTACGTTGATGACATGTGTTGTGTGATGGCTGTGATGCCACCACCTGACTAGTGACTTTTGTTCTGTTTTTGTTTTGCTAGGTCCCTTCTGCCTCTCCTTGCCTACAGAGAATCCATGCTCCTGTGGCATTGTAACCATGGTAAACATTGCACATACTGTGATAAACATGGAGCAGACACAACTAAATTGGTGCGTTATTGTTGTTTATTTTCAATGGGTATATGTGAGAGGAAAGTGGATATTTACATAAGTGTGAATGGTGAATCAATGAGTTGGCAGTGATGGTAGATGAGACAATCGAGTAGGCACCACATTGATGTGGTGACACAGTCCAACAGACGGATGCCATTACCATGGCAGTGTGGGTACGGACAGTGTACAAAGTCAATGGCAGGGTGTAGAGTGTTGCCATCATGGCTGGCTCTTTGACTGGCGTTTGACAGGTGCTTTGCCACGGGTGAGTCCCAAATTTTTCTTTGGACGGCCCCTTCTTCTTTTGGCAGGGGGGGCATCGTCTGCTGGGCCAGTGGGGTCTGAGGAGTCACCCCTCTCGGTGCCCGCAGGGGTGGATGATGAACTGTCATCCTGCGTGGCAACGGGGGAGGTGGAGGTGTGGTATGTGGCACTGGCCTGTCCCTCTGTACCACCAGAAACTGGCCCATGAGGTCCACGATTTGTCCCATACGGTTGTCCATGGACCTCAGCAGACGTTGGAGCTCCAGGGCATCTTCGTGGACCTGGCCCATTTGTGCCTGTGTGTGTTCATAGGCACCAACAACTCTGGTGATGTTAGCCAGGGCTTCGGTCACAGTGTCCTGTGGTGTTGGAGTCCCACTTGTCCTCCCACCTGCCCTGCTATCACTGACCGGTTGCCTCACCACTCTAGGCACACGCCTACTCTCCCTGCCCTCCGCAGTTGTTGGTGTGGGCTGGGCATCCTCTGGGGCAGGGCGAGTGTTGCAGGCAGCAGTGGTAGTGGTGGTGGTGGTAGTGGTGGTGGTGGTGGCGGCACAGGTCGTTCCAGCAGGGGTCAGCGTTGATGTTGTTGCTGAGGGTGGGGGGGGCAGTGGGGTCATGTGACCTGTTGCACCCTGGCACGCCAGATGGGCGGGCTTGGAGCTCCTCATCCAAAGAATCCAGGAACTCCGCATCAGAGTGTCCATGTTCCGGGGGAGGAGACTGGCTCTGCAGGTTGAGGTTGTCGTCCTCTGCAGTCAGTTGTTGGTCACCTGTGGGACAGAGGGTACATAGTCATTGACTTACACCCATCAGGCTTGCAGTGTTTGATGTCTCTTATTTACATGTTATGCAACACACAGTTAAGTATTTCATTAATTGTATGTCTGCACAGTGATGTGCGTCATGACATGATGTGGAGATACATACATATTTTTCCATGGTGTGACAAGTCATTGGATACCATGCCCCACGTGAAGCTCTTAGTATTAAACTGAAAGGTTGTCATCTGACAACTGGCTGCTATCCAACTTGATGTGATGCATCTTTGCTGATTACTCTTCCTGGCAGATGTTACATATGCACATGTACTAGCCATTGTACCATTGTTATCTCATGCATACCTTTGTAATGTTCTGTGCTTGGATTTCATTGTTCAACAGACCATGCCTGTTTATTGTTACCATGGTCCTTCATGCTCAGCACCCATGGAATTTACAGATAGCATTCGGTGCAGTGCATATATGGTCCCTGATTTGCTTACACATGGGTTTAGTTGAGTCACAGTTCTGTTTCTGTCACAGTTACATATGCTTAGCTGTCTGCATACTATCAATTGCTATTTTATTGGGGTGTATTTTGTTGTGATGTGAGGCCCTTGTGTTGTCATTAGCTCAATGCTTTTGTTGAGGAATGGTGGGGTGCATGCACTGTCTGATTACCTGTCCAGTTGTCCTTTTTAGGTGGACTTTCTGACACATGCTTCTGGGTGGAGGGAGTGCTCCTCCTTCTGAGAGGTGGGACAGGGGTGGCAGGTGGGAGTTGTAGTACAGGCCTCCCTATTCTAAACACACCTCCCTGTAAAGATGGCTACCTACCTGTTAGGTGAGGGTGTAGCACACAATGGCTGCCACATGGTTCTGGGTGGGGGGAGTGGTCCATCCAGCTCAGCTGTGGGACAAGGGGGCCTGGTGGGAGTTGTAGTGCAGGCCTCCCTATTCCAAACACACCTCCCTGGAAATATGGCTACCTACCTGTTAGGTGAGGGTGTAGCACACAATGGCTGCCACATGGTTCTGGGTGGGGGGAGTGGTACATCCAGCTCAGCTGTGGGACAGGGGTGGCTGGTGGGAGTTGTGGTGCAGGCCTCCCACCCCCAAACAGCCCTCCCTGGGAAGATGGATACCTACCTGTCAGTTTGTTTGTGGTGATACAATGTCTACCACATGCTTCTGGGTGGGAGGGAGTGCTCCATCCTGCTGAGGGATGGGGCAGGGTGTGCCTGGTGGGAGTTGTAGTGCAGGCATCCCTATTCCAAACACACCTCCCTGGAAAGATGGCTACCTACCTGTTAGGTGAGGGTGTAGCACACAATGGCTGCCACATGGTTCTGGGTGGGGGGAGTGGTCCATCCAGCTCAGCTGTGGGACAGGGGTGGCTGGTGGGAGTTGTGGTGCAGGCCTCCCACCCCCAAACAGCCCTCCCTGGGAAGATGGATACCTACCTGTCAGTTTGTTTGTGGTGATACAATGTCTACCACATGCTTCTGGGTGGGAGGGAGTGCTCCATCCTGCTGAGGGATGGGGCAGGATATGCCTGGTGGGAGTTGTAGTGCAGGCATCCCTATTCCAAACACAGCTCCCTGGAAATATGGCTACCTACCTGTTAGGTGAGGGTGTAGCACACAATGGCTGCCACATGGTTCTGGGTGGGGGGAGTGGTCTATCCATCTCAGCTGTGGGACAAGGGGGCCTGGTGGGAGTTGTAGTGCAGGCCTCCCTATTCCAAACACACCTCCCTGGAAAGTTGGGTACCTACCTGTTAGGTGAGGGTGTAGCACACAATGGCTGCCACATGGTTCTGGGTGGGGGGAGTGGTCCATCCAGCTCAGCTGTGGGACAGGGGTGGCTGGTGGGAGTTGTGGTGCAGGCCTCCCACCCCCAAACAGCCCTCCCTGTGAAGATGGATACCTACCTGTCAGTTTGTGGTGATCCAATGTCTACCACATGCTTCTGGGTGGGAGGGAGTGCTCCATCCTGCTGAGGGATGGGGCAGGGTGTGCCTGGTGGGAGTTGTAGTGCAGGCCTCCCTATTCCAAACACACCTCCCTGGAAAGATGGCTACCTACCTGTTAGGTGAGGGTGTAGCACACAATGGCTGCCACATGGTTCTGGGTGGGGGGAGTGGTCCATCCAGCTCAGCTGTGGGACAGGGGTGGCTGGTGGGAGTTGTGGTGCAGGCCTCCCACCCCCAAACAGCCCTCCATGTGAAGATGGATACCTACCTGTCAGTTTGTTTGTGGTGATCCAATGTCTACCACATGCTTCTGGGTGGGAGGGAGTGCTCCATCCTGCTGAGGGATGGGGCAGGGTGTGTCTGGTGGGAGTTGTAGTGCAGGCCTCCCTATTCCAAGCACACATTCCTGGAAAGTTGGGTACCTACCTGTTAGGTGAGGGTGTAGCACACAATGGCTGCCACATGGTTCTGGGTGGGGGAAGTGGTCCATCCAGCTCAGCTGTGGGACCGGGGTGGCTGGTGGGAGTTGTGGTGCAGGCCTCCCTATTCCAAACACACCTCCCTGGAAAGATGGCTACCTACCTGTTAGGTGAGGGTGTAGCACACAATGGCTGCCACATGGTTCTGGGTGGGGGGAGTGGTCCATCCAGCTCAGCTGTGGGACAAGGGGGCCTGGTGGGAGTTGTAGTGCAGGCCTCCCTATTCTAAACACACCTCCCTGGAAAGTGGGCTACCTACCTGTTAGTTGAGGGTGTAGCACACAATGGCTGCCACATGGTTCTGGGTGTGGGGAGTGGTCCATCCAGCTCAGCTGTGGGACAGGGGTGGCTGGTGGGAGTTGTGGTGCAGGCCTCCCATCCCCAAACAGCCCTCCCTGTGAAGATGGATACCTACCTGTCAGTTTGTTTGTGGTGATCCAATGTCTACCACATGCTTCTGGGTAGGAGGGAGTGCTCCATCCTGCTGAGGGATGGGGCAGGGTGTGCTTGGTGGGAGTTGTAGTGCAGGCATCCCTATTCCAAACACACCTCCCTGGAAAGATGGCTACCTATCTGTTAGGTGAGGGTGTCGCACACAATGGCTACCACATGGTTCTGGGTGTGGGGAGTGGTCCATCCAGCTCAGCTGTGGGACAGGGGTGGCTGGTGGGAGTTGTGGTACAGGCCTCCCACCCCCAAACAGCCCTCCCTGTGAAGATGGATACCTACCTGTCAGTTTATTTGTGGTGATCCAATGTCTACCACATGCTTCTGGGTAGGAGGGAGTGCTCCATCCTGCTGAGGGATGGGGCAGGGTGTGCCTGGTGGGAGTTGTAGTGCAGGCATCCCTATTCCAAACACACCTCCCTGGAAAGATGGATACCTACCTGTTAGGTGAGGGTGTAGCACACAATGGCTGCCACATGCTTCTGGGTGGGGGGAGTGGTCCATCCAGCTCAGCTGTGGGACAGGGGTGGCTGGTGGGAGTTGTAGTGCAGGCCTCCCTATTCAAAACACACCTCCCTGGAAATATGGCTACCTACCTGTTAGGTGAGGGTGTAGCACACAATTGCTGCCACATGGTTCTGGGTGGGGGGAGTGGTCCATCCAGCTCAGCTGTGGGACCGGGGTGGCTGGTGGGAGTTGTAGTGCAGGCCACCCTATTCCAAACACACCTCCCTGGAAAGATGGCTACCTACCTGTTAGGTGAGGGGGTAGCACACAATGGCTGCCACATGGTTCTGGGTGGGGGGAGTGGTCCATCCAGCTCAGCTGTGGGACAAGGGGGCCTGGTGGGAGTTGTAGTGCAGGCCTCCCACCCCCAAACAGCCCTCCCTGTGAAGATGGATACCTACCTGTCAGTTTGTTTGTGGTGATCCAATGTCTGCCACATGCTTCTGGGTGGGAGGGAGTGCTCCATCCTGCTGAGGGATGGGCAGGGTGTGCCTGGTGGGAGTTGTAGTGCAGGCATCCCTATTCCAAACACACCTCCCTGGAAAGATGGCTACCTACCTGTTAGGTGAGGCTGTAGCACACAATGGCTGCCACATGCTTCTGGGTGGGGGGAGTGGTCCATCCAGCTCAGCTGTGGGACAGGGGTGGCTGGTGGGAGTTGTAGTGCAGGCCTCCCTATTCAAAACACACCTCCCTGGAAATATGGCTACCTACCTGTTAGGTGAGGGTGTAGCACACAATGGCTGCCACATGGTTCTGGGTGGGGGGAGTGGTCCATCCAGCTCAGCTGTGGGACCAGGGTGGCTGGTGGGTGTTGTAGTGCAGGCCACCCTATTCCAAACACACCTCCCTGGAAAGATGGCTACCTACCTGTTAGGTGAGGGTGTAGCACACAATGGCTGCCACATTGTTCTGGGTGGGGGGAGTGGTCCATCCAGCTCAGCTGTGGGACAGGGGTGGCTGGTGGGAGTTGTAGTGCAGGCCTCCCTATTCCAAACACACCTCCCTGGAAAGTGGGCTACCTACCTGTTAGGTGAGGGTGTAGCACACAATGGCTGCCACACGGTTCTGGGCGTGGGGAGTGGTCCATCCAGCTCAGCTGTGGGACAGGGATGGCTGGTGGGAGTTGTGGTGCAGGCCTCCCACCCCCAAACAGCCCTCCCTGCGAAGATGGATACCTACCTGTCAGTTTGTTTGTGGTGATCCAATGTCTACCACATGCTTCTGGGTAGGAGGGAGTGCTCCATCCTGCTGAGGGATGGGGCAGGGTGTGCCTGGTGGGAGTTGTAGTGCAGGCATCCCTATTCCAAACACACCTCCCTGGAAAGATGGCTACCTACCTGTTAGGTGAGGGTGTAGCACACAATGGCTGCCACATGCTTCTGGGTGGGGGGAGTGCTCCTCCTTCTGAGAGGTGGGACAGGGGTGGCTGGTGGGAGTTGTAGTGCTACTTGCCTGGACACATCCAACACAGTTGGTGTTGTGTACCTTTGTGTTGATTCAGATGGGGTGAATGTTAAATCAGTGAGACCTGTGTTTGGTATTGGGGTGCAGATGAAGGTACTTGTGCCTCAGAGATGTAGCTTTGTAGTTGTGCAAGACAGTACATGGCAGTTTCATGGTATACATTAGTTGGTACTTACCAGCCTCCACTCCCGGGTATTCCTTCAAGACTCTCTGGATGCAGTATGGCAAGCACCTTCTCCTCCCACGCAGAGAATGGTTTTGGTAGAATGGGAGGGCCTCCACCAGTCGCATCAGCCAGCTCACGGTTCTTGGCCCTCTTCTTCTTGACAACACTCTTCAGGTCATGCCACCGCCTCTGGATTTCATGCTTGTTGCGGGGCACGTTCCCTACTGCATTGACCTTGTCCACTATCCTTACCCACATGTTTGTTCTTGTGGCTAATGGTGTCTGTTGGACCATACTACCAAAGAGTTGTGGTTCTACTCTAATTATCTCATCTACCATTACTGTCAACTCAGTGTCTGTGAATTTTGGCATTTTCTGTGGTGCCA
Organism: Calotriton arnoldi; assembly: GCA_963921515.1. Lineage (NCBI taxonomy): Eukaryota > Metazoa > Chordata > Amphibia > Caudata > Salamandridae > Calotriton > Calotriton arnoldi. The sequence continues at coordinate 431,205 of CAWUFW010004817.1, forward strand.
TGGTGTGTGCTGTGCTGATGTTTTGGGGTGCAGTTGTGAGGGTGGTGTAGGTGGTGTGTGTGTGTGTGTTGTGGTGGTGGTGTGATGTGTGCAGGTTTAGCTCTCCTTAGTGCTCTGGTGTTGTTTCCTTCTGCTGAGTCGTTTTGCAAAGGATTGTGTTCAGGGAAGGGGCTGGTTTTATGCTCAGCTATGTGGGTGTGTCAAGATGGTGTAATGCTGTCAGGTGTGCGGTGTGGGTTGTCCTGTGATTTGTGTGTTTGAATTTGCCATGGGGGTGTATAATTGGGATTTTTCAGGTTATTTTGGGGGCAGGGCTAGTTGCCTGTGTGCATTTGGTGGCCTTATTGTGTGTTTCTTTCCTTGGCCGCCATTTTGTTGACGGAGCATCCGCAGCGATGGCTCTGCTGCAGGCCTTCCACCGTATCTCACATTCATTACTGTTAGCGACCGCGGCGGTTGGATACAGTGGACCGTACCGCTGTGACATCGGGGATATCATAATATCATTGGCGGTCACTCCGCGTGCCTGGCGGCGGTTTTGTGTGTTTACGCTGTGAAACCGACCGTCGCGGTTGGATTTTCCCCTTCTCCGCCTTCTACGGGCGGTGTTTCGATGCCTCCTACCGCCGCGGTTGGAATATTTTGGCGGTTGATCCTAATAGGGTCGGAGGTGTTTCTGTGGTACCTGCGGACGGTGATTTTCCGCTACCATGGCGGTTGGATTTTTTTCCGCCGGTCATCGTAATGACCCTCTTAGTGCATTAAATTTGCGCTGCAGGCAATATAGGCGTAAGATCCAAGACCACCAAATCATCCGGATACATCAGGCAACTAACATGCCTTCCCCTAATTTTTGGTGAAAATATGTGAGTCGTCCACAAAGCCTGGGGAAGGTCAGCTATGAACAGACTGAACAACATGGGTGCTAAAATGCATACCTGGTGTTAGCCATTTTCTACTGGGAATTTCCTCGACAAACTACCTTTCCCATCAAGATCGACTTCAACCCAGTTATTACTGTGGAGTTTCACAAGGGAATCCAACAGGGCCTCGGATATTTGCCACTGTTGGCGTTTGCACCATAGGGTACCTCTGTCCACCCTGACGAAGTAATGTCCAAAAGTGATATCAAGCGATAGTTACCAGGTTGGGCCGTTTTACCATTTTTTTAAATGGACTTCACTATGGCTCCCTTCCATGATTCTGGGAGAATACTTGCATGTGTAAGCCACTTGAAAAACCCACTCAGAATAGAGCCCCATTTCTGCAGATCTTTCTTAAAAATGACAGATAGCAGGCCATCCGTGTCACCGGCTCTAGAGGGTTTCATATTGCAGATAATTTTAGAAAGCACCTCTGCAGTCTGACTGTTAGCATTGACCTCAACGTCAAATGGTTGGTTAGCTGACAGGACCAATGAATTTCCAAAATGTCTACACCTGTATAAAGAGTAGATAAAAGAAAAACAATTCTCCTTTCTTATTTATGCCTCAAGGGAATATGGAGAGGACAGAGTAACTGAGTTAACCAATCACCAGAAATGTTTACTATTCTATGCTCTATAGAATTTACCATTAAATCCCAGTTTTTTTTTAATTACCTTTTTTTAAGAGCACATATGTTCCGATGTGTGATTTTAGCAGCCTCAATCGCTACTTTAATACTTCATTGGTTGGTTTTAGTTTAAGATGACGACGACACTTATTCAACATCATCTTTCTCCCCTACAATCGTCATCAAACTAATCATTCTCCCCTTCTCTACGACCACAGACCAGCTTTGGGCCAACCCTTGGCCATTTAAAGTGGGCTACTAGCTGTTTCATAAATAAACCATACCAATCAATCCCATTGCCACCTATTTCCATATCTAAAGGCACAAACTTAATAGAGGATAGGGCCTCAAGAGAGTCTTCCGTGATCATAACCTGGATTCTCCGATGATAAACTACCTCTAAGACCATAGTTAAATTAGCACAGGACACACAGGGGGCTTTAAACTCCAAGCTAAGTGTAAAATGATCACTAGCACCTAGACCGCGTACCCTAAGATTTTGTACCCAATGGAATTGGTAAATTGGCACACACATAGTGGATCGGCAGACAAGTTCTAACTGCAGGAATGTCTGCATTACATCTTCCATTTACATTTATCAAATTCTGCTGAAATAAACAATGCAGGGCCTTTGCATTCCCTTCAAATGAGTTTGACCTAAAAATACAGTCAGGGATATTTTGGACCAGCCGCTGCTCCTTTGGGTAATTGTCAACTATTTTAAAGGCAGATTTCTTGTTAAAATCACTCCCTGCAATTAAAAAAGCATTCAGGTAATCCAGTCGCAGATATTGCCTTCATTAGCTAGATTCAGCAGTTCCTGCTTAGACAAAGAGCTACCTGGCGGGACATAAATATGTTCACAGACCATTTGGTTGTACCCCGCAGCATCATTGAAGAGATCAATTAAACAAGCAAGAACCCAGACATAGGAAGTTTGCAACTTACATACTTTCCTTCCACAGCGGACAGATACCAAAATTAATAATCCCCCTACAGCTCTCCCTCTGGCTGAGGCCTTGGCATTCCACAATACAGGAGCAAAATTCTCCACCACTGGGCATTCTAACACCCAGGTTTCCTGAAGGAGCAATGCAGGGTAGTTACTCAGAACCTCTTTAGAGTTTCCCGATTTACTTAAGGATTTAAACCCATGTATGATCCATATCAGGACCGTACCCGGCAATAGATGCCCTATCTCCTACCATTCAATTTCATCTGCTCCTTGATCGCACCGAGCTAAAGTCGGACAACCTTGCATGGCTTTAAAAAAGGGAGGCTATACTTCCCCAGACCTATACCGCTGGAGTGTGGGTCTCTTTTCTTTCCAGGGATTACAGGAATATCTGTTCACTTCGGGATAATGGGGCAGGTCTCGAATACCCCTAGCATAGGCTCGGTCATTTTGAAATGTAATGGTTACCATTCTCTCTTGTGATCCGCCTCCTTCCCACCAGCTCCTATCCTCTCCTGTTCATGGTCCTACACCCAAGGTCCTGGGTAGGATTATCTGATTGCCTTTTTGTCCACTATGTTCTTCAGAAGTGAAGCTTTCCTGAGATGGTCACCCTCCTCCGTCTGGCTAGTAATTACGCACTCATCCACAAAACCATCACACATGCTAATTCCATTTGCTACTTGTGCAGGAACCAATGCTTCGACTAAGCCCTACACTGCCTTAGAGGTGAACACTACACTTGTTAGTTCTGTACCTGCTATAGTCTTAAAGCCAACTAATACCAGATCTCTTGAGGAAGTATTCTTCACACTTTTTATGTTTGAAAAAAATGGCTAAAAGCCTAGATTGTATTCAAAAGACATTGTGCCAAGGACCGCTTCTTCTTCTTAAGCTGGGGTTTAAAGAATAGTCACTGCTGTGGTCTAAGACTAGGGTCGTCCCTCAGCTTCACTATGAGGGATCTTCTAGAAACCACTTTGGCTTCATTTTTGAGGTTTGCTTTTATTAGTCGAGGGTTTAGATGGAGATCTTTTAAGATGGGTTCCTCCCCGAATTGCCTACTTTCTTTCCTGATCTTTTTAAATTTAACGAACTCTAACACAACTACTTTAATCTTTCTCCAGTCCAGTACTACACTTTTTTGTTGCTTTTATTTCCCTCAGTGCTAAAAATAAAACAATTAACAGATTAGCATTTTGATTGCATAATTAATAATGCATTCCTGCTTAAATTTGGAAAATACCTTAATATGACTTACTTGGTTTTGACCATAAAATCCCAATTTACGGTTCAATAACTTCTTCAAATAACATGAATGCCTGTAAACTGTGTTTAATAAACCTGTTTACATGATTCAAACACACACTTAGCATTTTTCAAAAATTGCATGCTAGAAATAATTTTTATAACTTAACATATAGGGGCGGATCTACAAGAAACTAACGCAGCGCAGTGCCGCAAGTCATTTTGCTGTGTTGCGCTGCGTTAGTTTCGAAGCACAGGGATGCAACATATTTACAACAATATGTTGCATCTCTGTGCTTCCCCCTGCGCTGGCGCACAAACTGCTGCCATGCGCTGGCGCAGGCACCCTTGCACCATGGTGCAAGGATGCCTGCGTCGTGGGGAGATTGTTTTTGTGCAGGAAGGGGCACCTTCCTGCACAAAAACAATCAAGTGAGGTGATTTCCTCTTCCAATGTGTACTGTAGAAGGAGCACGCATTGAAAGAGAAAAAAAACGAGGAGAAATTAAAACATTTCTCCTCGTTGCACCTCGCTACGCCACCCCTAGGGTAGCGTAGCATTCTGATGCATTTCCAGATTAACGATTTCTCATAAATCTGGAAATGCATCAGTGGACATGGGTGTTGCGTGGGAACACCCACAGCAACACCCATGTCACGCCCCTAACACGCAAAGTGTTGCGTGAACAGGAGCGATATTTACAAGCACAGGTTAAGTCACGCAGGGTGACTTTACCTGTTCTTGTAAATATCACTTAGCAGGCTGCGCCACCGGTGCGCCACGCAACGTGATGCACCGGCGGCGCAAGGGGCTTGTAAATCTGCCCCATAGTGCTTCAGGCCACAGGTTTTAAGTCACAGAAAGCAAGCACAGGGAGGAGCTTCAGCCTCTCTGGGAGTCAAGGAGACAAGGCTGAATAGCTGGGAAGAGGTGAGGAACAGAGATGCTTGTCTCACCTTTGGAGTTATGAGTGGAGTCCCCCTCAAGATCACAGGAAGATTGAAAGCACTGGAGTGGACCAGTGTGGGTAGATTTTTCACTCTGCCTCTGACGTCCAGGCCTCTGTCAGTGAATCCCATCCGGGATGTGGCAAAATTAGCAGACACACACCTGCTTTAGAATTTAGGAGCCATCCGTGAAGGGGTTCCTATATAACACTATATATCCACGCGTCATTTTCTGAGCCCCATGGAATCTATCACCCGTTAACATTTAAAAGATATGTAACGTGGTAAGTGCCAGAGCACATAAAAAAGTCCATAAATGGATTAGGTACTCCGAGTATAAAGTCCATCCAGTTTTTGATCTTTTTGTATGAAGTTGCTTTTATTTCATGTATGTTTTTCCAAACAGAGACAGCCAGTATCTGTTGTATACAAGCAAAAGCAGCCGACACGTGTTTTGTCCTTTGGACTTTTTCAAGGCTGGGGGTCCCGTAGTCAGGACATAATCCACAACTAGAATGAGAAGTGCGTCCGAAATCTTGTCAAGAATCTTAGTCTCAAGTAAAAGCAAGTCTCCACTTCCAATAGGGTCCAAACTGATCCTGTGTGACCGGAGCCGCTCTCTAAGCATCTAAATTATTGCTTAGTCGAGCATGTACGGCCTTGATAAGCCTGAAGGAATGTAGTGCAGCCATGCATGGGGCTGGGCAAAGAGTGCAATCATTTAAAAGATACACTGTCGTTTTTCATAAGAATGCTATTTTTCAACTCTAAGTTGTTCCATACCCAGTCCTGATGAGGACCCTATTAGATTAATGGAATTACCCGTTCTTTAAGATGGTCCACACATCGACGATTCTAGATATTGCCTGCATTGTAACTTCTCCTGGTTGGCCATTTTTGGACTTATGACTATCAGCCCATTGAAGAGAGAGTAGAAAATTGTGACATAATGGGCAGGCTGGCTAACAGAATCTGAATCTTGTGATTTTATGTATATGTACAGTCAGTTTTTGTTTCACTGCAGGTGCACTTTTGCAGTCAACACTTATGGAGCACCTTGTGGTTGTACTAAATGATTCATCGTTATTTAATTATCATTAATATATGACATTTACTTTGGTTGGGCCTACATGTTTTCAGATTAATTTCCATGTTTGAGTTTATTTTATGAGCATTTGTGCAATCATAGACTTTTTGATTTGGCATAAGTTTGAATCCAACAGAACCATTGTTTGATAGACCACAGGTTTTAGGTCGAGCCTGCAACAGCACATGTGATTCATGAGCTCTTGCCTGCGAGACATATTGTTTACAATAAAGGACTTGGAGCCCAAGCATTGCTTATCATTCACTGGCTTCATTGTCACTCTTCTTTGCTGACTCCTACTTGACCAGCACATGCCAAGCTTCACTTCCTTTTTGTGGAGCATGGACCAAGAACAGATTGATTCCGCTTAATTAGCACCTTTCAGCTGCTCGTGCTGTTATTGAAGTACTATTTCTTCTCCCTCCATCCTCTCCCCCATGTGCATGGTGCTTCTTTAAACTCCCACCCATCCCTTCTCCATGTTGCTGCCCCCCCTGGTATTCCCTCCCTCCTTCCTCCCCTGCACCTCCTTCATTTTGTTTTCCCATACCTCTTTACCCAAAACGTCTGTGGTGTTGCTTCCTCCTTCCTGCTTTCTATTGTTGCTACTCCCTTCCTTATCCGCCGCACCTCCCTCGTGTGGCTTGCCTCCCCTCATGTTTTTTTAACATATAGCAGCACAGTGATGCATGGAATGCTTGAATTAATCTCAGCCACTGGTAATTACTCATGGTCACATCCCAGTCTATCGCTATTTTGCACACCATGCCACCTCAGTTTGGACTCAGTCATATGCAAATCAGTCTCAACCCTGTTCCAATAAGAAGAGTTTAGTCAAACTCACCAGGGGCTGAGAATAATTCGAGCATTCCATCCATTACTGTTTTGTATACTTCAGAGTTAAGCTCCAAGTGGGACGGGCATACCCAGACATGGATTAAGTGCATACTGTGCCACTGGAATCAAGCTATATGTGACTGAGGAGCCCTAATAAAAGCAAAACTAGTCTTGAGTTGCATGTATTCCGGTTCAGAGAGGACTTGGCCTGGCAGTTCGGGTTGGACTGATTCTAGGGTCACGACTAATGCAAATAAGCTGCTGTCCCAGAAATAAGTACCAGTGCCCCTTCTGGCAAACACAGGTATAAATTAAGCACTGCATAAACAGACAATCCTGCTACGCGCCAAACAGCCCTGCTACACAGAAGGCTACGACCCGGTGCTGCTCCATCCATGCAACTCATCCTTTGCTTCTGTCCTCTTGGTATCTTCGGATCATGTGACCAACCCTACTTCCCTCAAACACAGCCCTGGCAGAGACGTCTAGGGTCCCTTCCAGGTACTCTGAGTCAGAGGGTTCAGCAATCCAAACACAAATGAATTTCACTTGAAAAATGTATCAGCTTAGGTTAACCTCAGTTTTCTGCTTGGTCTGCATTGTTGCTTCAAAGTGAGTCCTTACCCATGCAGGCTGTAATGAACAAGTCTGTTGAGTAATAGAATGCCTACACACCGTTTAATAATCCCTTCTTTACTAAAAAACAATGGTATAGAAATGCACTGTAAATCCTCCTTAATTCGACTAAAATATTTCCTCCTTGGCCATGTTCTGCAGTGACAAACAGTAGTTCGATATTTCTTTTTAAAAAGTTGTTATGCTGCCTTCTGAAAGGGCCCACTCAAGCACTGTTGTATTCAGTGATTGAAGTGCATAAAAAGTATGGAGACTATGATCCTGAGACCAATGGGGGCGGGTCGGAGAGTGTGGGGGCAGGACCAGAGACATGACTGAGAAAAACCAAAATAGTGCGCAACTATTTTGTCAGCCTTTCACCTTCCAATAAATACATATAAAATAGAACATACAGACCTTAAATGAAAAATAAATGCGTTAAAGTAGTCAGTGGCAAATACACTCTTATATGTACGAAAAGCTCCACAGGTTAATGCAATCACGGCAGATGTCTTTGTGTGTAACCAGACAGTCACGGAACTGAATTCTGGTTGGTGCAGTGGGGAATGACATATTTATATATAGTCCTACAAAGTCCCAGCCTACAACTTAAAGCACTATCAAGTCATTATTTCAAAACTGTATTACACAGAGCAAAAGGTAGACTGCCACAAAACATGCAAAGAGAATTGTTTTAAGATAAAACAAGTTTCCAGTACTATGACCCACTCCCGAACTCAACTGGTAACACCCTTACTTCACATCTCCAAAAATAAGTCTTTGTCACCATGAAGCCTCAAATGACTCCATCATTTAAAGTCAAGCAGCCTTTTGATGTTCTGATTGACCAATCACACTCATTTATGATTCTTTCAAGAAGCAGGCACCCTGTTGAGAAAGCTTGTTTCTTCACTCGCTGTCTGCCTCTCTCTTGTTGACATCATAGTGTGGAAGCCTTTTCTAAATATGCAATTTTTGTTGCCAAATTATTTTTTAATATTAATGATTTCTATGATGAATATAGTTGCTACCGATGAATTAATAATGTTGCACTTGATACAATTTTATTTAGGGGTTTAGAAGTGCGTTTATTAACATAGATTAGCTTTGCCACAATTCAGTAGTGACATCATTTTATTAAAATTGATGCAATCAATCAATCAATCACGGCATTTATAGAGCGCGCTACTCACCCGGGAGGGTCTCAAGGCGCTGGGGGAGGGGGTAAGTTACTGCTCGAACAGCCAGGTCTTGAGCTGCTTCCTGAAGGAGAGATGGTCCTGGGTTCGCCGAAGGTGAGTGGGGAGGGAGTTCCAGGTCTTGGCTGCCAGGTAGGAGAAGGATCTTCCTCCGGCGGTGGTTCTGCGGATGCGTGGTACGGTGGCGAGGGCGTGGCTGGTTGATCGTAGCTGGCGTGTGGGCGTGTAGAAGGTCATGCGGTCGTTGAGGTACTTTGGGCCCAGGTCGTGGAGGGCCTTGTGTGCGTGGGTGAAGAGTCTGAACGTGATTCTCTTGCTGACGGGGAGCCAGTGCAGGTCTTTCAGGTGTCCGGTGATGTGGCTGTGTCGGGGGATGTCCAGGATGAGTCGTGCGGAGGCGTTCTGGATGCGCTGGAGTCTTTTTTGAAGTTTGGCTGTGGTTCCGGCGTAGAGGGTGTTCCCATAGTCCAGTCGGCTGGTGACGAGTGCCTGGGTGACGGTCTTCCTGGTTTCAGTGGGGATCCATCTGAAGATCTTGCGGAGCATGCGCAGGGTGTTGAAGCATGAAGATGAGACGGCGTTGACTTGTCTGGTCATCGACAGGGAGGAGTCCAGGATGAAGCCCAGGTTGCGTGCGTGGTCCGTTGGCTTGGGCGCGGTGCCCAGGGCCGGGGGCCACCAGGAGTCGTCCCAGGCGGAGGGTGATGAGCCCAGGATGAGGACTTCCGTCTTGTCTGAGTTCAGTTTGAGGCGGCTGTTCCTCATCCAGTCGGCGACGTCTCTCATCCCGTCGTGTAGGTTGGCTCTGGCGGTGGTGGGGTCGTTGGTGAGGGAGAGGATCAGCTGGGTGTCGTCGGCGTAGGAGATGATGTTGAGGTTGTGTTGGCGTGCGATGGCTGCGAGGGGGCTCATGTAGACGTTGAAGAGGGTTGGGCTGAGTGAAGATCCTTGTGGAACGCCGCAGATGACTTCGGTGGCTTCGGATCTGAACGGGGGAGGCGGACTCTCTGGGTTCTTCCGGCGAGGAACGAGATGATCCATTCCAGTGCTTTCTCTCGGATTCCGATGTTGCTGAGGCGCTTCACTAGGGTGCGGTGGCAGACGGTGTCGAACGCCGCGGAGAGGTCCAAGAGGATGAGGGCAGCTGTTTCCCCGTTGTCGGTTAGGGTTCTGATGTCGTCGGTGGCTGCGATAAGGGCGGTCTCGGTGCTGTGGTTGGCCCGAAACCCGGACTGCGAGGGGTCGAGGGATCCATTCGTCTCGAGGAAGGCGGCAAGCTGTCTGTTGACGGTCTTCTCGATGACTTTGGCCGGAAACGGAAGGAGCGAGATGGGACGGTAGTTCTTGAGGTCGGTGGGGTCCGCCGTTGGTTTCTTCAGGAGGGCGGTAAGCTCGGCGTGCTTCCAGCTCTCCGGGAAGGTGGCGGTGTGGAAGGAGGAGTTGATGATGTCCCGGAGATGGGGTGCGATGGTGGCGTCGGCTTTGTTGAAGACGTGGTGTGGGCAGGGGTCGGTTGGTGATCCGGAGTGGATGGAGTTCATCGTGCGGGTGGTGTCTTCGGTGCTGATCGGGGTCCAGTTGCAGAGGGTGGTGGTGGCGGGCGTTGGTTCGGCGGTAGGGTGCGTGGTTTGTGCGTCGAAGCTGTTATGTATGTCGGTGATCTTGCGGTGGAAGAACGCGGAGAGTGAGTTGCAGAGGTCTTGCGAGGGGTGATGTCGTTGTTTCCGGCGCTGGGGTTGGAGAACTCTTTGACGATGCTGAAAAGTTCCTTGCTGTCATGGGCGTTGTTGTCCAGTCGTTCTTTGAGTGCCGACTTCTTGGTGGCACGGATCAGCTGGTGGTGTTTGCGGGTGGCGTGCTTGAGGGCGGTCCTGTTGTCTGTGGTCTGGTCGAGTCGCCAGGTTTTCTCGAGAGAGCGGCAGTTCTTCTTGGATTCCTTGAGTTCGTTGGTGAACCAAGGGGTTTTCTTGCTTCCGGGTCTGCTGGGAGGGTTTTTAGTGGTGCGAGGTCGTCGGCGCAGGCGGTCAGCCACTTGGCGAGGTTGCTGGCTGCTTCGTTTGGGTCCGTTGTGTTGGTGGGTGTGTTCTGGCTGAGGGAGGCGGTGAGCTGCTCGGCGGTGATCTTGCTCCAGCTCCGGCGGGGAGCCTGTTGCGGGTGGTGGTGGGTCGCAGTCTTTCTGAAGCTGAAGTGGACGCAGCTGTGGTCGGTCCAGTGGAGTCCGGTGGCGTGGCTGAAGGAGATGTGCTTGCTGGACGAGAAGACGGGGTCAAGCGTGTGGCCGGCGTAGTGCGTTTGATGCTGTTTTAGTGTTCCGTTTGTCTTGCTTCTGATCACTACCCCGCCAAATCAATGTCCCCCTGCGTATCTTCTCTCCCCACAGTCTTCATGGAGCACAGAACACGGCGACCCAATTAGTTGGTTTCCATAGAGAGACTGTATAGAGAATGACACTTTATTTGTCTTCCTAATGTAACTTTCTGAAGGACACTTCCGCTGGAGGTCCTGGTGTAGGCCTGCTAGAACACAATAGTTGCTATGAGTCTTTGTTTGAAAATCTTTACATTATGTTGTCCCTGTGGAAGCTCATGGAAGATTTCCTCTGCTTTGCAAATTGGGTTTTGTTAGACCTGGCATCCTTGGCGTGGGTCTCCCTTCCATTTTTTCGTAATGCCTCCACTGTTGCCGATATGTTTTTGCTGGACTAGATGCTCATGGGCACTTTGCCGCTGCTAATCAGTGCCAAAGTGCAAGTGCTCCCTATCGTTAATTGATGTATGTATTAGTGACTCCATGATTGGATGATTGGTTTACTTGTCAGTCCCTAGTACAGTGCACTCAGTGTGCCCAGGGCTTGTAAATCCAATGCCGCTGGTGGGCTTGCAGCACTGGTTGTGCCACCCACAGAAGCGGCTTGTAAAATGTGTCTCAGGCCTGCCATCGCAGAGCCTGTGTGCAGCCTAGGGCTGCCATGTCGACTTGGTGAGTGCACTCACTTACCAGTCCCTAAACCTTCCCTTTACTGCATGTTGGTCACCCCTAAAGTAGGCCCTAGGGCAGGGTGCATTGTAAGTACAAGGTAGGACATGCCCTGGTGTGTGTGGCATGTCCTAATAGTGAATTACAGCCATTTTCGTTTTTCACTATTGCAAGGCTACCTGCTCCCCATAGGCCAGAATGGGCAGACTGACTATTACACCTTATAGTCAGAACTGACCCAGGGAACATGGTAGAAAAACGAATTTAGTATGCCTGAACTCAGGATGATAAAATACATCTTTTAGTGAAGTTGGTTTTAACATTCTGTGTTTGAAAATACCACTTTTAGAAAGTGGGTATTTTCTTGCCTAACTATCCAAGCCTGCCTCTGCTAGGTTGTGTATTCCTTGTGTATTCCTTGATATTGAGTGACAGGGGCTGGGGGTGGCTACAGGAGACAGGGTGAGTCAGTGCAGGGCTGAATAGAAAGATCTGCATCCAGAGTGGAGGGAGGAGTTGCACCTGGGTCTGAATAGGGCTGTGCCTGCCTTCCACAATGCTGGCTCCACCTCCTGCCGGGCGGCTGAGCACTCTGCCCCACATTCTGAAAGGAAAGAAGGAGTCAGAAAAACAAAGTGCTCCAGAACTGACCAGAACTGGTTTTGGACTAGGCAGAGGCCTCTCTGCCTCCAGAGAACAAAGAGAATCAGGGTACAAGAGGGGCACCCAGACCCCAGGAAGATTAGATCACTTTTGGGAACAAGAAGAAACCTTTGCTGAGGAGCGGAACCAAGAAGAAACTGAGGAGAGACTATCCCTAAGCCTGAAGTGCTGCTTGGGGGATTGGCCTGCAGTGGTTTGCCTGACTGCCAAAGAAAGGAGAAAGGAACTTTTGCTTTGCTGTGACTTTCATCAACTTGTGAAGGATCTCCAAGGGCTTGGAAGAGAGCTTGCCCCCTGACCGAAGTCCCAGGACCATTGGACTTCACCCCTTTGTGAATTGCTGCTGGAAACTCTGTTTCAGTGGCTACAGAGGTAGGGAGCTGTGACCGACTCTCACGACCGACTCGGTGTCCTGTAAGCACCGCATCGAAGCACCGTCTCGCCTTGCAACGCACGGCCCTGGTCTCACCGACTCCGTCAACGAGCCGCTGCCTGCACCGCATCGAGGGACAACGCGTCCTGCAATGCTTCGCTACGCCGAATCGAACTGGTCCGACCGACACGGTCACTGCTGCTGAGTTCGAGTCCTGTGACCGCACCGGAGTTGGGCACCGCTCGCACGCTTTGCGACGCACCGCCCGACTCGCACCGCTGTCCGGACTGATCGACGCCAGCTCCTGAATCCGGCTTCGTCGCCGCACCGCAACCTGCCAGCACCGCATCGAAGCACCGTCTCGCCCTGCAACGCACAGCCCTGGTCTCACCGACTCCGTCTCGACGACGTCAACGAGCCGCTGCCTGCACCGCATCGAGGGACAACGCGTCCTGCAACGCTTCCATTTTTGCATCACGACCGCGACGAACAGCCATCCGGCTCGCACACCCGTGCCTGCCGCTTCAAGTAAAGGTACTGTGACCGAGTCTGTCTACGCTGTGTTGGCCCGTCTCGACGCGGTCAGCTGGATTTGTTAGACTCTGTTTGTTCTCGACACCGCCGTAGCCGGAGGAGGCTACCGACTCGCACAGAACCTTGAATTAAGCCTTTTTGATCAGAACTAAGCACTCTTGACAGTATTGTGGATTATTTTTGTCGTTTATGGTCTTGTGATAAATCTATATAAAGTATACCTATTTTTATAAATATATAACCTGTGTGGTGTCCATTTGTAGTGTTGTCACTGGATTACTGTATGTGTTCACAAATGCTTTACACACTGCCTCTGAGATAAGCCTGTCTGCTCGTGCCAAGCTACCAAGAGGGTGAGCAGGGGTTATTTTGGGAGTGTACCTACTTTCCCTGACTAGACGCAAGGGTCCCTATTTGGACAAAGGTACCTACCTCTGCCAACTAGAGACCCCCAAATCTAACATTGGTGGTCAGCGGTGAGGATTCTGGACTTGCATTTGTGACTCATGTACAGTGATTGGTGAACACTACTTAGTGAGTGCAGACCAAAACGCAACCACATACTTTTATAGCATTTTTTCTGGGATTTCCTATTTTTGCAAATGCCAAGTTCAGTCACTATGGAGAAACCAGCATCAGTAGCCTCTGTTGAATGTGATTGGGAAGAAGAGAGGCTAGAATGCTACACCCTTAAGCAGCTCAAGCAATTCTGCAAAAAGTTTAAAGTGTCCATGACCGGGATCTCCAGGAAGGAGGACCTCCAAAAGGCGCTGAGGGCCTGAGTCGAATCAAGGAGTGCCCCTGTGTAGGGGGCTGAGAATGCAGAAGGGCAGCTGGAGGGGCTATTGGGTCTAGGGGTAGAAGACCACCTTCCCCAGTAGGTAGCAGTGTTTCTGCCAGAGGACTGTCTCCAGAGGAGTTGGAGGACAGGAAAGAGAGTAGGATGCACGAAATGGAGCTGACTAAGCTCAAGCTGAATGGGCAGTTAGAATTCGAAATGCAAACCAGGAAATTAGCCCTAGAGGAAAAGAAAATGCAGTTTGAACATGAGAAAGTTTTGAGGGAGTTGGAATTGAAGGCCAAGAGCTTAGAGATTACTCCCTCTGGTGGCAGTGTACCGCCTGTGCCTGTTGAAGCTAGGGTGTATATTCCCAAAGATGTGGTGAAGGAGTTTTTTAAAAATGATGACACTGGGCAGTGGTTCAAAGCCTATGAGGTAGCCATGTCTTCCCACCGGGTCCCTGAGAAGGATTGGGGAGCGGGATTGTGGGGACGGTTCCTCAGTGAAGGGCGGGATACCTTGTTGGATTTACCCTCTGAAGTCTATAATTCGTACAGCCACATGAAGGATGCCTTAATGACAAGGTATGGTTTGACCCCTGAGCTTTATAGGCAAAGGTTCAGGAACTGTAGTAAGATTGAAAGCAGTACCTGGGTTGAATATGTGACCTTCTTTTGCAGAGCCTTGGATGGTTGGGTAAAGGGTAGCAAAGCGACTGATTTTCAGGCGCTCTTTGATTTGATTGCCTGGGAGCACTTGTCCGGTAATTGTTTTCCTGAGCTACGCCAGCACCTGATTGATAGTAAGCTGACTAACCCTAGGCAGCTTGCTGAGGAGGCGGACCGCTGGGTGAGTACCCGGGTCCACAAGGGTCACGTGGGAGACTCCGCCAAGGGTGGGCAGGGTCCCCAGCAGAAGAGTGGGGGGACAAGGGTAAACAGAAGGAGTTCCATAAAGGGCCCCAAAGTAGACCCCAAGGGAACCAAGGGAAAGGTTCCCAGCCTCCCCCTGAGAAGAAGCCAGTGGCCCTGACAGGCCCCCTGTTCACCAGGGACCACTGGTGTGTTACAAGTGTGGCGCCCCTGGCCACAAGGCAAACGATCCTCGTTGCCCTTTGCATGGAAAACCAGCACCCACCAGTGCAGTCCCCCGGCAGTTGGCTAGTGTAGCCCTGGGGGAGGAGTTGGGTGCCCAAGGTGGGGGGGATCCCACAGTGTTTTCCATTGTCTCATTAGGAGACTCTGAGATGGTCCCTAGGACCCCGCTGCCTGGGAACATTAAGAAATACAGGCAGTGGGTGACCATCAATGGCCATAGGGTGGAGGCTCTGAGAGACACAGGAGCCAGTGTGACAGCTGTCAAGTGTCACCTGGTGTCTAAGGAGCAGGTTATCCCTGATGCATTCTATCCGGTTGTTGCCGCTGACAACACAGAGAGTCACTGCAAGGTGGCTCAGGTTCCCTTTGAGTGGGGGGTCTCGGGTACTCTTCAAGTAGCTGTGAGGCCAGCCATGCCTGTTGACTGTTTGTTAGGGAACGATTTGGAGAGCTCACCTTGGGCTAAGGTGGAGCGGAGTGCGCATTTGGAAATGTTGGGCTTGCCTGATTGGGCATGTGTGACCACCCGGTCAATGGCAGCTAAAGGTGTTCAAGAGGACCTGGAGCCTGAGAGGGAGGCCCAGGTGCCTGCCGGAGAGAGAGGAGGCAGGGGGCGCGGGAAACCGGCCCCCGAAGTTCCCACGGTCCAGGAGGAGGCAGACCCTGAGGGGGATGCCCTGGAGCCTACAGGGGAACAGGTAGCTGAACTGGGGGACCTACCTGAGCTGACCCAATGGCAGCAAGAAGGAGGACCCTCCAGGGAAGAGTTCTGCGAGGAGCAGAACACATGCCCTTCTCTCGTGGGTCTGAGGCAACAGGCCACAGACCAGGCAGCAGGTGATCAGTCTGGATCACATTGGGTTTACTGGGAGAATGGTCTCCTGTATTCAGAGCCTAAGGTTGCTGAGCCTGGGTCAGCCCGTGTGCTGGTGGTACCCCAGCGCTTCAGAGCCTTCCTACTGGGGTTGGCTCATGATGTACCGTTAGCAGGACATCTGGGGCAGGACAAGACCTTTGACAGGCTTGTTACCCATTTCTATTGGCCCCAGATGCGCAGGAGTGCCGCCACTCACTGCAGGACATGCCAGACTTGCCAGGCAAGTGGAAAGAGTGGGAGGAAGCACAAGGCTCCTCTCCAGCCATTTCCTGTGGTCAGCACCCCCTTTGAACGGGTGGGTATTGACATTGTGGGGCCACTGGACCCCAAGACAGCCATGG
Organism: Calotriton arnoldi; assembly: GCA_963921515.1. NCBI lineage: Eukaryota > Metazoa > Chordata > Amphibia > Caudata > Salamandridae > Calotriton > Calotriton arnoldi. Next base: position 447,290 of record CAWUFW010004817.1, read on the forward strand.
GCAACAGGTTTATCCTGGTCTTGGTGGACCATGCCACCCGGTACCCTGAAGCCATCCCTCTGAGGACAGTGACGGCCCCCGTGGTGGGACGGGCACTGATGGGAATTTTCTCACGTGTGGGATTCCCTCAAGAGGTGGTGTCTGACAGAGGTACCAACTTCGTGTCCAAGTACATGAAGTCCCTGTGGCAGGAGTGCGGTGTAACTTACAAGTTCACCACTCCTTACCACCCTCAAGGAAATGGGCTGGTTGAGAGATTCAACCGGACTCTCAAGGGCATGATTATGGGTCTGGAAGAACCCATGAGGCGTAAATGGGACGTCCTCTTACCATGCCTGTTGTTTGCATACCGGGAGGTGCCACAGAAGTCTCTAGGGTTCAGTCCCTTTGAGCTCCTCTATGGACACCCGGTGCGAGGACCTCTGAGTTTGGTCAAGGAAGGCTGGGAGCAATCTCCTAGGAAACCTCCCCAGGATGTATACAGTTACATGCTGGCCTTCAGGAACCAGACTAGGCGTTTCAGAGAACTTGCTGAGGCAAATCTGGAAGCCAGCCAGGAGGAGATGAAGCGGTGGTACGACCAAAATGCCACTCTGGTAGAGCTTCAGCCTGGTCAGAAAGTGTGGGTCATGGCCCCTGTGGAGCCTTGTGCGCTCCAGGACAGGTGGACCGGCCCTTTTACGGTGGTGGAGCGCAAGAGTCCAGTTACCTATTTGGTGGACTTGCAGTCTACCAGGAACCCCTTGCGGGTCCTGCATGTGAACCGCCTGAAGCCCCACTTGGAGAGGTCCCAAGTGGGCATGCTCTTAGCTACAGATGATGGAATGGAGGAGGAGACCGAGCCTCTTCCTGACCTCCTGTCAGCCCGAGAGCAAGATGGATCAGTGGAGGGAGTAAACCTCTCTACCTCCCTGACACCTGAGCAGCAGGGTGACTGTCGCCAACTGTTGGGACAGTTCCCTGACCTGTTCTCCCTGGTTCCCAGTGTCACTCATTGGTGCGTCCATGATGTGGACACTGGGGACAGTCTTCCTGTGAAGCACAAGGCTTACAGGGTGACTGACAGGGTCAGAGCCTGCATCAAGGAGGAGGTCTCCAAGATGTTTGCGCTAGGGGTAATTGAGTCCTCTAACAGCCCTTGGGCCAGCCCAGTGGTCTTGGTTCCAAAGGCTGCCGCGCCTGGTGCCACCCCAGAACTCCGGTTTTGTGTGGACTACAGGGGACTCAATTCCGTCACCAGGACTGACGCCCACCCCATCCCCCGAGCTGATGAGCTCATAGATCGGTTAGGGGCTGCGCGGTACCTCAGCACGTTTGACTTAACGTCTGGGTACTGGCAGATCGCCTTGACTGATGGGGCAAAAGAGATGTCAGCATTCTCCACACCAGATGGGCACTACCAGTTCCGGGTGATGCCCTTTGGGATGAAGAATGCCCCTGCCACCTTTCAGAGGTTGGTCAACCAGGTGTTGGTTGGACTGGAGGATTTCAGTGCCGCCTACCTGGATGACATCGCAGTGTTCAGTTCCAGTTGGGAAGAACATCTGCGTCACCTCTGGGAAGTGTTGATGGCGCTGCGGAGGGCAGGCCTCACAATCAAGGCGAGTAAGTGCCAGATTGGGCAGGGTTCTGTGGTGTACTTGGGACACCAGGTTGGGAGCGGCCAGGTGGCGCCCTCCAACCGAAAATTGATACCATTCTGGCTTGGGAGCCCCCAAGACCCAGACAGAGGTGAGAGCCTTCCTAGGACTCACCGGGTATTACCGGAGATTTGTCAAGGGGTATGGCAGCATTGTTGCCCCCTTGACCGAGCTGACTTCCAAGAAGCAGCCCAGGAAAGTGATTTGGACTGACGCCTGTCAAAAAGCTTTTGACACCTTGAAGACTGCCATGTGCACGGCGCCTGTGCTCCAGGCACCAAACTTCTCCAATGAGTTCATTGTTCAAACCGACGCTTCAGAGCATGGTGTAGGGGCTGTTCTATCACAGATCAATGAGGAGGGCCTAGACCAACCTGTAGCCTTCATCAGTAGGAGGTTACTTCCATGGGAACAGAGATGGAGTGCTATTGAGCGTGAGGCATTTGCTGTGGTCTGGGCACTGAAGAAGCTGAGACCATACCTGTTTGGGACTCACTTCCGGGTTCAGACAGACCACAGGCCCCTCAGATGGTTGATGCTGATGAGGGGTGAGAATCCAAAGCTGTTGAGGTGGTCCATTTCCCTACAGGGGATGGACTTTACGGTGGAACACCGCCCTGGTACAGAACACGCCAATGCTGATGGACTGTCCAGATTTTTCCGCCTTAGCGATGAGAACTCCCTAGGGGTAGGATAGTTCTCCCCACATTTCAGCTGGAGGGGACACGTGTTAGACCTGGCATCCTTGGCGTGGGTCTCCCTTCCATTTTTTCGTAATGCCTCCACTGTTGCCGATATGTTTTTGCTGGACTAGATGCTCATGGGCACTATGCCGCTGCTAATCAGTGCCAAAGTGCAAGTGCTCCCTATCGTTAATTGATGTATGTATTAGTGACTCCATGATTGGATGATTGGTTTACTTGTCAGTCCCTAGTACAGTGCACTCAGTGTGCCCAGGGCTTGTAAATCCAATGCCGCTGGTGGGCTTGCAGCACTGGTTGTGCCACCCACAGAAGCGGCTTGTAAAATGTGTCTCAGGCCTGCCATCGCAGAGCCTGTGTGCAGCCTAGGGCTGCCATGTCGACTTGGTGAGTGCACTCACTTACCAGTCCCTAAACCTTCCCTTTACTGCATGTTGGTCACCCCTAAAGTAGGCCCTAGGGCAGGGTGCATTGTAAGTACAAGGTAGGACATGCCCTGGTGTGTGTGGCATGTCCTAATAGTGAATTACAGCCATTTTCGTTTTTCACTATTGCAAGGCTACCTGCTCCCCATAGGCCAGAATGGGCAGACTGACTATTACACCTTATAGTCAGAACTGACCCAGGGAACATGGTAGAAAAACGAATTTAGTATGCCTGAACTCAGGATGATAAAATACATCTTTTAGTGAAGTTGGTTTTAACATTCTGTGTTTGAAAATACCACTTTTAGAAAGTGGGTATTTTCTTGCCTAACTATCCAAGCCTGCCTCTGCTAGGTTGTGTATTCCTTGTCTGGAGATTGAGTGACAGGGGCTGGGGGTGGCTACAGGAGACAGGGTGAGTCAGCGCAGGGCTGAATAGAAAGATCTGCATCCAGAGTGGAGGGAGGAGTTGCACCTGGGTCTGAATAGGGCTGTGCCTGCCTTCCACAATGCTGGCTCCACCTCCTGCCGGGCGGCTGAGCACTCTGCCCCACATTCTGAAAGGAAAGAAGGAGTCAGAAAAACAAAGTGCTCCAGAACTGACCAGAACTGGTTTTGGACTAGGCAGAGGCCTCTCTGCCTCCAGAGAACAAAGAGAATCAGGGTATAAGAGGGGCACCCAGACCCCAGGAAGATTAGATCACTTTTGGGAACAAGAAGACACCTTTGCTGAGGAGCGGAACCAAGAAGAAACTGAGGAGAGACTATCCCTAAGCCTGAAGTGCTGCTTGGGGGATTGGCCTGCAGTGGTTTGCCTGACTGCCAAAGAAAGGAGAAAGGAACTTTTGCTTTGCTGTGACTTTCATCAACTTGTGAAGGATCTCCAAGGGCTTGGAAGAGAGCTTGCCCCCTGACCGAAGTCCCAGGACCATTGGACTTCACCCCTTTGTGAATTGCTGCTGGAAACTCTGTTTCAGTGGCTACAGAGGTAGGGAGCTGTGACCGACTCTCACGACCGACTCGGTGTCCTGTAAGCACCGCATCGAAGCACCGTCTCGCCCTGCAACGCACAGCCCTGGTCTCACCGACTCCGTCAACGAGCCGCTGCCTGCACCGCATCGAGGGACAACGCGTCCTGCAACGCTTCGCTACGCCGAATCGAACTGGTCCGACCGACACGGTCACTGCTGCTGAGTTCGAGTCCTGTGACCGCACCGGAGTTGGGCACCGCTCGCACGCTTTGCGACGCACCGCCCGACTCGCACCGCTGTCCGGACTGATCGACGCCAGCTCCTGAATCCGGCTTCGTCGCCGCACCGCAACCTGCCAGCACCGCATCGAAGCACCGTCTCGCCCTGCAACGCACGGCCCTGGTCTCACCGACTCCGTCTCGACGACGTCAACGAACCGCTGCCTGCACCGCATCGAGGGACAACGCGTCCTGCAACGCTTCCATTTTTGCATCACGACCGCGACGAACAGCCATCCAGCTCGCACACCCGTGCCTGCCGCTTCAAGTAAAAGGTACTGTGACCGAGTCTGTCTACGCTGTGTTGGCCCGTCTCGACGCGGTCAGCTGGATTTGTTAGACTCTGTTTGTTCTCGACACCGCCGTAGCCGGAGGAGGCTACCGACTCGCACAGAACCTTGAATTAAGCCTTTTGATCAGAACTAAGCACTCTTGACAGTATTGTGGATTATTTTTGTCGTTTATGGTCTTGTGATAAATCTATATAAAGTATACCTATTTTTATAAATATATAACCTGTGTGGTGTCCATTTGTAGTGTTGTCACTGGATTACTGTATGTGTTCACAAATGCTTTACACACTGCCTCTGAGATAAGCCTGTCTGCTCGTGCCAAGCTACCAAGAGGGTGAGCAGGGGTTATTTTGGGAGTGTACCTACTTTCCCTGACTAGACGCAAGGGTCCCTATTTGGACAAAGGTACCTACCTCTGCCAACTAGAGAACCCCAAATCTAACAGGTTTGTGTTATAATTATTTTTATGATGATCATCATTCTGATTTGTCCAATATGTGTTACCACTAGTCATGTCATGTTGAATTTGCAGTTTTTGTTTATTTCCTAATCATAAAATGTGCATAAAAAGCCCCGGTTTTAAGGGTGGGTGAGAGACTTTTCCTTGTTCTACTCGGTATGCTGTCCATTTGTGACTTTCCTCTTCCTCCCAAGACTGTGTCCATTCCTCTTAGGTTTTGTTGCTGCACATTGGGACATTGAATCAGTTAAATTTCTGATTATGTACTCTGTATCTGAGCCTCCATGGCATTCTAATCTTCCGTATTGTTTATTTTCAGATTTTGTAATAAACCCTTTAACTTTCTATTGATCTAGAACTCACTTATTGAGTGGTTATCATCATTTATTAATTATAATACTCAGCTATTTTGTTGTGCCTGTTGTCAAGGAAGGTGGTGACTCTTACCTCTAAATCAAGGGTCCCAGAGCTGAGCCGCTAAAGGTTGAGTTAGGGGTGATCAAAATATTGAGGTGCAGGTAAATATTGGGGTTCGGTTCCCACAAAAACGGTAGCAGATGTTACATAAGAGCACCTCCTCTTTGCTAGGGGTTCCCTAAAGATTTTCCTGTGATGTTTGAGTCTTTAATGACCAGTGCGAGGGAGAAATAAGTTTTTGGATCTCTGCCAAAAGTGGGGCCAGAGGCTCCCAAGAAGTGATTTGCTGGTGTTCCTGAACAATTTGGAGTGTAAGTATGACTAGAGTGAATTAATTTGTGTGTGGTGTATGCATTTGTGATGTATGTTGGAGCATGTGTTTGAGAAATGGATTTCTGTTTTGTTAATGATTGTGGGTCAATTGGTGGATTGGTTACTGTTGTACTGATATATTATTCATATTTGTAAACGCATTTGAAGATAATTTAAAGATCTATTGATTTTATCGGTTTTATCAATCACTTGGTTATCGGATTCGTCCAAATCCAAGATTGTAATATATATTGGTTTTGATTGTCTGTAATTGTGTTGTGTAGGGCGAGGCAACACTTAAACATTGATAGGGAGTAGGCACTAATCAGTTTCTCTTTTCTAGGTTGGTTGCTTAATTTGAGGTAGTGATTCTTGTTCTTGAGTGCACAGGACCAATTGCACAGACTAGGTGGATTACCACTGGACGAGAATCTGTTTAGTGTGGGTTGTAATATTTTGCGAATCATTCCTGGTTTTCTGTTTTCGATTTGATTTTGTTTCTGAAGTTCTATGGTTTATAAATGAGTTGTGTTGCTTGATTTATTGACTTTTCCTTTCTGTGTATGGTGAACAGACAAGTTTTTATTTCGTTTATTGGTTTAAAAGAGGTTCAGTGGGGGGGCGTGGCCGGGCAAGATGGCCGAGCGGACGTGAACCGTCTCGTCTCCCGATCCACTCTGGCGACTTGAGTGTACAGCTCAGTGCCGAACTCGCCAAAATTGCTCCCAGTGCACACCACCGACTCCGGAGCTACTAGCGGAGGCGCGGGTGCTCGGCAACACGGAATCCATGCTGCTGTAAGCCTATTTGGAGCGATGCCGATCACGATGCTCTGCAAAATGGCAGCCGCCTGAAGTAAACAGCAGCGGCGGTCTGACTCGGGCTCTCCCCCCGAGGGAGGAGTGTTGCGCCTTCCAGACCCGGCCGCGACCCTCCAAGCAACCTGCAACCCTCTGCCTACGAGACGGCGCGCTCCTGCAGGAGACACATAGCACTGAGGACGCGAGGTGAGCACCGCGGCCGGCGCTGGGGGACGTGCATGGAAAGAGCGCCAATGAGCCCAGGAGGGTAAAGTCCACAGCAGATGACCAGGGAGGGAGCCTAATGCAGCGAGACCACGGGGGACTTGCCCTAGAGAGCACTCAGGGGAGAAATTAGCGCTCACTATCTCTGCGCCTGACCCTGCCTGACCCTAAGATGGAAGCTTGTAATCAACTAAGCAGTTGAAAAACGGCAGGCGCGAATCGCCGATGGCTCCATGAGGCAACTAACGCCAGATAGCTCCCTCCCAGCAACGAGACACATGCCGGCTGGCACCTTTCTGGGATATGTGCACCCCTTGATGTGGCTTTGCGCTGCCTGCGCTCTCCGCGGCGGGGGTTCCCCACTCTGTGTGTGAAATGCTATGCCGCCAAAGATGGAATGAAGGAATTAAGAAGCCTCGTCGTCACTAGCTTCTGTTGAAGGTGATCTGTACAGTGTCTGAAGAGGCCCCTGCCCTCCATAACTGCCGCTGCCACCCACCACCCAAGGGGCGTCAGGGTGCCCGCACCTATGCCACCAAAGAAGGCACCACCCAAGGTCACCAGTTTCTTCCATCCCTCGGACAAACGACAGCCACTTGACCAGGGAGAGTCTACGATCAATATGGCACTCACTAAAGATGAACTGTTGACTTCCCTGCGCGATTTTAAGGCTGAATTATGCGCTGAGCTGAACCAAGACATGAAAGCCTCCATCGATCAACTCCGGATGGATTTGACCACGCGTATGACCACACTCCAGCAAGATGTCGACTCGGTGGTCACGAGAATCGTGGACCTGGAAACACAAACCCAGGAACTGGATAAGCATACAATGGAGGCACACGAAAAGCTCCAGGATCTTCAACATCATCTCCATCTGGCTCACTTGAAAGCCGAAAACCTTGAAAACAGGGCACAGCGCGACAACCTACGGGTTCGAGACCTAGCAGAGGGAGCGGAGGGGCCGGATCTTGAAGCGTTCCTCAAAGGCCTTTTTGCTGAGATTGTCAGCCCGCGCCAGCTCAAAATTAAAATAGAACGCGCCCACTGAGTGGGGGGACCAGCCAGCAGAGAGCGACGACGGACGTGTGATGGAGTAGTCAAATTCCACTCCTTCAAAGTCAGAGAGACAATCTTACAAGAGGCTAGGAAGAAGGGAGACATCTCATTCCAAGGCTACAACTGCACTATATATCAGGATCTAGCACCGGCAACACTGGCACGACGTCATCAATTCCGACCTCTAACTACAAAGCTCAGAGAGCACCACGTGAAATACAAATGGACCTATCCGTTTGGCATAAGCTTTGAACATGACAATAAATCCCGCCACGTCACTGACCTTAACAAGGGACTCTGTCTGTTAGGCCTCCCCCGGCTGAGGGGGACCACCCAACGGGGACACAGAGGGGGAAGGATGGAGACACCACAAGGAGATCCCAGTGGTCAACGAGCTCGAGGGGGGCTCACAAATGATAGTAGAGAGGACACTCATAGATCTAAGTCTGCCCGGACACTAAGGGAGCTCATCCCCATATCACATGGACAGATTGCGGCCCTCCCGGTCATCGAGGAATAGAGGTCAATGATTGTACTCACTGACAACGAGAACACCAGCACATTCTTTATAGACTGTATGAAGATGGCGAATTTCTTTGAATACTCAAGAGAGGCGTGGAGAGGGACTTCGGATCCGACCTCCACCAACGAGCCCAAAAGGGCGACAACGTTTATAGTCAGAACACACCACCTATCTGACTCCTAATGATGTTGGTATTGTTGGGGTTTTTCTTTTTTGTTTGGGTAGGGAGGGGGGCTGTTTTTTTGTTCCGGTTGTGGATGATGAGGAGCAGGCGTTGGGTAACCGGTTACACCTACTTGGGATGCAGTCACAGTGCGGGACGTCACTGAGACTAAGGAGGCAGGGTGAAGTCTGCGCTGGCACTCTGAACCCTGGGGGTGTGCTGACATGGATCAGGCCTGAGCGCAGGGGAGTAGGGGCAGTCATGTAGTCATGGCAATCACAGTAGCTTCCTGGAACGTTAAGGGGTTGAACTCGCCAATTAAACATCAAAAGGTATGGAAATATATTACGGATCATCACTTTGACATTGTGGCCCTTCAAGAGACACACTTAAAAAGGGATGAGGAGACGAGGCTGCGACACAAACAATACCCCCTTATCTATTAATCCTTAGCGGGGACCAAGCAACGGGGGGTGGCACTACTTTTTCATACAACGCCCAAATTCCAACCAGAGGCGGTCCACTCTGATAAAGACGGTCGACTAATCATGGTAAAGGGCAATTTGAAGGGGAAACTATGCACCTTTGTAACAACGTATGCCCCCAACGTAGGCCAACCAGCCTTCCTGACTACCCTCTTAAATCGGATTGGAGAATTTGCAGAAGGCCCGACAATCCTCATGGGGGACTTCAACCTCACCTGGCAGGCTGACCTAGACAGTACACATACTCATAGAGCCTTGACAAGCTCCTTCCCCGCAGCAGTAAAACAGACAATGCATGACCTAGGTTTCAGAGATGCTTGGCGCACACTCTACCCCACGACTAAAGATTACACTTTTTTCTCTCATGTACACCGCACTTACTCCAGACTAGAATATATCTTTACTAGTCAAAGCCTGTTAGGGTCCATACAGGAGGCGAAAATCTTTCCGCTCTCTATCTCGGATCACTGCCCAGTTTCGATCTGCCTTAGTTGGAGCAACGCAACACCCAAGTCCTCTAGGTGGTACTTCCCGGCTTCCCTCACAAGGGATAAGTTGATGAGGGACGCTCTGAGAAATTCAATCACGGAATTTTTCAATCTTAACTCCCCCCAGGACACATCTTTTTTCAATAATTGGGATGCGTTCAAAGCAGTCACACGAGGCCTAGATCTTGACGCTACCCTTAATAGACAGATAACCAGGGAGAGAGTAAACCTAGAGGCGGAATTAGATTTGGCGGAGAAAACACATAAGAGTACCCCTAATAGGGAAACACAACGCAAACTCACCGCCCTGCGAGGGAAACTTAAAGCGATCTACAATAACAGAGCAGAATACACCCTTCTACGGCTCCGTCAAATATCCTACACACAGGGCAATAAAATCGGCACACACCTGGCGAGGCAACTAAGGGAAAAACGGGAACGGGAGTTCATTGGGAATATACAAGACGACAACAAGGCCGGATTGGTGTCCACCGATGCAGGAAAGGCCGACATATTTAGAAAATTCTATGAACATTTATATACGAGAGGACAACTAGACCCTGCAGCACAACATAACTATCTGCAGGCACTGACTCTCCCACAGGTCACACAGAGCCATAATGACACTCTTACTGCCCCTATAACTTATGACGAGGTCTGTAAAGCAATTAAATCCCTCAAGCCTAACAAAGCGCCAGGTCCCGACGGCTTAACAGCCCTTTTCTATAAAACCTTTGCGGCTGAAATCATCCCCGACCTCACACAACTCTTCAATAAAATGGCGGAGGATGTACAGGTAACCCCCTCGATGTCTGAGGTGGTCATCACAGTGATCCCTAAGCCGGGAAAAAAGACCCATCTATGTGCCTCCTATCACCCTATTGCTCTTCTAAATTTAGACGCCAAGCTATATTCGGCCATACTGGCAGAGCGACTAAATGAACTGCTGCCAGATCTAATTCACCCGGATCAATCGGGCTTTATAAAGGGCAGGCAAACCCACAACAACATCCGGCGGACGGTCCACCTGATTGAGAAGGCGTCCAAACGTAAAATACCGGCGGTGCTCGTGGGGCTGGACGCCGAGAAGGCCTTTGATAGGGTGGACTGGGCGTTCCTTTTTACCACAATTAAACGCTTTGGCTTTGCGGATAAATTTATCAACATGATTAGGGCCAACTATGCGGGACCCCGCTCCCGAGTACAGGTTAATGGTACAATGTCTGACCCCTTCCCCCTTACTAGAGGGACGCGACAAGGGTGCCCGATGTCGCCTCTGTTGTTTGCTTTGAGCATTGAGCCACTGGCAATGTACATCCGGGAGAACCCTGAGATAACGGGGATTCCCTTTGGAGGAGACGACCACAAAATATCGCTCTTTGCGGATGACATACTCTTATATTTAACTCAACCATCGTCCTCCCTCCCGGCGCTCCAATTAGAATTGACCAGATTTGAGCAAGTAGCGGGTTTCAAAATTAACTTGGACAAATCCTTCATCCTTAACCTTACACTTCCGATAGCCGAGGTCGATACACTGAAGAAAGGCACCCCCCTTCCAATGGGCAAAACGTTCCCTTCAATACCTGGTAGTACAGCTGACCCCAGATGTAGAGGGACTCTATAAGGCCAATTTCCCTCCCCTCCTCCACCAGCTTCAAGGCGACCTCAAGCGATGGAAACCAATGTTCATTTCATGGCTACGTCGCATGCACGCAATTAAAATGACAGTGCTCCCAAAATTTGTATATCTTTTTCAAGCGCTGCCTATACAACTTGACAGAGATCTCCTCCCTAAACTGAGGTCCCTATTCACTTGCTTCATCTGGCAAGGCGGGCGAGTGCGCCTGCAGTTGCATGTGCTACGGCGATCAAGAGATGAGGGGGCGTAGGGTTACCTGACCTCGGCCTCTATTACAAGGCAGCACAACTCAGGATAGTGACTGAATGGTCCAAACGGGCATCGGAAAAGCACTGGTTACACATGGACAGGGCTATTGGGGGGAGGTCGATTTTGGACTTATTATGGAAACCCAAAGCAGATAGACCAGCTAACGCTTATATTAGCACCCCCACACGCACCGTTTTGAAGGTTTGGGACTCCATTTCTGGGGGAGCCGAGTGGACCATGTTTCCCTCACCACACACACCGATACACTTCAACCCGGCCTTTCCACCAGCTCTTTGCAAGGAACCCTTTGATGCATGGAAGGAGGGGGGATGTCTCATGTTACAAGACCTCTTTCATAATTACGATATATTAACCTTTGAGACCTGTCGGAGGGAGTTTCACTTAGGCCCAGAGGAACAGTATCACTATCTTCAACTCAAACATTGGGCTCTTGCCCCTCAGGTCCACGACGCTGCCACACGAGAGAAGACTACATTTGAAAAATTTGCTCAAACAGCTATCTCTATGAAAGGGGCTATATCTTACCTCTATAAGGCCCTACTTACCTCCACTCATTCACCGAGACCTAGATATATGGCCATGTGGGAAGGAATAACTCAGAGAGACATATCTGACAGGGAATGGGCCGGGATATGGTCAGACACTGCTAAATTTAATCACTCCTTGGAACTCCGAGAGGCTCACATGAAAACCATGATGGATTGGTATCTCTACCCAACCAAGCTTAATCGAATATTCCCGAACACATCCGATATGTGTTGGAGGGGTTGTGGTCTCCTCGGCGACTTTCAACACATCTGGTGGGACTGCCCCGTGCTTCGACCCTTCTCGGAGGAGATACTAGCCCATATCAAAACCATGTTGGGATACCCCATACCAACTACCATTGAGGGGGTGATCTTGGGCATCAGGGACCCATCTCTGGCGCATCAAACCAAAGCGGACAAGGCCATTCTATGGTCCTGTCTGGGGCGGCCAAAATAGCAATAGCAGCGACTTGGAAGAAGACAGCGGCTCCCACCCTTTCGATGTGGCAAGTGCGGCTCTGGAGGATACTCTGTCTAGAGAGAGTGACGAATATCTTCTGAGACGATTACAAAAATTTTGAGTACAAATGGGGACCGCTAGTCTCTTACCTGACTCAGGGGCTACCTCTGGCAGTATGCCCACCCTCCATCAGAGATATGCATCTCTTTCAGTTCTAGCTCACAGACCACCAACCATACAATACTATTCTATGCGGCACGTCCAGCCGGCTTCTTGGAGAGAATAGACGCTACCCACACTGAAGTTCGCACCTCCGCTCCAACCCGACCTGCATACCCAATACACCGCACACCTGACACCACCACTTTTTTCTTTTCTTTGTTATAGGGGGGAGGGAACGGGTTTTCTTTGTTTGGGGTTTGTTACCCTCCATGTTGGCGGGGTTCAATTTGCTAATGGTCACACGCAGAGAGGTGGACTGAGTGCTTACGCTTTTTGTATATGCTACACACTGTGCCTTTACACTATGAGAAACTGTGCCTATACCATTATATCTCAATTAGGGAAAGGTACTGGGTGTCGTACTATGGGACAAATCCACCTCCTCTAGTCCATGTAGGATATATTCTATCATTGAATGAATCAACTGAGTTCTGTTGTAATGCTGAAGAATATACTCTGATGGTACACGTTATTGAAAATGACAAAGACCATGTACAGGTTTGCAGATAATACGAGACGTTTGACGGCTACGGAAACATTGACGGATCTCTTGAAAGACTCTGCAACCAAGAATTAGCCACATGTAAGCGATATCCGAAGACCTTTGGAAAATGTATTATCATGCTTGTTTTTGTTACTGTGCAAAAAACTCAATAAATACAAGTTTGACAAAAAAAGAGGTTCAGTGATTGTTTTCCTGTTCACTGATAAGTCATGCTGTGATAGGCTAGTCAGCCAGGGACACATGCTGAGATTGGTGATACGTCTGCTCCGATTTGTCGGTTGCTGACGAAGCTGTGCTGTGATAGGTTGACCTTTGACAGAGTCACGCTGTGATTGGTTGTTGTTCGCTAGTTCTTTTGTCATGATTTTGAGTTGTTTTTTTTCATTTGTTTTAACCAAAAATAAGGGAAAGTTTGTAAATAAAACCTAGGGTTACCGTAGCGCCTAGTGAGGGTCAGAAATTTCCAGCAGAAGGAATGCCAGCCTACGAGATGAAGGAGATTAGGTACTATACGTGCACCTGGGATTCAGATAGGAATAAATGCACTGCACATTATGAAGTTTTGCAATTCTCATTAGAAGATCCCTTTAATGTTAGGAAGCTAGATGTCTTGAGACAAACCATGCATGATATGAAGTTGATGCCTAAACCTAGATGGTTTGAGGTGCTTAATAAATGGTATCACATGGCGATGGAGAAAGAAAGCAGCAAAGCAGGTGAAGAGCTCATTTAAGCATTGGCTTGAGATTAAAATGGATTTTTAGGAAGAGCTAGAGGGAGGATATATGCATGTGTAAAAACATTCCTTGCTATAATTAATGAGAATGATGACACAGACAAAACAAATTAAAAAGAGAAGCAGAATAATTATTCTGATGAGGAGGATCATTTTTTAATTTAGCTTTTAGATTCTGGACCTCCACCATTCAAAGCACGATCAGTAGAAACAAGTGAGACTGGCTCAAGACCTGATACAGGTGCTGGGGGAGATGGTGTCATGGTTGTGCAGGGTTCTACTACTACTGTGGTGGTACCAAGTGCACTCACAGTGATAGTGATGGCTGTTGTGCCTAGCACAAGAAGAGACAGACAACTTGGACTACAGGCTCAAGCTGCCACACCTGTGAGAACATTGGTGGTTGAAGAAGCTCCTATGCAAATTAATATTGGCATCTTCAAAATGTAATTTGTTGAGATGCTCTAGAGAAATGTTGATTTGAATAGATTGTTGAGTTACAATGCCGATGAAATTAGATATTTGATTAAAGAAGCAACCAGATGTGCAAACGAAGCACATGATAAATTATAAGAATTAGCTGATGGATTAAAGATTGACATTAGCAAAATCAAGAATGTGAGAAAAATTACAGAATGGATTTGACACATGATGAAATTAAGGAGATGGGTTTAATCACATCGCGAGTGCATATTAAAGATTTAATTGAGACAAGGGACTGAAGTGACTTGACGAAATATCAACAAAAAGTGTATAAAGGGACAACAAATAAAGGGAAAGAAAGGGACTGAAAATAGGGCGAAATGTTTCACAATTGATTCCGAAGTTGGGAAAGAAGTAGTTTTAGAATTTCCTTTGAGAGAAGTTCATAGGGGGAATTTTGTGCTGGTGCTGTTGACTTGAGTGGATTTGTATTCATTTACTAATAACTTTCTGAAATTGAGAGAGGATCCAGGAAACTGGTATGAGATGAACAAATTAACACACATTTCTCAGATGCAATGGGCTGACTTAGATATGCTCTATGAGATTGTGGTTCCCAGTGATTTGTGGGATGAGTGTAAGGCTGTTGTTGGATGGCCTGCACAAGAACCAGCAAGAATCACTCCTAGTGGTGCTCCTTCTGAAGAGGTAGCTATCAAATAAAAGAACGTGATTGAGTATTTGAAAATAAAATCAATTTGCGACTCGCAAAATAGGATTAGCGACTCGCTATTAGGAAGGGGCGTTCCAGGGGCGTCCCTTCCTAATAGCGACTCCTTAAGCTACATAAGAATGTTTTGCGACCGCAATTGCGGTCACAAAACACTTGCAGTTTACCACCCTTAGGGTGGTAAATCACTCGTAAAAGGGAAGGGGTCCCCCTTTGTCAATGCATGCGCAAATATTTTTTAAGGGCCTGCAGTGGTCCCAGGGACCACTGCCAGCCCTTAAAAAATGAAACTGAAAAATTTCATTTTTTTTTTTTTAAAAGCATCCCATTTTCCTTTATGGAAAACGGGCTGCATTTAAAAAAAAAACTGCTTTATTTAAAAGCAGTCCCAGACATGGAGGTCTGCTGACCCCAGCAGGCCACCATCCCTGGGAGTGCCAGCCATTCCCAATGGGGTCGCAAATCGCGACAGCCTCATTAATATGTATTAGGCTTGCAATTTGCGACCCTATTGGGAATCGCAAACAGTGTCTCAGACACTGTTGTGCATCCCAATTAGCGAGTCGCAAATTGCAAGTTGCAAATGCGACACAATTTGCGACTCGCTAATTGGCGGGTCGTACATTTGGCCCCAAGAGTATAGTTATAATCTATATATTGGCGATATATTGTAGTGACTATATTGACCTGAAACAGAAAAAGATTAAAGAGAAGTTCATGATTGCCCAAACAAAACAATCATTTCAAATGGCAATGCCCACAGCTCCAGTGATGCAGCAAAGCATGAGGATGAAGATGTCCTGTAGTGCATGGTACCACCAGAACCCATTGATTCTGAGTGATGAGTTGGCATGGAGTAGTCCACAATGATGGTGCCTGATTGGACGGAGGAGGAGGATTGCATAGTTGGAGATGCCTGATTACAATTGGACGTTTTTTATGTTTTGTCATGAGAGAAATGGTTGTGCACTTTTGATTCCTACACATAAACATGGAGATTTAATGGGCCCAGTGGCTTATCTTTTTGCGATATTGGGTCTAGTGGTCACATGTCTTCTAGGTAGTTTGAAAATTGGTTGCAACTGGTTGCACTGCCATTGAACAAAGTGAAGGTATATGTCCCACATACAGTCAAAATCCTCTTGACAAGAACAAGAAACCAACATATAACAAACAGTAGACTGACTCGTTATGAGCATATCATACTTGCAGCAGGAAACATCTCTATTCGAAGATGCAATGTCTTGAACCCATCAACTTTGCTTCCTATTGCAGAAGGGTTGCGAAGACAGGGAAAATGATGATGAGATTGACGACGAACTAGACAATGATTGTATAGAAGTGACTGAGTTTATGGTCAAAATCAAGACCAGATATTAAAGAGACTCCTTTGAAAATGGCTGATCTGACATTGTTTGATGATGATTCTTACTTGAGAGACCAATATGGAGCACTGAGAACAGCCTGTGCAGAATGTTACATTTAAAATACTTTAGGGCCACCTTCTCTGCCAAATGTAACTTCAGCACAAGTGGCAGAACTAGTTGCCTTATTGAGAGAAAATTTGGATGGAGCAATTTATGCATACATAAAGGTTTCATACTGTGTTGTACATCTCCGGACTGTGTTGCTGTGGAAGCTAATAGAAGATTTCCTCTGACTTAGAAATGGGTTAGTGTTATAATTATTTTTATTATGCACATCATTCTGATTTGTGCAATATGTGTTTTGACATGTCATGCCATGCTAAATTTGCTGTTTTTGCTTATTTCCTAGTCGTAAAATGTGTATAAAAAGTCCTTGTTTTGGGGTTGACCGAGAGACTTTTCCTTGTTCTACTCCGGATTCTGTCCATTTGACTTTTCAATCCCTCCCGAGACTCTGGCCATTCTTCTTAAGTTCTTTGCTGCTTATTGGGACTTAGAATAATTTTTGATTTCTGATTATGTACTCTGTATCTCAGTCTTCATGGCATTCTGATTTTCTGTATTGTTTATTTTGAGTTTTTTTAATAAAACCCTTTAACTTTTTATTGATCTAGAACTTTGTTATTTAGTGCGCTCAGTCATTCATTAAATTACTCTGTTATTTTGTTTAGCCTGATGTCAAGGAGGATGGTGACTCTTAACGCTAGATCAAGGGTGCCGGAGCTGAGCTACCGTAAGTAAATGCAGGGGTTCGGCTCCCACAATAGTACAACCTTCCTTTCCATCTGGATGCCCCCCCCCAACGTCATCATTAGCTGTTCATAAATAGTTGTTTTTAACAAAAAGTAGAGGAATTTTTTTTGCAAAAATAATAAAGATGGGAAATGTTGTAAAACCCACCCACTTATACTGTTCTTATTTTTTTTGTAACTTTGCAGCCAGAGGATTCCGGAATTGAGTCACACATGTTGCTTTTCACTCTAGGCTGTTAGCACGGGGTAGCCCTGGATAGTGGCCATCACCCCTTTCTTCATCATTGGTGCTCCTGGCATAGCACTTGCTACTCCTGGTCTCCGTAGTCATTGAGGCAGCATCAGCAACAGGAAGCATGCATGAGACTTGTTTCATTTTTGTGTTAAGTAACCAAAATATAGGGAGCCACTCAGTTTATTGTGAAATAACCCTCCACAAGGTAAGGAAAGCACACTTGTATTTTTATATAACCCTCACCCACCAGGGTTGTCCCTTGTTGGCATGCTTCATCATCGGGTCCATCCCGCTCCGCTGCGGAATGAGGCATGCTGCAACCTACAAATTATGTGGGAGCACTTATAAATGTATTAATAGGATGTAGAATGATGGTAATAAGAGTGGGGCTGTTTATTTAATGTTGAAAGAAAACCTTAAAAATACCTTTTGTCTTATCCTGCTATAATAATGCACTTTGACGCCTCTTCAGGAGTATAAAGCGCTATACAAATGCAGTTACAGTTACTTGTCCTTCCCTAGTATGGAGGATAATGGTGAAATAAAGAGGTCCACCAAGTATAATTTGCTTGGCTCTTGCTCAGCTTATCCTATTAACTTGCTGGTGCGCCCACCTCTATTATGTGACTCTGGCTTAGTACATAGGGCGGTCAATCACTTGATAATATGATCTGTAAAAGGCGGAGACTGCCAAACATAGCAACTCTACCATCAAGGCTTCTCGTAGCAGAGACGAAGAAGAGTGATTGCAGTGAATTGCAGTGAATATACATTTAAAATAAGTCATCTCAGGTCAGGGACTACAGACTGTTGTGTTGTATGTGACAGTAGTCATGAGTTGTCAGGGAGAACTACCTGGCCTAGATGGGATTGGCAGGGGCGTAGCTCTGGGGGTATGGTTTGACACCCCCCAAATACATTAACGGCTTTGTGGTTGGGTCTGAGTGGCCCAGAGTTGGGTCTGCTATGTCTCGTCGTTGTCATTTCACTAAGACCTTTTAACTTGTACATTTTATGGAGCGGGAACTGATATAATTGTATATATATATATATAAGGTGTGAGCAAGGCAGTAACACTGCCCAAACGCATTACAACTCACTTAAACATTCATATACTTCCTCCAAAAAGCAGGACGGGCACTCACTGGGTCATTGAAGCAAGTTATTCAACATTATAAGCAGACGTGTGGTCATTGAAGCAATTTATTCAACATTATAAGCATTATGGTGGTCTGCTTATAATGTCGAATAAATTGCTTCAATGACCCTGTGAGTGCCCATCCTGCTTTTTGGAGGAAGTATATAAATGTTTATGTGATTCCACTCTCACACCTGAGCACCTGCCTTGAAGGAGTTCAACGGCATTGGTGGAATTTGGGAAACGGATGTAAGTGGTGCTGCCAGACCCGCCGCTGTTTGTACTGATTTCACCCATCGACACACTGATCAAGGATCGAGGATTATTTAATCCGAGAAGGAATGGTCATTGGACCATATTCCTGTGTGCGAGGGCAGATTATTGCAGAACGAAGACATCAGCGGCATGCGAGGGGGATGAGCAAGACTCAAAATATATCGTGAGTTAAGGCATACCAATTGCTATCACAGCATATAGGCTTGCAGATACGCCAGAATTTTAAGGAAGACCAGCTCTTGGGAAGTGTGAGGCAGCCCATATAGGACTGTACAAATGAATGAATAATAATGCCAATATGTCGAGTATAGAAGGATTTTGTTTGGATGGTCAGTTCTTTTTCTTTGTCTCCATCTCACCCTCCAATGAGAGCACAGCTCTATGGATTTAAATGAACTGTGAAGAAGGTATGCTTTCCGACATGAGCATTGAAAAAGGCAAAGGTCGCCGAAACGCTTCTGCTTAAAATGTCGAATAAATTGCTTCAATGATCCCGTGAGTGCCCGTCCTGCTTTTTGGAGGAAGTGTATATATAAATATATATATATATTCACTGAAAAAAACACAGGTTTCAGGGACGTTATAGTTAGTCTGACATGGGGGGCGTGGCTAACAGCCGAACATGGCGGTCGTCTTTTAGACGAGCTCCGGACCTGGGCGGCAATATCCTGACATTCATCTACAGCACACGATAGAACGGAGTCTACCGAGGCGTAGACAGTTTGCCTGAAGCGGCGCTGAGCCTCGGAGAGACCTTCCAGCAGCGGAGCACCGGCGTACGGGAAGAGTTCTACTTCGGCACCTGACTGTGGGAAGTGCGGCGGAGCGGCGTCACAGGCCCTGAGCGGGGAGATCCGAGCAAACGAGGTACGCAACGCCCCGGATGCCATCCCTAGCCTTGGGAGAGCAGTGAGGCCGCGCTGAAGTGAGTTCCCTGCTGGCGGGGCTCGCAGCGCTCCTGGGGCTGTGTCCTGCGAACCGCTGTGAGAGTGCGGAGGCGGCTCCGAGCCCGGGAGACGCACCTACGCAGGACTCGGGGATGCGGTGCGGCCTACATCCACATCCACTGCACTGATTGGTGGCTCACCGTCGGGGACAGCGGCGGCCGCAGAGGAATACCTGGTCGCGGTGAGCACAGTGAGCAAGGGGGCGTGTGGCGTGCTCTGTCGCGTGGACTCGGCTCACCGGCGGGGCTTCGCAGCACGCAGAGCGCACTTCAGACGGGGTGGATTGTCTGGTGGACCCTAATTGAAGCACACCTGGGGTATTCTTTCCTGCGCTGGGATCTTGAGCAATCTGCTGAGGGTGGCGACTGGTGCCAGCCGGTATCGGTGTGCCGGGGGTGAGGACGCTGTGCTGTGGGGCTGGATTGCCCGGTATTTGCGACCTCACTGGCGCACTGGACTGTTGCAGGGCAGGCCCAACCTTGAAATTGTGTGGAGGTGCTGAGGTGAGGAATGCCGCTGTGATCAGCGGGACCGTGGCACAAGGCGAATACAGGGACATAGGGCGTTGAACAAAAGTGAGGAAGAGCGGTTGGGGTCGCTGGGTCCCTATGGTGGGCAAACGCTGACACGGTACTAGGGCGACCGAGAACGTTGCCCGTCGCTGAGAGGATTATCGGCTCATTATCGTGATGGGGCACCCTAGGGGGAAGCAGCAGGAACCGGGCGGAGGCCCCGACCACGTCCCGGACACCGCGGAACGCACTGATGCCACGTTGACGCTCCGCTGCGTCCCGCCTACTGCCGTGACCGAACCTGTGGACAAATTGGACCTAATTTTGC
The DNA here is from genome assembly GCA_963921515.1 of Calotriton arnoldi. Lineage (NCBI taxonomy): Eukaryota > Metazoa > Chordata > Amphibia > Caudata > Salamandridae > Calotriton > Calotriton arnoldi. The sequence continues at coordinate 467,660 of CAWUFW010004817.1, forward strand.
AGGAGGTGCGGGACTCCAGGAAGGCCATCGAGCTCCAGATTGGGACCCTAACGACCGGCCTTACGCTGCTCCGGGCGGACCATGCGAAGCTTACAGATAAGGTCAAGGAGAATACTGTGACACTGGAGGTGCTGACACCACAACAGGCCCAGAACACAGCCCACATTAAACAACTGCAGGACCAAGTTGCCACCCTGCTGGACAGAGTGGAAGACGCAGAGGGAAGGGCCAGGAGGAACAACATTCGCGTTATTGGCCTGCCAGAGAGAAGTGAAGCCGGTGACGCAACGCGCTATATGGAACAGTGGTTCAGGGACCATGTCACAACTGAAGGGCTATCCACACAATACTGTATTGAACGAGCGCACAGGATACCCACAGGGCATCCAAAACCAGGGGCCCCTCCGCGTCCCCTTATAGTAAAGTTGTTGAACTTTCGGGATAGGGACACCATACTGCAAAAGGCTCGTGAACTGCCCCAGATAAACTTCGAAAACGCCAGGATATCGCTATATCCCGATTACACGGTCATGGTGCAAAAGCAACGATCTTCTTTCCTGGCAGTCAAAAGGAAACTGAGAGATCTGAATTTCAAGTATGCACTCCTTTTTCCGGCCAGGTTAAAAATTCTACATGACCAAAAAGCCTATTTCTTTGAGAGCCCCCGTGATGTGGAGGACTGGCTGGAGGTGATGGAGCCGACTAAGACTGTAACGTCTGCCTCTTGCAGCACCAATAAAAGTGTGAACGGCACGGGGGTACCTGGTACCCGCACTGGTAGGCGTTCACGCAGGAAAACAATAAGGAAGTTCCTCACGCCGCAGCAGATGCAGCAGAACAAGTCAGAGGCGATTCTCGCAGCGGCCACCTTTACGCACACCGCAAGAATGGAAGACAAGACCTCCTCTGAAGAAGATACGCATGACACGGACTCAGAGGGAAGTGTGGCCCTTTTCCCCACTGTGACTCCGCAGACAGTTGATGAATTCTTTGGTTAATTTGGTACCATCTTATAATATATCTGGAAATGTACTATGTTCTGTAAGATTTACGTACATATGTGATCGTGCTGTTTAATAGTGGGTTTTTTTCATGGCCCAGGGCCCTGGAGGAGCTTAAGCGTACCCTGGAGATGGTGATCACACCACATGCGAAGTGTTGGCAGCGCCCCCCACACGGCGAAAGCGCTTCATGTACTTAGAATGTTTTTCTATGTTCAGGTTAGTTGTATGGTCCGGTATAGTTCTTCGACCGGACCGAGTATTGGGGTTTCTAAGGGGGGGTACGGTCCTATTGCAGATGTCGGGTTGATTGGGCTCGGTTGCCTAGAAGCTATACCTGCTGTTATGCGGGTGAAGGTTGTACCGCAATGCACACACTTAGTAAGTACATCATACTGACGTGGAATGTTCGGGGATTGGGCTCTGTGCAGAAGCGACACAGGATACACGCACAGCTGCAGCGTCGTAAAGCACAGATAGTGTACCTGCAGGAGTCCCATATGGTGGACAGTGAAGTGGTAAAGCTCCGTAAGAAATGGAGAGGTCAGATTTTTTCCACTACATACTCCAGCTTTGCACGAGGGGTCACGATTTGGGTTAGACATGGAGTGCCATTTTTAGCGCTGGAGCAGAGGATAGATAAGCAAGGGCGATACATATTTGTGCGGGGGACACTGGATGGCCAGCATGTGGTTCTGGGGAACATATACGCACCTAATTTTGAGCAAGATAAGTACTGGGGTGTATTAAACATTGCACTGGCGGGATGGGAGATGCATCCATGGCTCATATGGGGCGATTGCAATACAGTGATGGATGTTACATTGGACAGGTCTCACCCACCTATCCATGGAGCAGGAGTGATTAAACAAGCTGAAGCATTAGGTAGTTGGGCGGAAGGGTGGGAACTATGCGATGCCTGGAGGATGCGCCATCCTACACACAGAGAATGCTCCTTCTATTCCCCTGTTCACGTGCTTCACACGAGGATAGACAGAATATATTGTTCCAATAGGATCGCAATGCAGGTGTCCCAGGCTACATATTTGGCAAAGACCTTTTCCGACCATAACCCGCTGGAGATTGTACTTAACTGGGGCAGAATACCCACCCCGGTACCCACCTGGCGACTGTGGCCGCAATTATTGGAGGACTCGGTGTTCCGAGCTACTATGTCGGACACTATTGATCATTATTTTGTAGAGAATAGTAACACTGCATCAAATAGGCTGATCGAATGGGACGCCTTTAAGACGGTTATCAGGGGTAGGGCAATCAGTACGACAGTAGGCGCCAGACAGGAAATCCATAAGTCCCTTTTAGATGTAGAACACACAATGAATAGGCTGGAACAGGACGCCATAACTGACGCTGACAAGCGTGCCTCACTACAGGAGGCTAGAATCAGACATGCGGAATTGCTCGAAACTCTCCTGGTCATAGATTTTCAAAAGTACTCACAGCTGCGCCACACCGAAGCAGATAAATCCGGGACATTGCTTGCCAGATTGATTCGAGATACTCCCCCCGCGGTTATCATAAATGAGGTCAATACACTGGGAGGAGACAAGGCCATTACCCAAGGGGATATTAATGTTGCATTCCGTCAATATTACGCCTCACTGTACAGTAAACCTAGTAGCAGCCCGGAGGCCCATATGGAGGCTTTTTTCTCCACCCTTACATACCCGCAACTCACGGCAGAGGCCCAGAAGGAACTGTTAGGGCCTATTACCCAGTCTGAAATTAGGGCTGCCATGAGGGGACTCCCGCGTAATAAAACCCCTGGACTGGATGGCCTACCAGTTGAATTTTATGCCACGTATGCTGCTTCCCTTGTGCCCCAATTGGAAATATTATACAACACAGCGCTGAAAAAGGGTTCTTTACCCCTTACTACAGCACAGGCGCTAGTGGTATCACTCCCGAAAGCAGGAAGAGACCCCACAGATATGGCCAGCTATCGCCCGTTATCATTGCTGACTACTGAGTATAAAATACTCAGTAAGGTGTTAGCCAATAGATTATTGCCCTCCCTGAATAAACTGATCCATATAGACCAGACGGGCTTTCTACCTGCCCGCAGCACATCACTGAACACCAGGAAGCTCCACTATCTCCTGACGGAAGCCCCGAGTCAATACGAACACGCAGGATGTATATCCTTGGATCTGCGTCAAGCGTTCGACTCTATTAACTGGGACTATATGTTCCGTGCGCTGGAGAAATTTGGGATCCCAGCAGGCTACATAGACTGGTTACGCCTATTATATGATGCTCCTACGGCGCGTGCTCGTACCGGCTGTAATATTTCGGCGGCATACCCGATATATAGAGGAATGAGGCAGGGATGCCCCTTATCTCCCCTCATATTCATACTGGCCCTGGAACCATTGGCACTCAACGTGCGTAAGGACCTAACTGATATGGGTATAAAACTAGGGAACACGACGCATCTTTTCTCCGCATACGCGGACGATATTATTCTATACCTTAGTGATCTCCGCTCGCCCCTGGACCCGCTTTATGAGGTGTTCCATCACTTTGAATTAATCTCAGGCCTTGCCATTAATGCAGCGAAATCACATGTATTTTTCTTCACAGACCAGGCCGGCCCTCTGACATTGAGTTTGGAGATACCAGGCTCCAGGTTGCACAGCATACATTTAAATACTTGGGTATTCAGATTTACCGGACACATATGGATATGCTGGATGGTAACTTACATAGAGCGCTTAGAGCCTTGCGCTCCAGTGTTGCTTTCTGGACTACATTACCGTTGTCAGTTATGGGTAGAGCGGCCCTAGCGAAAATGGTGGTCCTTCCGCGCCTGATTTATTATTTTACTAACTTACCTCTTATGATCCCCCATACTACATTTAAGCTGATGAATACCCTACTTGTGGACCTCATGTGGGGGTCTGGTAGACGACGCATCAGTCTTGGGAAACTGCAGTTGGGTACACGTAGAGGAGGGTTGGGTGTTCCTGACCTACGGGCATACTATTATGCATTCCAATTACAATGGCTGTCTTTTTGGGCTGCTGGGCGTAACTTACAAGAGATAGGGTTTACGGAACAAGATATAGATCGCGGCACCTTACATGCCCTGTTGTTGCCCAATAGCAGGATCCCAAAATGTCTCCCCCTTTTACTGCGCACAGCGCTTCAGTGCTGGAGAGCAGCGCTGCAATATACATGTGCATCCCCTGCTTATGCAGGTAACATCCCATTGCTGGGAATTCCGCTGACAGATGGCCACATTACTAAACGAAGGATAACACCGTGGCTGGAGGTAGGGATCAGTACGGTGGCTGACCTGTTTGGAGCTGGGACACTGTTAGACCATGATACTTTCGTTAACGAGACGGGAGCTCCGGAGCAATTATATTTATTGCATGCCGCACTGTTACAATATATAAAACTCAAATGGGCCCCGCAGAGACAGGAGCCTCCCACACATGAACTGGTCAAGCTGCTTTATTATATGGGCAGAGGAAGACACCTTATTAAGTGGCTATACACAGGGATACGTTCACATACTGAGGTGGGCCTAGATTCATTGCGAGCGGCATGGGTAGGGGACATGGGGAGAGCCTTGGTGGATAAGGAATGGGCAGTTATTGTAGAGCACCCCAGAAAGGTATCCAGGAATGCAAAATTTAAATTCATTCAAACCATGATTCTTCACAGGGCTTATCTCACCCCCCATAGATTAGACAAAATGTTCCCACAGACGCAGCACTACTGCCCGAGATGCTCATTGGAAGGGGCTGGCCTCCTACACATGGTATGGGCATGTCCAAAATTACGAGGGTTCTGGGATGCTGTCAGACACATTATTAGTATGGCCGCACATCGCGAGATACTGTGGAGGAATGTATATTGGGCCTACACAAACACGTGTCCAAGCATAAGGTACATTACCGCTTTGTTGATTTGGCGCGCATATTAGCGATACATGCCATCACTATGCGATGGAAATCGAGGAAGCCACCTACTGAACATGCCTGGTATAGCGAACTGCTCCGTTGGGGCAGTGCAGAGAGTGCTGCCTTACGTCGAGAGGAGCTCAGAGGCTTACGCCAAATCCCAATAGCATTAGACTGGGATGTTATGTTAGAGGCACTAAAAGCAGTGGACATAAACCAGTACAATACCCTTAACTGCACACAATAGAACATACAATAAGAGGGTCACTTCCCGAAAGCCACGAACTGAGATGTGTTTTATAAAGTGCGTAGCGATAACAAGAGCCTTAAACTGTTACATATGACATATCTATTGAATATCTGGGCATGCCTAGGACTAGAGGGTGGGGGGTGGGAGATGTTTGGGAACAGTTTGGTTTTATTGTCTATTATAGCGGTACCGGAAGAGGAAATCGTACATGGGATAGGACTTCCCACGAGGTGTAATAAATATGGGATTGTCACCAAACACACTAATTTGACAGGGTTGTGAACGCATAGGTGATTATCCCCTAAAAGTCATTTTACACTCGTTATATGTCTAGGATATTATAATTTGTTGTGCAATGTTTTGTAGCAAATGTACCCCGAATGTGGACGATGTAAATGCACTGCACCCATAATATGATGTACCTTTGAAAAACAATAAAACTATGTTTAAAAAAAATAGTTAGTCTGACATTTCACTGGTACAAAACCAGAGAAATTCAGCTGTTATAGTTAACTGAGCTAACTATAACTCACGCCCCCGCAATGCACTGCTGATGACGTCACATATTACATCACTCATGACATGGTCAGTGACATCACTGATGAGATCACTGATGACATCTCAAATGACATCACTGATGACATCATCCACTAAATCTCTGATGCACCTACTCATACTCTAATATAACCTTTCATACACCCACTCTAAAATACAGACTACCATTCTCGAAACCATAGACACACCAATACCAGTTACTACATACCCACTCACTGATTCCTAGGTCTACACACACATCCACTCACTCACCCATACAGACACTCATCAATGCAGCCACTATTATATGCACTGATACACCCATACAGACACTCAAACACTGCCACTCATCCATAGTTACTCACACACCTAGTCAGTCACCCAAAGTCAATCACAATGCCATTTACTCACCTATACAGTTATACACACACCACCTCACTTATTCATACAGATACTAACACATACTTACTCTCTTATACAATCACTGACACAAGCACACACTCATCCATACATCCACTCTCACAATCACTCACTCTCACATACATTCACTTATATACTCAAACATTCACATATACTGCCATTCACATATGCAGTTACTCACACATATACCACTGAGACATCCATTCACTCACCAACACAGCCATATAAACACTCACTCACCCATACAGCACCACGCAGACACACTCATGAACCCATACACCCAGTGAATCACCCACTCACACATCCATGCAGGTAGTCACACAACACACAGACACTCAAGCACACATACAGGTACTCAGACAACCAATCAATAACCTATATAGACACTCATGTACCTATTCACCAACCCATGCAGCCACTTACACATTAACTGACAGACTGATACAGACATTCACACAGATTAGTCACTCACCCATACATTCACCCAGATACGTATAGTCACTCACTTATACAGTCAGTCACACACTGACTGAATCTTCATATATATATATATATATATATATATATATATATATATATGTATATATATATATGTATATATGTATATATATATCACATTCTTAAACTTTTTAGAAACACACAGTCACTGGATGATGTCATCAGTGATGTCATCAGTGATGTCATTTGAGACGTCATCAGTGATGTCACTGACCATGTCATGAGTGATGTAATATGTGACGTCATCAGCAGTGCATTGCGGGGGCGTGAGATATAACGGCTGAATTTCTCTGGTTTTGTATGAACCTGTGGTTTTTTCAGTGAATATCTAAGGTTTTTTAAATGCTAATTTCCAACTATAACGTCCCTGAAACCTGTGTTTTTTTCAGTGAATATCTAAGGTTGTTTAAATGCTAATTTCCAACTATAACGTCCCTGAAGCCTGTGGTTTTTTCAGTGAATTTTATATAAATACATTCAATCTCCTCTCACTCTTACAAGGAAGGAATCAGCATTCAGGTTGTAGTTTGGAAGTATTCAATCTGGAAAAGACGCACTCCACGTGTTTCGGCTTGTCCGAACCTTGATAACGATACAAGACGTCATTGTAGCTTCCTTATTTAAATGTACAAATGCCTCTAGTTGCCAACATTAACAAAGGTCTACATATTATAATAATCCAAAAAGCTGGCGGCCATATTGGCCTGGTCACGATGCGAAAATTCAGGAATTCATACAATAAAGAAAAGAAAACAAGTGTTAATATGCACACAATGTCATTTCAGCATATCTTGCCCCGTGACCGCCGTACCTGTATGTTTGTCAACTTGACTTGTTCATAATAAACATACTTACAATTGCAAACATCAACATAAAAATGGACTACACATTACTTTAAAGTGAAAGGCTATCGGCCATATTGATCTGGGCACTTTGCGTATTATATTGGTTCTTACACGAAAGATAAGAAAAAAAAGGGGTGTTAATATGCACACACTATCCCTAAATAAAGTTCTAGCGATTATAGTTCCATTCCATTCACAGCTCATTTGAGTTGTCATGAGTGATGTCATGAGTGATGTAACTGACCATGTCATTAATGATGGAATGTCTGAGGTCATAAGCAGTGCATTGCGGGGCGTAACTTGTAGTTAGCTCAGGTAACTAGAACTGCTGAATTTCACTGGTTTTGTACGAGTGAAATCTGAGTCTAACTATAACATCCCTGTAATCTTTGTTTTTTTCAGCAAATTTCTAGTTTTTTTTAAACGTTATGTAAGATGCCTATCACACTGGATGGTGTGGGGTTGGAAGCAGGACCTGGCCTGGCATTGTGCTACCCCCACCTACACTTGCTGCTCCTGCCTCCCCTCCTCCGCTTTGCCATCCATTGTTCAAGTCCATGCCCCTGCTTCCTCATTACAGCCCTGTGTGGCCGTTGTTCTGCCACTGGCCTTCCCGCCTTATCTGAACAGTTAGCTTGCTGCCCCATCCACTTCCTCCCTATCCTCTGTTGTCTGAATCCATGCACTAGCCTCCTCCCTCATGCCATGCATGGTCTGATGTCTGCCACTGCTCTCCATTTAGCATGATGCCCCAGTCCACTCCTCCTGCCCTCCATTGCCCAATTCTATGCCCCATCATTGACCTCCTGCCTAGCCTCTGTGCTTAGCTTGCTGCCCCTACTCTCCTTCCCCCTGCCCTCCGATGTCTGTGTGCATGCCCCTGCTCCATCCTTTTTGCCCACCATGTTCCATGGACCTGCCCCTCCTATCTACTCTTAGTGTTCTGTTGAGCTGCCACTTCTCTCCCACCTGCCTAGCATTGCCAGATGACTGTAACCTGTCCCTGCCACCTCCACCCTGCCTGTCCACGTTCCATGCCCCTATCCCCTTCCTCCTGTCCTCCATGGTCCATTTTACTGCCACAACCTTCTGCCCTCCCTGGTCTGTTGTGATGCAAATGCTCCTCCTGCCTGTCCTGCGTGGTCTGTTGTGAGGCCCCTTCCCCTGAACTCTCTTGTCTGTGCCCAGCTCCTACCCCTCCCTTCTATCCTCCATGGTCCTTTGTGCATGCCCCTGCCCCCTCCTTCTTGCTCATCTTGGCCATTGTGCTGCCACTAACCCTCCCGCTTGCCTTGCATGGTCTTCTGTGCTGCCACAGCCCCTCCCACCTTCCCTCCATGGTCTGTGTGTATGCCATTATAGTCTCACTGTTGCCCTCCATGGTGTGTTGTGCTTCTAGTGCCCATCCTGCCTGACCTCCATGGTCAGCTTGCTGCTCCTGTGTGGCGCGCCTGACGTCATCTTGATGTAATCAAAAGTGTAATAACTAAAGCATTTCCTTTAGAAATTATAGAAATGAGAGGGTCTTATTTGCATCGAAATTATGGTTCGTGATCTAAAAAACTAAAATGAGGACATATTTTCTGAGTTCTCAAATAGCGACAAAGCACTTTTAAATTATTTGTTATCTTTATGTTTTTTTATCCAGTTGACCACTTGATTAAATGTTGCACTTAGGGGAGAGGATGTGGTGTTATTTCCAGAGCTGCAGACTTTGCAACTGGGGAACCAGGTTGGAGTTTCTGCTTCAGCTCGACATTCTGTGATTCTGGTCAAATCACTTAATCTTCCCATGCCTACAACCAAAATTAATTTGTCCTTGTGTGATGTAACCAATGCTCATGTAAAGCACTCTAATACCTGACCAGTCTGCACTATATAAAACTGCAAAAAAACAAAAAATAAAAAGTGTTTCCACACTTCTGTCATTGGGCTATACGTGGGCTACATCTGTGTGCTACATATTTGTGCTACATTTGGGCTCCTTTTTCTCTGGTGGCCATCTTGGGAGACTTCAATTCAATAAACTTTATTCGATCTGATTTAGAAACATAGATCATAAAAGTGTACATAAAACCAGTAAATCCTCTTTCTTAATACAATACAATGAGAATTAATTAAAACCAGTAGGTAAAAACGGGTGTTACAAAGCCCGGCTCAGAGCAACTTCAGTTTAACAGAATAGTAAAGTTCAATGTTTCGCAAGATCAATCTCAAGTACTTTGTGCAAAATACGCAGTAAGGGGTCCAAGTAAGATGCAACCCTCCAATACCTGACCAGTCTGCACTATAAAAAACTTTTAAAAAACTAAAAATAAAAAGTGTTTTGCACACTTTTGTCAGTGGTCTATACGTGGGTTACATCTGGGTGATATTTGTGCTACATTTGGGCTCTTTTTTTCTCTGGTAGCCATCTTGGGAGACTTATTTGTTATGAAGTTTCCTAATTTTCTCATTTACTGCAGTCTCCTCAGTAGGCAATGCTTTCAGTTTTTTACTTTGATTCCATCAAGAAGGCATTCAGATGTGGCACACATTTGCCATAAATTCAGAATGTTAGCACTCTAATTGCTCATTAGATCACTGTAGTAAAGCTACTGCTCACCAGGGAGTTAACTGGATGTCTGCTGCTGGTATTGAAAGTGCATGTTTCAGTCTGCATGTCAGAATTTTTAATGAAATAGAAGAGGATTTGAGAAGTCACTCAAATTGTTCCCTAATTTTTCTTTCTGCAGCACTAATCATTATTTCTGTGGCACAATGAACCCCCTCATTTTGTAACTTTTTAAATTAAATGTTTTAAGTGTTACCAGTTTATTCCAATCAAGATGGCTTCAGGTGTGCCATACTTTTGTCATAAGTAAAACTGTTAGCGCTCTAGTTGTTCTTTAGAACACTCTGGGAAGCTGCAGTAGAACACAAAGGAATCAACTGACAGTCTCTGCCCTTACTGAGAATGTCTGACTTCATCCTCACATGACTGAGAAAGATAATGTGAATTTACAGAAAATATGCTCTCATTTCAGCTTTTGGAGCACCTTCCAAACCTCTATGGGAAAAGCATGAGAAAATAGTTTTCTCTCAAACATGATTCATGATATCCCGGTAGAAGGCTTTTTCACAGGGTAAATTCACCTTATAATACACCACAATTCCTAAAATTAGTATGGTACCATCAATAAATGATTTATAATGTAACTAAAGTCTGTTATCACCCTTTATACGTTCTCCTTTTGGTGACCCTCAAAACCTTCCATTCACTACAATGCATTTTAATGGGGTGCTATCATGTATATTGGTCCCGCGATGGCTGCCAACATTTCTTGGATGAAGTGCTGACAGCCAATCAGATCTCATCATGAGATGTGTGGTTAGGCTCCGCCCACATATCAATATTTCTTTTTCCTTTAATATTTCAAAAACTACTGAACGGATTCACATCATATAAAGCAAAGAGTGCACTCTGGACCAAGAGCTACCTTTCTGCCAAATTTGGTGTAATTCCGTTCAGCAGTCCGGGCTGTAGCCGTAAAAAGGTTTTCCCATGGAAAATAACATGGAGAAAACACGTTTTGGGACCCCCTTTTTTCTTGATCCCCGCTCGACGAATCACCCCGAAACTTTCAAGACGGGAGCTGACCGGAGCGCCCCATTAGTTTTGAGAATTTCGCAAAGATTCGTTAAACGGCGCCAAAGATATTGGCAAAAGGAAAAACGATTTTCCTATGGAAACAAGGTCCTAACTATAACTACCTAATGGCAACTGCCAGTAGGTAATGTAAAACTGTATATATATACTTATTGGTTCCAAAAAAGGAGTAATTCTCCACCCGTAGAAGTACTACTTGAATGGTTACCCATTTACAACTTTTTGGAATTCACAAACATTGGCAGTAGTAAGCTAGGCAGGCATACTACGGGTAATACAAAGCACCCAAAGGTGAAGTGTGAACCCTTGCATATAGGCTAACCTGGGTAGCATTCCAACCCATAGTTTTCTGCCCACTTTGTCACTCTAGAAGAGGCCCACCTAATGCAAATCAGCATGGACAATGTTTCTCATCGAAACAGTCCATCCCGAACCTTGGTCATCTCACCCCTCCACCCTGCAGACCACTGCTTTTTTAGCTGGGAAATTTGAAACACCTCCCCCCTAGATGTCACGGACCTAGCTACACCCCTAATTCCTACCACTCCCCTGCTCTTGTGACTCTTTTGCCTGAGGCAAGGAATAGGGAGGGGTCATATGGGTGACCGCTGAAGTATTTTCGTTCACTTACCTCGCATAATATTTGCAAGGCAGATGGAAGGAAAAAGAAGATGTAATTTGTATGTTATTGCTGGTCCTGTTGTCGCAGAAGCAGAAAAGTACTTAGGGCGGCACCATCTTCTGCACACCCTCTTTGCTCCTGGGACTCCAGGACTTGACAATTCAGGGACCAGCGCTAGTTGCATAAATACCCACCCACCCATTCCCTGATCTTTAGGATGTCTTGCCACTACTTGCTTCTGCCAAATCAAGTCTTGTCATCTATGGACTTGCTATCTGACTACTAAGCACATTTACAGGAGTGGATATATACCATTTGTGACTCTTAATGGCTGTAATTATGTGGACTTTCATGACTCACTTGTGTATTTGAGGTTAGAACATACAGACCCCCATATGTATTTGTGTCAATAGGTATTATCACTTATTTTGTGGAATTTTATGTATATGAGTAAAAATCATTTTGTTTATAAATACGCCTGACTGCAAAAGGATTTTTTCATTTCTTGAATGCATTAATACTTAACTAAAATATATGAAGACATTTCTACATGTTAGAAAATGAGTGATCCCCTTGTTGCATATATATATATATTTGTGATTGTCTTTGCCCTAGCTCTCAAGTGGTTACTGGGTTTCTCTTATTTAGTGTCATGTAACACATCAAGCAACCATGGATTTGAGATATTAACAAGCATTGGCAATGCCAATAGATCTGCCTTTTAAGTAATGCTGTATGGTATGTGTAGCATTACAAGTAAATAGCATGGGAATAGATATGTATTTTTGTCGATTCAGAGAATTGTACTAGGTTAAAAGGTCAAGTGACAGTTGCACCTTTTAAAATCAGACCTAAACTCCATGTAGTTTAATGACTGCCCTCCTCCCATCTGCGCTGCTGCCAGAGAAAAACAATATACATTATCTCATTATCTAACATACTTTAATAGCATTCCAGTGTCATGTGTGTGCCCTTGAAAGTTCAAGCTTAGGCAGCTAGATAAACAAGCAAAGTGATCACAGATGCGTGGAGGGCATGCACTTTTTTGTCGAAGCACACAACGTCTGTCGAATCAAAACATGAACACCTAGCTCTAAACATGTAGGTAGAGCCAAAGTCCCTCTCTGGTGCTGCTCGCATATTTATCTGGCAACAGCTACTCCGTCGAGCCCGACCATAACAATTGGGCTCTAGCTTAGGGTGATTGGAATGGTTAGCTGCAGATGCATGTTTCAAGATGTGTTTCGGTATGATTTCCTTGCTCTTATGTTTTGCGATAAAATAAACATGGCCTGCGTGTACCTAAAAATCTAATAGGTGTAGCTGTCAAGCCTTTAATTCAGTTTAGTTGTAGGGGGAGGTATCCATAACTGGGTGGCTCCTGGGCCTATGCGCCTCAGAAGTGGAATTGGCCTCCAGATGAACCGTGCCTTAATTGTGCTTCAGACGTAACATGTCTATGAATCAGATCACTAATGGAGATCAGTGCAAGTGACAGTGCCACTTAATACTTCTATTTGTAACTTCTCATAGTAAAAAACAGAAATTAATTGTACAAGGCCTGAAGGTAATGAACCTCCCAGCTATAAGTATGTTATGGTTTATACAGGCTCTGCACAATTTACAACCTGGTAGTTGCATTAGAGAGTACGAACTTTACATAGCATAAGATTTATTTTGCAATTTCCCAAGTGATCACAAAAAGCGACAGGGCCATCACTTATGATCTGTGGAATAACTTCCTGATCCGAAAATTCTTTACTAGGCGCATAGTTGATCGCAAGCAACCTGCAGTGTGTGCTTTGAACTTAATTTTTCTCCGAACCATGGGAAACAGCCTTTACAACGCATGCATTACCACACAATGCCTCTACCACGCATCATATACCATGCATTGCCTTTACAACACAGTGTCCTTACCATGCATTTACCTTTACCACTCATTTACCTTTACAATGCATACCTTTGCAACGCAAGGTATGTGTGTGTGTGTGTGTGTGTGTGTGTATATATATATATATATATATATATATCCTGTTATATATTGTTTCCGCCAACCATGCTTCTGATCGCGCTCGTGACGGGTGCAGCGGCTTAGGGAGATGGTTCCTCAATTGATGCATGTACTTTTTCCAAAGGAAGAACGCAGCGCACTCCAAGCATCTTGTTATATATTTTACTTAATTTTGTTGCGCCCACCACCAACAACTGACAGGCACGTTTTGGCCTTCTGGCCTTTGTCAATGTCAGTTACCTCTTTGTATTTTTACCATTAAATGATTACGCAATGCTGTAAAAATAAACAAAGGACGCATACTGTGAAACGGCTGCATTCCTATTTGCATGTCGGCCATCTTTCAAGGGTTTCTAGGTCCCTACTTAAATGTTCAATACTATGTTTGTGTTGCTTCCACTAAATGTAAGTCATGAATTAATCCTTCTTTTTTATCCATATATTCGAATAATATAAATACATTCATTAATTCATACATACAAGAAAAATAAAAGGGGGCTCACAGGGCCCCCCTCCAAGAGCTTCTGAAAGCCTCGGGAACGCCACCTACCCGGGGCATTGATTTTTATGTATGTTGGGGGTGCCCACGAGGCACCCCTGCACCCAGGGGACACCACCTCCCAGGGCAAATATTTATAAAGTAATGCAGAGCCCACAAGTGCTCCCCACCTCCCCGGGGACTGCCACCTCCCCGGGGCTAAACAACAAATGAATGCAGGGGTCATGGGACACCCCCGCAGCCCCAGGGACTGCCACCTCCCCAGGGCAATTAATTCAAATAGAGAGGGCCACACAGCCCACCGTGGCCCCGGAGACCTCCACCTCCCCAGGGCTAAGTAGTGCAATGGAGGAAGGCCCTGCAGCCCCCCTTCCTGGAGCCATAGATGCCTTTGAGAACACCACCCCTAACTTCAGCTTCTTCTTTGTCCCAGGGTTCCCACCCCTGGGACATAACTGTTTGCAGTGACTTGGCGGGAGTTTTGACAGCTCCCACCAAGTCACAGCAAACACTCCACTTTCAGCAAGCGAGAGCTGTGAAAATGCTCTCGCTTCCTGGAAGCGGAGCTTTCGTCTGTTTCCCTGCCCGCTGTCAAGCAAGCAGGGAAACAGACAAATTGTTTTCACACATAGGGGGCTGCATGTTTAGCAGGTCCCTCTGTGTAAAAGCATTGCCAGCTCCTGCAGCAGTCAGGAGCCATCTGGGACTGTGGGGGCACTGAGGCTCCCCCCACAGACCTGGGAGAAGAGGAGAAAGAGGCAAAATAAAGGTCAGAAACAAGCAGAAATAGGCAAAATACAAGGTCAGATACAAGCAAAAAGAGGCAGAATAAAGGTCACCAAAAGGCAGAAAGAGGCAAGATAAAAGTGGGAAATGATCTGAAAAAAAGGCAGAAAACTAATAGAGAACGAGCAGAACCCACTCAGGCACTCATGCACCCACTCACAGAACAACTCAGACATTCTCACACCCACTCACAGACCTAGTCAGACACCCATGCACCCACTTACATAATCACTTATAGTCTCTCTCACCCACTCACTGATCTACTCAGAGACTCACACCCACTCACAGACCCCCTCAGAGACTCATGCACCCACTCGCAGACCTACTAAAACACTGATGCAGTCACTCACATACTCAGTGAGACATTCACGCACCCACTCAGAGACCTATTTAGACACTCATGCACTCAATCACAGATTGACTCACGCACACATGGAGGCACTTGTAAAGCCACTCAGAGACACTCTCACACCTACTCACAGACACCTTTCTCAGACACTCTCACACCCACTCACAGACCCACTCAGACACTCATGGGCCCACCCACTCACTCACACACCCACTCATGGACCCAATTAGACACTCATGCATTAACTCAAACACCTAGTAAAACACTTATGCAGCCACTGCCAGGCCCACTCAGACACTCACACACATTGACACTGTTCTGTGGTAGCACAAGTAAGGAGCAAGACTCACTCGATATACTCGTGTGGATCCCGAACCCTTAGGTATGGGTTCCGGGGCCTTTAATTTGCGTCATCAGCAGGGATGTCCACTCCCACTCTAGGCCAATACCAATGAACATAACATTCCTCCTTTATCTTAAATAAAAACAAAAGGAGAAACAAACAAACAAAACAGAGAACAAAAGAAAAAAAGAAACACAAAAAAAGAAAGAAAAAACAGAAAAACAAAAACAAAAAATCAGAGAAAAGAGAAAAACCACAGAACACCACACATGTGGATATAGGTTCCAGAACTTCAAATCAGCATCAAATCAGCAAAAAGTCCTTCAGGCAGGAGGATGCTGCAGGACATGCCCGGAGGTGGTATCTCCCAGTCCCGCGCCGACCATCACTCTCCCGGCCATCATCTTCCCTGGTCCCTGGAGGGCGCTGGCAGCCATTGTGGACTTCCTGAGATAACACATCCAACACTGGGAAAGTCACAGTCTCAGGACTTCCAGTAGAATCCACACCTCGTGCCTCAGGTAAGACAACATACTCATCAGGGGTTTCCGGAGACAAATGGTCATCATCAGATTCAGCCCCCCCCTCCCATATGTTAGAAGGTGTCTCTGTCCCTTGGCTTCCAGGACTGAGGTACTCTTTAAAACAGGACACATTCCTGGTGATGGTCTCCCCTGCCTTCTGGGCCGTGACCATTGTCCCTTTCACAGCTCGAATTATCCAAGGATCTAACTCAAAAGGAAGCGTGAACTCGCCCCGGGGATGACGGGTTTTAACCAGGACAGCATCACCAACAGAGAAAGACTTTATCTTGGCTCCTCGGATACTAGACATATGGTAATTCCGGGCCTACCGTTGCCTGTCTCACCGCAACGTGATCCTGCAATTTCGACGATTGGTCCAATCGAGGTACAATGTCACTCACGGCCCTGTTAATACAGAGCGAGACCGGACTCACTTGAGTTGTTGAATGAGCCGTGAGTCGATACTCCCTCAAGAATGTATACAACTCACATTCCATGTTCCTGCCATGGGCTAGCGCTATTCGAAGGACTTTGTTCAGTTTTCGCATAAAACGCTCCGCCTCCCCATTAGCTTGGGGCCAACGAGGGGTAATCTTCCGATGCACAACACCCCGGGACAGTAAATACGCTGAAAATTCATGGCTGGTAAAAGGTGGGCCATTATCTGTTCACAATTCCTTAAGAAGTCCATGTGTGGCCATTATCGTCTCCAACCGTGGTATAGTATTACTCGCCATTATGGAATCCAAAATTTCCACCTCTGGGTATTCCGAAAAATCATCAATGACGACTAACATATGACGTCCATCCGGAAGACTGATAAAATCTGCACTTGCCCTGTGCCAAGGATAAGAAGGGATGGCTTCTGTAATAATCGGGGCAGGAGGTTCCGCATGGCCAGTCGCTTGACACAAAGGGCATTGGCGAACGGTCCGCTCCACAACGATGTCGAGGTTGGGGAACCATACTTTACAGTGCAGATGAGACTTAGTCTTAACTATCCCTTGATGGACTATGTGTGCCAAATCGACCACCCGCTGCTGTAGTGTCCGGGGAATCACCAGAGGAGACCCTCTCATGAGGCAACCTTCTGGAGACGTTGCTAGTTCGACACGAACGTTGTACAATGATCTCAGGTCTGTGCAGGTTTCCTAATCGGTCCTACAAGGAAACTTCTCCAGTAGCAGGTACCACCTCCCTGAAATCACCGCAGCGATGGCCAGCTGGAAACATTCATCCCCGGCTGTGGCACTCACGATTTCTTCCAAAGAAATGGGTCAAGGGCGTGATCGTTCCACTATTAGCCTTACATATTCCTCCACTTCACCTGCTGCACGCTCCTCCTCTTCCGTGGCCGGACTGGCGTGTCTGGAGAGGAAATCGGCGGCGTTCTTTGCCCCTGGACAATAGAGCACCTAGAACTGATACTCCTGCAACTGCAGAATCCACTTTTCAATCCGCGGTGGAGGCTTTGAGGAATGACCCATAAAAAGTGGAATCAATGGCTTGTGGTCTGTATGAACTACAAACGGCTGCCCATAGAGGTACAGATGGAAATGGCGACAGCCCCAGTGAACAGCTATGGCTTCCTTCTCAATGTGAGAATACAGCTGCTCAGTATCCGTCAAAGCAAGGCTCGCGTAAGCCACAGGAGCCCATTTACCATCGTTCTGCTTTTGTGACAACACAGCGCCAAGGCAGAAGGGCTTGCGTCAACTGACAATTCAGACTCACGGGCCGAGTTGAAATACACCAGTGTGGTATCTGCAGAAAGAGCCTGCTTGGTGTCCTAAAAAGCTTGGTCTTGAGCCGGCCCCTAGTCCCAACTGGCCTGCGTCTTCGTTAGTTCCCTCAACGGGCAGTAAGGCCTGTCAGATCTCGGATGAAATGCCCACAGTAAGTAACCATACCCAAGAAACTCCGCACACCAGTCACTGTCGTGGGACCAGGCGCCAGCTGGATATCTTGGACCTTGGAGGGATCCGGTGACACTCCATGCTGAGTAAAATGATATCCAAAAAATATATGTCTTAAGAAATTCACATTTGTCACGATGAAGAGTAAGGCCACACTCCTGCAGACGCTGGAAGGTGTCTCTCAGGCGGTCCATGTGTTCTTCCAAGGTGGGCACATGCACAAGGATGTCATCACTGACATTGAGAACCCCTTTTAGGCCTGATAGCACCCCTCGAATGGTGTCTTGGAAAACCTCGGTGGCACTGGATACTCCAAAGCTAAGACGTTTATACCTCCGAAGGCCAACATGTGTAGAGAACGTGGTGATAACCCTGGACTCAGGGTCCAATAGCAGTTGATGGTATCCTGCTCGCAGGTCCACTTTGGAAAACCATTTAGAACCGCTCACCTCAGCCACAATGTCGTCCACGGTAGGAGTCAGATGACGCTCTCGACGGATTGCATGGTTGGGCAGCCTCATGTCCACGCAGATTCTCACCTCACCCAGCTGCTTGGGTTTTTGTGCCACAACGATAGGAGACACCCAGGGAGTTGGACCATCAACCCGTTCGATGATGTCAGCCTGCTCGAGTTTCTTCAAATCTTCCTCCACCTTCGGCCTCAAATGAAATGCCACCCTTCTATGCTTTAGGGCCACGATCGATGTGAAGACGGACCATGTGATTCTTAAGGCATCCGATGCCCTCAAACAACGAGGAAAATTCAGCTACCAAGGACTCCACATTTCCTCGATGAACAGAAAAAGCAAAAGTCACCAGTCGTAGATATTCTGCCGTTCTAACACTTAACAGCATCCCTGATCCCTCCTGGGTAACAAATATCTTAGTCCGAGTGGAATAGGAATCATGAGAAATACAAGCAGTGAATACCCTAGCCAATGAAAGAGGAACCGTGGACCCATACGCGAACACTTGGGTTGACGTGCGTCGTAGAGCCAGTCAGAAGGGAAGAGTCTGCAACATCGAGTGAGCCATGAGGTTTATAGATGCCCCAGTATCGATCATTGCCTGAACCGGGTGACCAGCAATCAACACTTCACAGTTAGGAATCCGCCTCCGCAAACCGCCATCTGGTTGCATGGCGTGAATGACATGAATGGCTCCCTCCACGTCATCATCATCCATGTCCCCATCCTCTTCCATGGAGTGAGGAGCACCCAAAACATTCGCTTGCTGTCTCTGCTGTCCTCCTCGGACGGTAGATCGACACACTTTGGCAAAATGGTGGAGTTTATTACATGCGGATCATCTTTTACCCTGAGCAGGACACGGGCCTTGATGGGGAAATGGCCCGCCACATCCGTAGCATAGCCTGTTGGACACCTGTGGCTGTGCTTTGCTATGCACCGATGTCTTACCAGAACGTCCAGATACCACAGTGTTGACCGGCTCCATTTTCACTTGGTGCTGAAGAGCAGCCTCCATGTGTGCCGCTCGCACTTTGGACAACTCTTTCGACCTTCCCATCGTTAGCATGTCCGCCATCACCATCCCCGGAACTTGGAGAGTATGTTCCCTCAATTTGGTGGAGGCATACCCCTGAATAAATTGAGCACGTATCTCATCATTAGCGTCCGGTAAAGTGCACGTGCTTGCCAGTTCCTTTAGTCGGGCGTAGAAAACATCAACTGACTCCTCTGGGAGCTGTCTCGCCTGACGCAACAGGAAGCGTTCGTACTCAGGGTTAGTGAGATGTCCAAAATGGGCGGTCAAAGCTGCCTTCATGGTAGCATAGGTATATAGCGGTCCAGCTTCAACCACCGACTTCCCCAACTTGTGTAATGCAGCACCACCCAGATGTAATAACATAGGATGTTGGCGTTCAGCATGTAGGCCCACTGCTGCAAAATAGTTTTCAAGGCGCTCCAGCCAGTCCCTCCAATTTGCTGCCTGCGCTGATGGTGGGCCAGCAAGCAAAAACGGCTCAATAGGGGGCACAGCAGACATGATAAGTAAGAAATAGATAGTCCCCTAACGCCAAAACAAACCCTTATGTGACTCCAGGATAGGCCACCCTTAGACAAACAGGTGCATGCTTATGATGCTACAGTCCAGGCACAGAAAAATGCATACCGCCCTCGCCCCCCTCCAGCAAACACACAGTCTAATTGTGGCCATAACAGTTACCTCCACAAGATGTCACAGGGCCACAGGGGACAGAAAGTAATCCAGTCTCTTCTCTCCAAACATCCCCAATTCTTGGCCGCTCCCACGGGACTCGGGAAACAGAGACAGCAACACTGCACACGCTCTGCTGCCACAACCAAAATGGTCCTTTTGCCGCCGCTATGGAGCGCTGCACAACTGCACCAAACAGGGGGGCGGGGCCAATCCTTGCGGCCCGGAAGCAGTGCACACAGCACACGCGGGCCGGAAATACCCGCGTCAATAGCACCACACAGGCACAGAAGCAGAACCGATGGCAGTGCAGGCAGTGCAGCCGGATCCAGCACCGCACACAATCTGTCACGGGCCCCCTTGTCCCCACAGCAAAAGAAACGGCAGCCTCGAACAGGACCGCCAACATGGACACCACCACAGAAGACAGGTACCGCAGGAAAATGGGAAGGAATCCCACCTTCGTCGCCAGTTGTTCTGTGGTAGCACAGGTAAGGAGCAAGACTCACTCGATATACTCGTGTGGATCCCGAACCCTTAGGTATGGGTTCCGGGGCCTTTTATTTGCGTCATCACCAGGGATGGCCACTCCCACTCTAGGCCAATACCAATGAACATAACAGAGACACTTATGCACTAAGACACTCATGCACTCAGTCACACACTAACTCTAAAAGGTTACAGGTCACAGTTAGGACATGCAATTAAAAACCATAGAAATTCACTTAAACAACCAAAGGTTACAGGGATGTTATAGTTAGGAAATATAATTTAAACAACCTTAGAAATTCACTTAAACAACCAAAGGTTACAGAGACGTTATAGTTAGGAAATAGAATTTAAAAAACCTTTGAAATTCACTGAAAAAACCAAAGGTGACAGGGACTTTATAGTTAGGCTCACATTTCACTCTTACAAAACCAGAGGAATTCAGTATTTATAGTTACCTGAGCTAACTATAACTTACTTCCCCACAATGCACTGCTTATGACCTCACATATTACATCACTCATGCCATGGTCAGTGACATCACTCATGACATCTCAAATGTCATGAGTGATCCTGATGCGTACGGGCATCTTGGCTCCCATTACGTATGGGCTGGGGCAGGCCAGTCAGAAGACTAGACCGCCGACCCTCCAATATGGTGCCTAGCCAGTGTCCCGAATGGGACGGGTAAAAATGGCAGTGCCATTGAAGCAGGAGTAGGGAGGCAAAAGCAGAAGCCCAGCCCTCTCCACTAGTTGAGGTAAGGTAGTCCCCCATAAAATCCTAATAAAGTTTTAAAAGTTTAAAAACAAGAGCAATCCTGCACCTTGCAACTTGCAGCAGTGCAGGAAACGCAGATAGATAAAACATACAGACACACATGTTAAAATTAGTGTATAGGGGTGGGTAAGGTTATAGGGTGGTAGGGTTTTGAGGGTTTGGGGTGGGTAGGAGTAGAGGGTGGTAAGAGTATTATAGGGTTTCGCTGTGAGTAGGGGTATAGGGTGGTAAGTGTATTTTTAGGGTTTAGGGTTGGATAGGGTATAGGGATAGGGTTGGGTAGGGGTATAGGGAGGTAAGGACATTTTTAGGGTTATGGAGTGGGTAGGGGAATTGGGTGGCAAGTGTTTGTTTAGGGTTATGGGGTAAGGATAAAGAATGGTAAGGTAAAAAAGGAGGAATAAAAATATTTTTAACAAAGGGGAGGTTGAGGCATCTGTCCCAATAAAGAAAAGATGTATATTTGAAATAATTAAAAAAAGAGGGGGTTACAATTACAAAATTTATAGTATATTTCCAAAGACACAGTTGCTCTGTTTACGAGAAGGGAAAGGGCTCTCGGAAATGGATCAACTGTGTTGTTGAAATTAATTAAAGGGAGCCTGACCAACCCACCTTCATTGATTAAATGGATTTTCCTAATGAAATTCGGCACGAAAGTGGGCAAGGGAAGCGAGATGGGAGATTTCCACTTGCTGAGTACATTTGTGAAAAGCACAATGGGAGATGTTCGAGCATGTATGGCAGGTTTGGAAACGAAAGACACAAAGGGGCCGATTCCGATCTCGGCCGGTAGTGCTCCGAATCGGATTCGGATTTACCGGATCCGATTCGGAGCCCTGTTTCCCGACCGAATCGTACGCGGGTCTGGCCGAGCGAGTACGATGCAGGCACCCGCGAAATCTCCGACCGACTCGAACGCGGCTTCAACACGCTCCGACCGACTCGCATGGACACGACTCGCACCGCGCTATGGAGACATTTCCCGGCCGGGTAAGTACGATGCACGCCGCGACCACTCCGATCGACTCGCGCCGTCCGGCTCGAAAAAGCTGTCGGAGCCGGACTTTGGGGGTCCGCGTCGGACCCCCCTGTACGCGTAGGCGCGCGAGTCGCACACAGGGGGACCCATGGGTCCCCCCTACCTGTGCATGTACGTCGCGATGCGCATGGACGCGTACACGCTGTAGGGGGCGCCCTTGACCGCCTCGCACCCATTGAGTCAATGGGAGCCCGCGTACGCGTCGTACGACAGGCTCCCATTGACTTCAATGGGAGTCCGACCGAATCGAGTCCGATAGCATGCGAACGCATCGTACTCGTTCGGTCGGACTGCTAGGGTCCGATTTGGTCGGAATTCTCTCCGGGTCCGGCTCGGTCAGAGAGAATTCCGGCCCGAATCGGAATCGGCCCCAAAGTGTATTAGGAACTGCATACAATAAAAAACAATGACTGCAGAGTTAGTACATTGGACTGTGATTGAAATCACGCTGCTTTCTGTAAATGAAACTGGTTTACTCCCTTTCCGAATGTGCACTCTGATGGACAATATGACCAGCGTCTTTAAAAACACGTGGTCATTTTGAAAATAGAGAGATTTATCCTGTGATCAAGGCTCGGCTGCAGCAGAAACGTGTTAGGAGAGTGAGCTACCTGTCGCACATCTCTTATGTATGGAATAAAGTACTTGAAACCTGTGTACTGGAACTCAGCGTTCTTCTTTCCTGGTGAGGAGAAGTTTGTGGAGTGATATATATATATATATATATATATATATATATATATATATATATATTATTGCTCCAAATGCACTCAAATCGGAGCACTCTCGAATGGGTGCTGACGTCGTGGGGGTGCGCCTGCGAAATTTATTCAAGCTCCTTAAATCCGAATCACGGAAGAAAAGCAGCACTCACGGGGGTGGTTGCAAAGAGTTTTTAATCCAAACGCAACAACAAACGCGTTTCGGCTTGTGCCTTTGTCGGTGTTACTGACACACCCGACGCGGTCATGTTTAAAAACATTCTCAGTGTGTATCGACAGTGAAAACGGACCAAATTTTCAAGATATAAAAGAAGCGCCATCTTTGCATAGTTCTTTATATGCGTTAAATACATGATTATCAAATACACTTTGATTATTAATCATATAACCCATTATGGAATAACTGCAAATTGCACCATTACATTTCGCAATAATTGTATTTATGTAATGAGATGGCATACTCAATTAAAATCCTGCCGTGTATCGGCTGAGAAAGCAACTTTTTACTCATAAACGTATCTGTACATCATGCCGTGTATCGGCTAGGTTCTGTAATTCTGTCAATCATACCATATTTATCAAGACATTTAATCATTGAAAACACTTATTGGGAAATACAACTCATCACGCCGTGTATCGGCTTTGTTTCCCCTCACTGTGTGTCTTTTTGTTATCTTTTATTCGCCCAAATGTACTACCAATTCCTCCCCACTATTTAACCCTTTTGGGGATTTTGTTTGTAAATCGATAATATATCGAGATTCAAGTCTGCGTAATTTTAGAATTCTGTCCCCTCCTCCTATGTTGTTCGGTACGTGGTCCAGGCCAAAATACTGTAACAGGTCCCTGTGACTTTGATTTTTACTAGCAAAATGCCTCGCCACTTGGTAGGATATATCCTTTTTAGTAATCGCCCGCATATGTTCTAATACCCGGATTTTTATCGGGTGGATGGTACTGCCTATGTATTTTAACCCGCAAGGACATATTAGACAGTAAACAGAATAAGCAGTGTGGCAGGTTATAAATTTGTTCACACATCTGCTTTTCTTTATCTCAGGTATCTCATATGTTAAAACCTTCTTGCTGTTAATACAGGCTTTACATTTTCCACATGGAAAAAAGCCTTTCAATTCTTTGAGAGTACCTTTTTTCTGTGGTTCCCTGTCCAAATGACTATGGACTAGCATATCCTTTAAGGATCTCTCCTTTCTAAATGTCACTAAGGGAAATCTTGATATGTCCTTGCCAATAATAATATCCGTTTTTAAAATATGCCAATTCTTTCGAAGAATGTTGCTTAAAAAATTGGCTTCTTCTGAATACATTGTGATCATTCTAAACTTTCCTTCCTCTTTGTTCTTTTTGACCTTCTAGTTATCCTGTAGTAATTGTTCTCTGGTAGTGTTTCTAACCCTATTCAGTGTCTTCTCTAACATTTGGGTATTATAACCTCTTGTAGTAAATCTGGCCGTACACTCTTTAGCTGCACTTCAAAATCACAGTTTCTAGAGCTATTCCTTTTCAATCTTAGAAACTCGCTGTAAGGCATACTCTGAATTAACTTTGGGGGATGGCTGCTTGTGGCGTGGAGCGTGGAATTGCCCGCCGTGGGTTTTCTATACAATGCTGTATTTAATTTGCCTTTGGCTATAAATACCTTTAAATCAAGATAGTTGACTGCCACTGAACTCACTTCTCCTGAGAAGTGTAAATTAACACTGTTGTCATTTAGATGATCTATATAATTACGAGCAGACTCTGATGTGCCTCTCCAAATTAAAAACAGATCATCTATGTATCTCTGTGCCAGGATACAACCTCACCCGAGCATATCTCCCCTTTGGGCGACCATGACACCTGCTCCTCCCACCAGCCTACGAATAAATTCACATAGCTGGGGGCAAAGCAGGTGCCCATGGCCAACCCTGCGATCTGTCTGTAATAATCCTCCTGAAATAGGAAGATATTGTTCGTAAGACAAAATTCAGTAAGCTCCAAAAGCATAGAATTGTGCTCTGTGAATTTCAATGATCGTTTGTTTAAATAAAACTGTACAGCTTTGAGTCCATCTTGATGATCTATACAAGTTTATAAGCTGGTAATATCCAATACAATTAATTGATATGATGGATCCCAAATCAATTGATCTATACGGTTCAGAAAGTCTTTAGTGTCTTTTATGTAAGAGGTCAATTGTGATACAAATTTAAATAAAAAATGATCAATAAACATTGATAAATGTTCCGTCAAGCTTCCTTGCAAGGAAATGATGGACCTACCAGGCGGATGTTCACTGTTTTTGTGGATTTTTGGGATGTGATAAAAGGTTGGTGTTGTTGGATTTAAATTTCGAAGAAATAAGTATTCATCTGTTCCCAACATCGTTTTGTCGTACCATTTTTTGATCAATGAATGGTAACATTTGACACTCTCATTGTAACGTTCCTTTGTAGTTCTTTCATAGTGCCTATTATCTGACAGTTGTCGTAAGGCTTCACTGCAATATTGTTCTCTTGTTTGAAGTACGATATTACCGCCTTTGTCAGAAGGCTTACATATTATTGAGGTGTCCTTCAGCAGACTCTCTAATGCTTCCTTTTCATTCTTTGTCATGTTTCTTCCTCCCTTTGGACGATTTCCCTTTATTCTGAATTTCAATAATTCATTGTTCACTGCCTCTGAAAAAACATCTATCGCATCCATTGGCATTTGTGGCATGAACTGTGACACAGGTTTAAAAGGACTTTCCACTGTTTCTTGTTCAATGCCCACTAGCATAGTTCCCTGTGCAATATCCTGGATTTTATTCCGATCACTGTCTAATTCCATGCATAGATTCTCCAGAGTCTCTAAAGCTGGCAGATCGTTCACTATTAGAGTGTCTGTTGCTGTCATTTTTTGTTGTATTTTCCTTGATTCTTTCAGTGTGGGTTTCAGTTTAAAATACTTATGCAATTTTAATTTTCGAACAAATTTGAAGAGATCTATTCTTGTCTGTGTATACACCATTCGATTATTAGGGCAGAAAGTGAATCCTAATTTCAATACTTTTTCTTCAATGGGTGTGAGGTTTCTTGGTGTGAGGTTAACTATTGTTAGATTTTCAGCATCTACTTCCACTTGCCTCCCCTCTTGCTGCGTGTCATTCGAGGGGACATGTTTCCTCTTCCTACACCAGCCACCCCTTCTCGTTTTTCGGCAACACCTTCTGGTGGCTTGCTCTTCCCTCCTCTCAACCATGACTGACGAATTAGTTGGAATTCCTCGTGAAAAGGAGTTTTTCTCAACTTATTTCCTGAGGTGCTTGCATTATCATCGCCTGATGATTAGTTTTCTGTCACTTCTGACTCCGATGTTTCAACTCTTGCTACAATAGATTTATTTGACCTCATGGACAGTTCTTTTCTTGGTCCATCGAACTTCTTTGCAAAGGTCAAAACTCTTCCCTGTAAATAGTCTTTCTCTTCTCTTTCAAATTTTTCTTGTTTTCTTTGCTTGATCTTTAATTCATATTTTATCAAACGTTTTTTCATCTGCTCCCTTAAATCCTCCTGTTTGTTATTGTCATCATCCTTAGATATTTCCTGCTCTAATTCTTGTATTTCTTTGAGGGCTTTATTCCTATCGCTCCACACGAACTTGACCAATATATTCAACATACCCTTGCTGGACTGGGCAGTGTGTTCAGCCCACTCAGAATTTTCATAGGCAGGTATTGTATAAATGCTAGCCCCCTCGGGACTCGATTAACTAACAAAAATGAATGTGTCCTCATGTAATGCAACTGGTGCTATGTAAAGCGCTCTGATACCCGATTCGGGTTAAGTTCACGCTATATAAAACTCTGTAAAATAAAATATAGTTCTGGAGGGAGGTTGCCTCCCACCATTTACGCATATCTCTCTCATACAGTCTTTCTAGCTTGGCAAAACTCATGCTCAGGCTGTCGGCCATTCTTGAATCACTGATGGTACTCGGGCGTTCTGTTCCTGTGGGTTTTTTGAAAATGTCAATTGCCGCTTCGCGGCGTGTCGATTCACAAAACATGCCTCCTGCAGTTAGTGACTAGATCTATGGAATATTACTTATTGCGAACCACCCCCTCGTTCTGTCGCTTGCACTTATTTCTGCGGTTGTCCACATACACACTGCTTACCGGTGTGAGGTCCGTGAACTTCCAGCGTCTATTCCGATCCGCGGGTCCTTGCTTCACAAACACCGTACTGGTAGATCCTCATGCTTAAGCGGTGGTGCTTCCGTCTCAAAATTATTGCTCCAAGTGCCCTCAAATCGGAGCACTCTCGAACGAGTGCTGACGTCGCGGGGGTGCTCCCGTGAAATTTATTCAAGCTCCTTAAATCCGAATCACGGAAGAAAAGCAGCACTCATGGGGGTGGTTGCAAAGAGTTTTTAATCCAAACGCAACAACAAACGCGTTTCGGCTTGTGCCTTTGTCGGTGTTACTGACACACCCGACGCAGTCATGTTTAAAAACATTCTCAGTGTGTATCGACAGTGAAAACGGACCAAATTTTCAAGATGTAAAAGAAGCGCCATCTTTGCATAGTTCTTTATATACACCGACGAAGGCACAAGCCGAAACGCGTTTGTTGTTGCGTTTGGTTTAAAAACTCTTTGCAACCACCCCCATGAGTGCTGCTTTTCTTCAGTGATTCGGATTTAAGGAGCTTGATATATATATATATATATATATATATATATATATATATATATATATATATATATATATATATATATATATATATATATATATCCTGATTCTCTGTTCTCCTTAGCTCCAATTTTGTGCAAAAACAGACGCGGACCACACAATATGTGCAGTAGAAGTTTCTATTTCTTATTTACCAGCCATTACGCGTTTCGGTCCATCCGGACCTTAATCACATGACAAACGCTGCCCTGATTTTTTTCCTTTTTAAAGTGACACGTGCAAAATACAAGAAAATGATTTGTCATAGACAAGGAATACATACTAAACCAAATTTGTAGTACATAAAATCAGACTCATTCATTACTGACCATTTAAAATCCACAAACATTGTTGATAAATAATATTAAAAAAGTTGTTTTAGATTTAAATATCACAATGATTACATAGTATGGATTTGTTAGCATTCAGTGCATTACTTAATTTTCTGCATAATACATTTAGTTTCCTCAAATCCAACTATTTGACTTTCGTCATATGTATGATTTGCGATCGTCGACAGGTATGATAATGAGCTGAGATCGTTAATCCTCTCTATGATTTGAAAAAAGTGTGAGTGCAATTTATTAGTGCCATGAAGTCTAGTCAGTGTTTTAATTACCCGTGTTCCTTCTAATAAAGTGCTTGAGTGCCAAAGTTAAAAAAACACTATTTCTATGGTTTAGGCATGTATAGCAGCAAACGACTCCATTGTTCACAAGGATTCGTTTTGTATAATATTTGTTTAAATACATTATGAATAGAAAAATTATATATTTAAAATATATAAGAGTTGGAGCAATATAATTTATCTTTACATACTCAGAGAAATTCTATTAAAGACAGGTAAACAGGTCCTCTGTTGTATTGAGGCCCCCAGGAAATTTACAGTCTAGATCTAAAATATATCTTGTTTCTAGTTTTCTTAGGGTCCCCTCTCTGTCACCTCCCCTTCTGCTGATTGTTACTGCGTCAATTAGATAATATTTAAAATGTTCAAGGTTACTTTTATGTGTTTCCTTGTAATGACGGGCCACTGGGTAGGTTGGATCCTGATTTGCTATGGCTCGTATGTGCTGTAATATTCTTTTGTGGGCCTGCAACTTGGTGCTGCCCACGTATCTTAAATTGCAGGAACATTCTAGCACATATATCATGTGGTCCGTCTTGCAATGCAGTGGCTTTGTAATTTTGCATTCCTTTTTGCCAAACGGTGTGACATATGTTGTTTTATTGATCCCGTACTGGCAAGCCTTGCAGCTTTTGCATTTAACAAAGCCATTGCATTGTGAGAGCCACGTATGATGTTCTGTTACTTCCGGACTAGTTTTGACCAGACACTTGCTCATGGAAGGGGCTCGTCTGTAGGTGATAGATAGATTTCCTGGTAATGATTCACCAATAACTGGATCGCTGGTAACTATCGGCCAGTTTTGTCTAATGATATTGTTTAGTGCTCTATCCTGTTTGTTGTATGCCAGTGTAAGCCTCAGCTCCATGGGTGTGTCTTTGTGACTAGAATGGCTTGTGTTTGTATGTTTAGATGTCAGAAGACTGGATCTACTCAAGGCAATTGTTTTGGCAATGGCCGAATCTATTGTTTTTCTAGAATAGCCACGGTCCAAAAATCTATTTCTGCTGGCCTGTTGTGCATTGTGTAACTCTTTGGGGTTGCTACAGATTCTTTTTAATTTGAGCATTTCTCCGTAGGGAATGCTTTCTATCAGATGTCTTGGGTGAAAGCTAGATGAGTGTAGCATCGAATTTCCTGCAGTCTCTTTACGGTATATTTTTGTTTCTATTTTATCGTTCTCAATATATACCTCAACATCTAAAAAATGTACCATTTTGTCACTAATCACAGCTGTAAAACCCAGATTAATTTCATTGGTGTTAATGGCTGAGACAATTTTTTTTACATTTTAATTTATATTTGTAGAGCGCCAAATCACCAGAGGTCTCTAAGCGCTTGCAGCATAGACCAAGAACCCGGGAATCCCTTATTCCTGCTGGGCTCAGCACAAATTAGGATGAACTTATCCAAATGCCTCAGTGAACAAAATGGTCTCGAGTTTCCTCGTGAAAGGGAGTAGGGTGGCTTCCCCAAGCATAATGTCCAGTAGCTTGTTCCAGAGCTGGGGGATCACAACTGAGAAGGCCCGCCCCCCCAAGGTCGCTCTATTAAAGCGCGGGCAGGCCAACAAGCTTGATCCAGATGAACGAAGGCATCGTCCCAAATTCTGTGGCGCTTGAGTGTGTACCTTCCCAGATAATAAATAAGTCGTCAATAAAACGAAGCCACAGTTTCACATTGTTTTCCATATATAATTTGTGAATGTCGCCTAGCACCAGCTACTCTCACCAGCCCATGTGTAAACACGCGTAGCTGGGGGAGAAGCTGGCACCCATGGCGACACCACGCATTTGTTGGTAATAGGATTTATCAAACATGAATACATTGTTATTTAAACAGAAGTTAACCATATTTACTAGCATTGTGTTGTTTTGGGACATTTGTGTTGAATTTCTCCCCAGATAGAATTCCAATGCTCGTAAACCGTCTTTATGGTTTATACTGGTGTAAAGCGACTTTACATCTAATGTCACTTAACAAATAATTTCTTTGCCAAGTAAAATCCTTTAGTTTTGAAATAAAATCGCCAGTATCTTTTATATAAGAAGGTAACTTCTGTACATGCTCCTGTAAATAGAAATCAATGTACTGTGATGCATTTTCTAAAAGACTATTTTGCGCCGAAATTATAGGTCTTCCCGGTGGTCTTTTTGGTTCCTTGTGAATTTTAGGTATGAAGTATATGTTGGGGACTGTGGGGTTCTCTTTCTTGATGAATTTGTATTCATCCAGGGTGATCAGTCCCGCACTTTTCCACGCTAGCAATTTCATATAAAATTCATTATATATTTTTCGTAATGCCAACACATTGCTTCTTTTGTAGCATGTTCTATCGTTTAATTGGGATAGAGCTTCTTGCATATAGTCTTCATTGGCCCACATGACTATATTGCCTCCCTTGTCGGAATTTCTGATGACAATCTGGTTGTTTTTTCTTAATTTTGTCATTAATTGATTGTATTGTTAATTCCTTTTATTGATTTTTTGTTTCACGTTATGCACTTTGTGATTAAGATTTTTAAGTTCTGCTATCACCTGTTCGTTAAAAATATCAATTGAATCCCTAGGTGCTATGGGATTAAAGGTTGATTTCAATTTGAACGACATAGTTCTTTTTCCTTTGTTTATTACATTTGTATCATTATGAGGTTCTTGACTTTCATCCCCTGGGCTTTGGGAATTTATTTGACTGTTGGAATTATCATTCTCAGACTGCAATTCTTGTAGAGCTTCTAATAAAGGCATATATGAAAATGTCAAGTTGCTCGGTGAGGAGCATTCTGTTAGCTGACTCTCAGTTTCTGTTCTGGTATATTGTGGTTGCAAAGCATGATATTTCTTCAATTTTAATTTTCGCACAAAGTGGAACACGTCCATTCTTGTGTTTGTGTAGTTGAAGTTAGATTCCGGACAATATGAGAGACCCAAAGCGAGTAATTGTTCTTCAGCTTTGTTTAGGTTTATGTTGGCTAGGTTGATTACCGTTTGAGAGGTTTCCGAATTTTCTTTTACTTGCGGTTCCATCCTCGTTTCTTGTTGGTAGTTACATTTTCTGACTGCTTTTCTCCTCTGCCTGCGCTTGTAATTTCTCCTCTTTCTGTATTGTTCCTTTGCGTTCTCGGGCGGAGGGTCTGCCGCCGGTCTTGGCACAAAAAATTCAGTTCTTCAGCTAGGGATAGTTTCTGTTGTATTTGTCCTGTGCCTGCCTGGCGTGTCTCTAGTTTGATTCGTTCTCTAGTGCCGAGCTTAAGTCAGAGCTCGAGGTGTTCCCATTTCCTTCTCTGCTTGTCGATGCAACTGGTATGGTGTCTTTTCGCAATTTTGATTTAGCAATTTTTAGAGCATCATATTTTCTGGAGAACGTGAAAATCCGTCCACTCTCATAATCTACTTTATTTCTATGAAATTTATAAGCTTTACGTTCCTTTATTTTGTCTTCATCTTTACGTAGTCTGGTGGTCATTTCCTCACGTAATTTTGTTATTTCTTCACTTTGTCCCATTTTGTTTATCTCTTTGTTTAATTTGTCTATCTGTTCTTGTAGACTTACTCTATCCGATTCAGCATATTTTACAAGAATCTGCACTAGTTTTTTTGAAGATTCTAAATTGCACTCCACCCATTCTCTCATCATGTTTGGGTTAGGATTTTCATAACTCAGTGCAATTAAAATTCTGAGTCCCTTGGGAATCCTCCCTACATCCAGGTATCTTTGCAGGGATCTGAATTCCCACCACTTTCCTTGTTCCTGTCTCATTAATTTCTCCAATTTTCTCATTTTGTCTTTTGCATTGCTTGTCATAATGTTTGGAGCTGTATTGATTGTATTGCTCATCGTTTCAGCTGAAGGTTTATTGCTGAACATTTCGGTGGCTCCTGCCTCCCGGTCTCGCAGCGTGTCGGCCAACATATTGGTCAATTAATTTCTAAATAGTTGTAAAGGCGCGAAGAAATGAGATCCTATCAATATAGTCACTTCTCCCTTTACAAGCACACCGCTTTCCCCACTGTTTCACATCGGTCCTAACTTTCATATTATCTACTGGCGGTCGCCAGTAGATAGTTATAGTTAGGACCTATTTTCCATAGGAAATCCGCAACATTCTATTTAAAATAACTCTTGCGTCGGTTGACGAATCTTCGCGAAATTTTCAAACTTTATGGCCCGCTCTGGTCCGCTCCTACCCTGAAAGTTTCGGGGTGATTCGTCAAGCGGGGGCCGAGAAAAAAGGGGGGTCCTAAAACGTGTTTTCCCCATTCATTTTCCCATAGGAAACTTTAGCCACGGCTACAGGCCGAACTGCTGAACGGAATTACACAAAATTTGGCAAAGAGGTAGTTCTTGGTTCAGAAAGAACCCTTTTTGTTAAATGGTGTAAATCCGTTCAGTAGTTGCTGAGAAAATCAAAAGTAAAAACACATATATATCTGGGCGGAGCCTAAGCACACATGTCATCGTGAGATCTGATTGGCTGTCAGCACTTCATCCTGGAATTGCTGGCAGCCATCTTGGGACCAATATAAATGATAGTACCCCATTGAAATGCATTGTAGTGAATCGAAGGTTTTGAGGGTTACCAAAAGGAGAACTATAAAGGGTGATAACAGACTTTAGTTACATTAGAATTCATTTGTTGATGGTACCATACTAATTTCAGGAATTGTGGTGTGTTCTAAGGTGATTTTACCCTGTGAAAAACCTTCTGCTGGGATATCATGAATCATGTTTGAGAGAAAACTATTTTCACATGCTTGTCCCATACAGTTTTGGAAGGTGCTCCAGAAGCTAAAATGAGAGCATATTTTCTGTAAATTCACATTATCTTTCTCAGTCATGTGAGAATGAAGTCTGACATTCTCAGTAAAACATGTACATCCAACAATGGCAGAGACTGTCAGTTGATTCCTTTGTGTTCTACTGCAGCTTCCCAGAGTGTTCTAAAGAACAACTAGAGTGCTAACAGCCTTACTTATGACAAAAGTATGCACACCTGAAGCCATCTTGATTGGAATAAACTGGTAACACTTAAAACATTTAATTTAAAAAGGAACAAAATGAGGGGGTTCATTTTGCCATAGAAATTATGGTTAGTGCTATAGAAAGAAAAATTAGGACATGTTTTAAGTGAGATCTCAAATATCTTCCTGTTATATTTCAACAGGAGCAGCCTGTCAGTTGATGCCTTTGTGTTCTACTGCAGCTTCCCAGAGTGTTCTAAAGAACAACTAGAGTGCTAACAGCCTTACTTATGACAAAAGTATGGCACTCCTGAAGCCATCTTGATTGGAATAAACTGGTAACACTTAAAACATTTAATTTAAAATTTGCCATAGAAATTATGGTTAGTGCTGCAAAAAGAAAATTTAGGGCATGTTTTAAGTGAGATCTCAAATCCTCTTCTATTTCATTAGAAAATTCTGACATGCAGACTGAAACAATCACTTTCAATACCAGCAGTAGACTTCCAGTTAACTCCTTGGTGAGCAGTAGCTTTACTACAGTGATCTTATGAACAACTAGAGTGCTAACATTCTGAATTTATGGCAAATGTGTGACACATCTGAATGCCTTCTTGATGGAATCAAAGTAAAAACTGAAAGCATTTCCTACTGAGGAGACTGTAGTAAATGAGGAAATTAGGAAACTTCATAACAAATAAGTCTCCCAAGATGGCCACCAGAGAAAAAAGAGCCCAAATGTAGCACAAATATCACCCAGAGGTAGCCCACGTATAGCCCAATGACAGAAGTGTGCAAAACACTTTTTATTTTTTGTTTTTTTGCAGTTTTATATAGTGCAGACTGGTCAGGTATTGGAGTGCTTTACATGAGCATTGGTTACATCACACAAGGACAAATTCATGTTGGTTGACCCCTACACTACCCAAACACCACTGCACTACCCTAAACCCTAAAACACTACCCCCAGCACGACCCCCTACACTACCCAAACACCACTGCACTACCCTAAACCCTAAATCTACCCCCTACACTACACAAATACCACTGCACTACCCTAAACCCTAAAACACTAGAACCCAGCACGACCCCCTACAGTACACAAACACCACTGCACTACCCTAAACCCTAAAACACTACCCCTACACTACACAAACACCATTGCACTACCCTAAACCCTAAAACACTACCCCCAGCATGACCTCCTACACTACACAAACACCACTGCACTACCCTAAACCCTAAAACACTACCCCAGCATGACCCCCTACACTACCCAAACACCACTGCACTACCCTAAACCCTAAAACACTACCCCCAGCACGACTCCCTACACTACACAAACACCACTGGACTACCCTAAACCCTAAAACACTACCCCCAGCACGACTCCCTACACTACCTAAACACCACTGCACTACACTAAACCCTAAATCTACCCCCAGCATGACCTCCCACACTACACAAACACCACTGCACTACCCTAAACCCTAAAATACTACCCCCAGCACGACCCCCTACACTACCCAAACACCACTGCACTACCCTAAACCCTAAAACACTAACCCCAGCATGGCCCCTACACTACCCAAACACCACTGCACTACCCTATACCCTAAAACACGACCCCGTACACTACACAAACACAACTGCACTACCCTAAACCCTAAAACACTACCCACAGCATGACCCACTACACAAACACCACTGCACTACCCTAAACCCTAAAACACTACCCCTACACTACACAAACACCACTGCCCTACCCTAAACCCTAAAACACAACCCCCAGCATGACCCCCTACACTACACAAACACCACTGCACTACCCTAAACCCCCTACACTATACAAACACCACTGCATTACTCTAAACCCTAAAACACTACCCCCATCACGACCCCCTCACAACACAAACACCACTGCACTACCCTAAACCCTAAATCGACCCCCAGCACGACCCCCTACACTACCCAAACACCACTGCCATACCCTAAACCCTAAAACACTACCCCCAGCATGAACCCCTACACTACCCAAACACCACTGCACTACCCTAAACCTTAAAACACTACCCCCAGCACTACCCCTACACTACACAAACACCACTGCACTACCCTAAACCCTAAAACACTATCCCAGCACTACCCCTACACTACCCAAACACCACTGCACTAACAAACCCTAAAACACTACCCCCAGCACAACCCCTACACTACACAAACACCACTGCACTACCCTAAACCCTAAAACACTACCCCCAGCACGACTCCCTACACTACCCAAACACCACTGCACTACCCTAAACCCTAAATCTACCCCCAGCATGACCCCCTACACTACACAAACACCACTGCACTACCCTAAACCCTAAAACACTACCACCAGCATGACCCCTACACTACTCAAACACCACTGCACTACCCTAAACCCTAAAATACTAACCCAGCATGACCCCCTACACTACCCATACACCACTGCACTACCCTAAAGCCTAAAACACTACCCCCAGCACGACCCCCTACACTACTGCACTACCCTAAACCCTAAAACACTACCCCCAGCACGACCCCCTACACTACCCAAACACCACTGCACTACCCTAAACCCTAAAACACTACCCCCAGCACGACCCCCTACACCACCCAAACACCACTGCACTACCCTAAACCCTAGAAAAGAAACCCCCACCCCATGCCCAATCCCCCTTACCTCTCACTCCTCGTGGTTCCTCTCTCCTCGTGGTTCCTGCTTCACGTCGTCTCTGTGGGGCGGTGCACGTCGTTGTGAGGAAACGGAACAGCCTCTGTTTCCTTACAACGACATGGATCGTCTACATGTTTTTAGAACGCATGGTCATTTACCATGCATACCTTTACAACAAAATTCGTTGTAAAGGCATGCGTGGTAAATGACCATGCGTTCTAAAAAAAATGCGTAGTAATGACTTCGTGATGTACAACGCATGCGTGGTAATGCATGCGTTGTAATGGTATCGTAAAGTAAAAAGTCGTTGTAATGGCTGTTTACCGATCGAAGCTGGCCCCTGTTCTTCAGTGAGACGTTTATTTGATTAATTAGGAGGAAGGAATGTGTTTTTTTTACCGAAAAGGGCATTCCCGGCTGTTGTATTGTGAAAGTGTCCGCGTGGCCTGGTTGCACTTCCGGTGAGAGAGTGGAAGAGTCTGTTTGGATCTAAAGGAGTTCTGTTGTTGGACGGGGCCGGCGCGACATGTCATCAGAAAACATAGCTAATGGAAAGCGTCCTCCCTGAAGTGTGGAGTAGTGCCATGAGAGGACAACGAGTGTGCGTCCCACCGCAGTATGACCGTACCGCGTGACCCATGTGCCACCTCCAGGGTACGGGAGGCAGAAGCGGCATCGCAGGTCCTCTTGAAGACCGTTGTAGCACTAATTCTACATTTTGGTACTAGGGCATTTTAACTTCGTTGTTCCTGCCAGATACAAAGAGAAGATCCTGTGTTATTCAGTGCCCTCGTTACCTTTTTTGTGGGTTGTGGTGCTTGTCACTTCGCTGCCCCGCCGGTGCACACGACTGGGCACCCCACCTCGTGTGCCATCTGCAGGGCCTCTGCCCTCGGATCACTGGTTTCGGTTTCTGGAGTGGCAACATAAACAGTTGCTCCCAAAGGACTAGCCTGAACACTTAGGTGAATATCCCCTGCACCAGCATTCCACGGAAATTCTTTCCTAGCTCTCCCACGTCAACGAGGACGTCATAATAGCACGGCTCCGCTCGCGACACCGTATGACATCATCGGAGCCATAAGAGAACCTCGTCGGCGTGCTGACGTCAGTTCCACCCATTTTTTCCGTGCCACCGAGGCAAACAGGGGACCGAGACATTTTCACATGTATACATAGTATAATAAATATATATATATATTCACTGAAAAACCATAGGTTTCAGGCACGTTATAGTTAGAAATTAGCATTTAAAAAACCTTAGAAATTCACTGAAAAAACCATAGGTTTCAGGCATGTTATAGTTAGAAATTAGCATTTAAAAAACCTTAGAAATTCACTGAAAAAACCATAGGTTTCAGGGGTGTTATAGTTAGTTGGACATTTCACTCGTACAAAACCATAGAAATTCCCCGTTATAGTTAGTTCAGCTAACTATAACTCGCGCGCCCGCAATGCACTGCTGATGACATCACATATTACATCACTCATGACATGGTCAGTGACATCACTCATGACATCACTCATGACATCTCCTACAACGCTCACCTGGCATGACGTCATGCCATAACTTCTCCACTAGTGAGAAGTGAGCAGTGTGAGCAGCGCACATGATGTGCCTGGTGTCACTGCAGTCCGGAAAAAAAACGGACCGCCTGTGCCAGGGCACAAAACAGAGCCCGATAGAGACCCGTTTCGAGGCCTCCTTTAAAAAACTGCCAGTGCTCAGCACCGGTGAGACCCGGCCCACTTAAAGCCCTGCATACATACATACATATATATATACATACATATATACATACATACATACATATATACATATATACATATATATACATACATACATATATACATATATACATACATATATACATACATATACGTATGTATACATACATATATACATATATATATACGTATGTATACATACATATATATACACGTATGTATACATATATATATACATATATATACACGTATGTATACATATATATATACATATATATATATATATACATATATACACGTATGTATACATATATATATACACGTATGTATACATATATATATATACATATACGTATGTATACATATATATATATATACATATACGTATGTATACATATATATATATACATATACGTATGTATACATATATATATATACATATACGTATGTATACATATATATATATACATATACATACATACATATATATATATATATACATATGTATATATATACATACATATATATACGTATGTATACATATATATACATACATATATATACGTATGTATACATATATATACATACATATATATACGTATGTATACATATATATACATACATATATATACGTATGTATACATATACATACATATATATACGTATGTATACATATACATATATATACATATATGTATGTATACATATACATGTATACATATATATATACATATGTATACATATATATACATATATACATATGTATACATATATACATACATATATATATATATATATACACATACATACATACATACATATGTATACATATAAACCACCAAGTGCTGACCTATGTAAAAAGTCAGCGGGACACATGCTCCGGGTACAAAACAAAGGATTTATTTGGCACAAATAAAGCACTTCCCTGCAGTCCGTGAAACGCTTGGCAGACGCGTTTCTGGCCGGAATGGCCGTCATCAGTGCCGATCCCACAGGCTGTTGGATTCTCGTGGGCTTCAGAGACCACTCCTTTTCAAGTAGTCTCTCGACTCCTCCTCCCACTGGCAGGTGTGTGGATTGCGCTAAAGACACCAAGCCCACTGCATGATGGTATACATATATACATATATACATACATACATACATACATACATACATATATATATATATATATGGAGGCTTTGTTTATGGATTTTATCAGGAGCATGACCCACTCTCAGTCACCCGCCTACATGAGGATTGCCAGTAGCAGCGAAAGAGGTGACTGATGCAGGAAGGGAGTCGGAGGAGATTACGTCTCTCTCTGACCATTCTGAGACATAAGCATTATCCAGAGGCTGCTGAAAGAAGTAAGCACTGTGCAATAAAAGCAAGCCACATGTCGTGTGTAACATCAACCCCGTTACGATCTAATGCAGGTACAATGTAAAAATCCTTGAAACATCAAGAAGTGATAAGGATCTATTGAGAATCCACATGACATTTACAACGTGAACAGTACCTTGCATTATGGGAAATGTATTTTTTAAGACTGGTCATGTGACTTTTTAGCATAAATTAGCATGCACGAAGCACTTTGAATTCACATCATTTCCACCTGTGAACAAGGCTAACGCCGAAACGCGTAGGGATATGGAAACCTGTGCTGCTATGTCCTGTGGAATAAATGCTCCGTTTCAGAAATGGGCCTCAGTTTTGTTTTTGCTTTGATGCCGATTGATGGGCTGCTCCATGCCCATTGTTCTTGAGGCTGCCCTGAAGGGTCGGGGGCTCCGTGTGCTTGGAGGCTTTGTTTATGGATTTTATCAGGAGCATGACCCACTCTCAGTCACCCGCCTACATGAGGATTGCCAGTAGCAGCGAAAGAGGTGACTGATGCAGGAAGGGAGTCGGAGGAGATTACGTCTCTCTCTGACCGTTCTGAGACACGAGCATTATCCAGAGGCTGCTGAAAGAAGTAAGCACTGTGCAATAAAAGCAAGCCACATGTCGGGTGTAACATCAACCCCGTTACGATCTAATGCAGGTACAATGTAAAAATCCTTGAAACATCAAGAAGTGATAAGGATCTATTGAGAATCCACATGACATTTACAACGTGAACAGTACCTTGCATTATGGGAAATGTATTTTTTAAGACTGGTCATGTGACTTTTTAGCATAAATTAGCATGCACGAAGCACTTTGAATTCACATCATTTCCACCTGTGAACAAGGCTAACGCCGAAACGCGTAGGGATATGGAAACCTGTGCTGCTATGTCCTGTGGAATAAATGCTCCGTTTCAGAAATGGGCCTCAGTTTTGTTTTTGCTTTGATTGGCGATTGATGGGCTGCTCCATGCCCATTGTTCTTGAGGCTGCCCTGAAGGGTCGGGGGCTCCGTGTGCTTGGAGGCTTTGTTTATGGATTTTATCAGGAGCATGACCCACTCTCAGTCACCCGCCTACATGAGGATTGCCAGTAGCAGCGAAAGAGGTGACTGATGCAGGAAGGGAGTCGGAGGAGATTACGTCTCTCTCTGACCGTTCTGAGACACGAGCATTATCCAGAAGCTGCTGAAAGAAGTAAGCACTGTGCAATAAAAGCAAGCCACATGTCGGGTGTAACATCAACCCCGTTACGATCTAATGCAGGTACAATGTAAAAATCCTTGAAACATCAAGAAGTGATAAGGATCTATTGAGAATCCACATGACATTTACAACGTGAACAGTACCTTGCATTATGGGAAATGTATTTTTTAAGACTGGTCATGTGACTTTTTAGCATAAATTAGCATGCACGATGCACTTTGAATTCACATCGTTTCCACCTGTGAACAAGGCTAACGCCGAAACGCGTAGGGATATGGAAACCTGTGCTGCTATGTCCTGTGGAATAAATGCTCTGTTTCAGAAATGGGCCTCAGTTTTGTTTTTGCTTTGATGGCGATTGATGGGCTGCTCCATGCCCATTGTTCTTGAGGCTGCCCTGAAGGGTCGGGGGCTCCGTGTGCTTGGAGGCTTTGTTTATGGATTTTATCAGGAGCATGACCCACTCTCAGTCACCCGCCTACATGAGGATTGCCAGTAGCAGCGAAAGAGGTGACTGATGCAGGAAGGGAGTCGGAGGAGATTACGTCTCTCTCTGACCATTCTGAGACACAAGCATTATCCAGAGGCTGCTGAAAGAAGTAAGCACTGTGCAATAAAAGCAAGCCACATGTCGTGTGTAACATCAACCCCGTTACGATCTAATGCAGGTACAATGTAAAAATCCTTGAAACATCAAGAAGTGATAAGGATCTATTGAGAATCCACATGACATTTACAACGTGAACAGTACCTTGCATTATGGGAAATGTATTTTTTAAGACTGGTCATGTGACTTTTTAGCATAAATTAGCATGCACGAAGCACTTTGAATTCACATCGTTTCCACCTGTGAACAAGGCTAACGCCGAAACGCGTAGGGATATGCAAACCTGTGCTGCTATGTCCTGTGGAATAAATGCTCCGTTTCAGAAATGGGCCTCAGTTTTGTTTTTGCTTTGATGGCGATTGATGGGCTGCTCCATGCCCATTGTTCTTGAGGCTGCCCTGAAGGGTCGCGGGCTCCGTGTGCTTGGAGGCTTTGTTTATGGATTTTATCAGGAGCATGACCCACTCTCAGTCACCCGCCTACATGAGGATTGCCAGTAGCAGCGAAAGAGGTGACTGATGCAGGAACGGAGTCGGAGGAGATTACGTCTCTCTCTGACCGTTCTGAGACACGAGCATTATCCAGAGGCTGCTGAAAGAAGTAAGCACTGTGCAATAAAAGCAAGCCACATGTCGGGTGTAACATCAACCCCGTTACGATCTAATGCAGGTACAATGTAAAAATCCTTGAAACATCAAGAAGTGATAAGGATCTATTGAGAATCCACATGACATTTACAACGTGAACAGTACCTTGCATTATGGGAAATGTATTTTTTAAGACTGGTCATGTGACTTTTTAGCATAAATTAGCATGCACGAAGCACTTTGAATTCACATCGGTTCCACCTGTGAACAAGGCTAACGCCGAAACGCGTAGGGATATGGAAACCTGTGCTGCTATGTCCTGTGGAATAAATGCTCCGTTTCAGAAATGGGCCTCAGTTTTGTTTTTGCTTTGATGGCGATTGATGGGCTGCTCCATGCCCATTGTTCTTGAGGCTGCCCTGAAGGGTCGGGGGCTCCGTGTG
>CAWUFW010004817.1:515000-517500 GCA_963921515.1 Calotriton arnoldi
TATCGAAGGGACAGAATATCGATGTTAAGAATATCGATGGACAGAATATCGACCCTAAGGTAAGTAATATCGAATTTTTTATGTCGATGTAAGTAATATCAAAGTTAGTAATATCGAAATCAAATATATCGATGTTACTAATATCGATGTTACTAATATCGATATTTGTATTATTGTTATGTATTTTATTATGTTTTTAATATGTATGTGTTATATGTGTTTTTGCTAAGTGTTCTACTTGTCTAAAAATATATGTATACAATTTTTATATGTTAATAATGTTTTTATTATGTTATTGTTTTTTTGGGTTGTGGGTTTATAGGGGAATAGGGTGGGAAGTAATTTAATTATACTAAATTAATTATTAATTTTTAGGAATTATAAATTAATTGTAATTATTTTTTTGCGTTTAAGTTCTGTTGTGGGTTTATAGGGGAATAGGGTGGAAGTAATTTGTAATTAAGTTATAATTTATTTTAATTAATTGGTATTGATAATATTATTGTTAATTAATTAATAATTGGTAAGTAATGTTTATTAATTAGTTATTAATTTTTATTAATTGATTAATTGATCATTATGTTAAGTGTATTATTTTATGATTGGAGTGTGTTGTGCGTTTATAGGGGAATACTTTTGGAAGTAATTGAAATCTAATTAAGTAATTATTAAATTTATTTTTGAGTATTGATAATTAATTTATTGGACATTAATTATTAATTGGTAATTTTTTTAATTAGAATTTTTTGGTTCTAAAAATTAATTTATTGTTGTTTTATCATCAATTGGTAATTAAATATTATTAAATATTATTTATTGATACATTTAATTAATATATTAAGTAGTAATTATTAATTGATAATTAAGGTTTAATTATTATTATTTTTGGTATAAAAAAGCATTGAATTGTTCAATATTAGTTAATTGGTAATTAAGATTTAATAATTTATGTTTTTTGTTATTAAAAATATTTTATTGTTCAATATTTATTATTTAGTCATTAATATTTATTAATTATTATTTATCGGTATTTATTATTAATTTATTGTTAATAAATTTTCTATTGGTAATTATGTTTTTAATAATTATTTATTGGTATTGGTAAATAGTTTACAGTTATTTAATAATTCATTAATTAT
Source organism: Calotriton arnoldi (assembly GCA_963921515.1). Classification (NCBI taxonomy): domain Eukaryota; kingdom Metazoa; phylum Chordata; class Amphibia; order Caudata; family Salamandridae; genus Calotriton; species Calotriton arnoldi. The sequence continues at coordinate 516,140 of CAWUFW010004817.1, forward strand.
TTTAAAAAATTATTTTATTTATAAGTATGTTATTTGTAACTTCTACGCTATCCAACACTTTCCCTACTGTTGCACTCTCTGGAGTTGGAATAGTAATTTTTACCCCTACGCTATCCAACACTTTCCCTACTGTTGCACTCACTGGAGTGGGAATAGTAATTTTTACCCTCACGCTATCCAACGCTTTCCGTACTGTTGCACTCCCTGGAGTGGGAATAGTAATTTCTACCCCTACGCTATCCAACACTTTCCCTACTGTTGCACTCTCTGGAGTTGGAATAGTAATGTTTACCCCTACGCTATCCAACACTTTCCCTACTGTTGCACTCTCTGGAGTTGGACTAGTAATTTTTACCCCTACGCTATCCAACACTTTCCCTACTGTTGCACTCTCTGGAGTTGGAATAGTAATTTTTACCCCTACGCTATCCAACACTTTCCCTACTGTTGCACTCACTGGAGTGGGAATAGTAATTTTACCCTCATGCTATCCAACGCTTCCCTACTGTTGCACTCCCTGGAGTGGGAATAGTAATTTCTACCCCTACGGTATCCAACACTTTCCCTACTGTTGCACTCTCTGGAGTTGGAATAGTAATTTTTACCCCTACGCTATCCAACACTTTCCCTACTGTTGCACTCACTGGAGTGGGAATATTCATTTTTACCCTCCCGCTATCCAACGCTTTCCCTACTGTTGCACTCCCTGGAGTGGGAATAGTAATTTTTACCCCTACGCTATCCAACACTTTCCCTACTGTTGCACTCACTGGAGTGGGAATAGTAATTTTTACCCTTACGCTATCCAACGCTTTCCCTACGGTTGCACTCACTGGAGTGGGAATATTAATTTTTACCCTCTCGCTATCCAATACTTTCTCTACTGTTGTACTCTCTAGAGTGGGAATAGTAATTTTAACCTCTACGCTATCCAACATTTTTCTTACTGTTGTTTTTTTGGGAGTTGAAATAGTAGTTTTATTCCCTCCGCTATTTAATATTTTTTGTATTATTTTAGTTAATGTAGTATATAATTAATTTTAAAAATATTAAAAGTAAATTTAATTTTTTTAATTTGTTATACATAATTATTTAATCTTTATTTGTTATTGTTTTATGTGTATAGATGTATTTGTAATTTATAATATTTTTTATTAATTTATAATTTATTAAAATAATTATTAAAACTGATTATTAAGTAAGTATATATATTATATGTATATGTTTAATTAATGTTTTATTAAATTATATATATTACTTATTAATTTTAAACATTATAAAATATTTTTAACTGTTTGTTTTATTTATAAGTATTATTTAGTTTATTTTAAATATTTTTTTAACAAAAAAACCCCGATATT
>CAWUFW010004817.1:520000-537500 GCA_963921515.1 Calotriton arnoldi
AGCGATACAAAAGGGGATGATGGACGGAACGTTTGAGCCAATCAAACACTCACCCCCAGTCAACTGATCTGGGTTTAATCCATCATCATTCTTTAGCTCACTCCACCACCCCAGTTCAGACATGGCCATATGCAAATCAGTCTGACCCTGTGCCTCATGGGAACAGTCCAGCCCGAACTGCCAAGCCATGTCTTCCCTGGACCGGAAACAAGCATCCTAGGACCGGTTTCTGGCATTCCAGCCATCATCAGCCAGGCTTGCTTGAATCCAGTGGCAAAGTGAGCAAGGGACCCACGTCTGGGCATACCCCGCCAACTTAGGGGCGAACAAAGCGATACAAAAGGGGATGATGGACGGAACGTTTGAGCCAATCAAACACTCACCCCCAGTCAACTGATCTGGGTTTAATCCATCATCATTCTTTAGCTCACTCCACCACCCCAGTTCAGACATGGCCATATGCAAATCAGTCTGACCCTGTGCCTCATGGGAACAGTCCAGCCCGAACTGCCAAGCCATGTCTTCCCTGGACCGGAAACAAGCATCCTAGGACCGGTTTCTGGCATTCCAGCCGTCATCAGCCAGGCTTGCTTGAATCCAGTGGCAAAGTGAGCAAGGGACCCACGTCTGGGCATACCCCCGCCAACTTAGGGCGAACAAAGCGATACAAAAGGGGATGATGGACGGAACGTTTGAGCCAATCAAACACTTACCCCCAGTCAACTGATCTGGGTTTAATCCATCATCATTCTTTAGCTCACTCCACCACCCCAGTTCAGACATGGCCATATGCAAATCAGTCTGACCCTGTGCCTCATGGGAACAGTCCAGCCCGAACTGCCAAGCCATGTCTTCCCTGGACCGGAAACAAGCATCCTAGGACCGGTTTCTGGCATTCCAGCCATCATCAGCCAGGCTTGCTTGAATCCAGTGGCAAAGTGAGCAAGGGACCCACGTCTGGGCATACCCCCGCCAACTTAGGGCGAACAAAGCGATACAAAAGGGGATGATGGACGGAACGTTTGAGCCAATCAAACACTCACCCCCAGTCAACTGATCTGGGTTTAATCCTTCATCATTCTTTAGCTCACTCCACCACCCCAGTTCAGACATGGCCATATGCAAATCAGTCTGACCCTGTGCCTCATGGGAACAGTCCAGCCCGAACTGCCAAGCCATGTCTTCCCTGGACCGGAAACAAGCATCCTAGGACCGGTTTCTGGCATTCCAGCCGTCATCAGCCAGGCTTGCTTGAATCCAGTGGCAAAGTGAGCAAGGGACCCACGTCTGGGCATACCCCCGCCAACTTAGGGCGAACAAAGCGATACAAAAGGGATGATGGACGGAACGCTTGAGCCAATCAAACACTCACTCCCAGTCAACTGATCTGGGTTTAATCCATCATCATTCTTTAGCTCACTCCACCACCCCAGTTCAGACATGGCCATATGCAAATCAGTCTGACCCTGTGCCTCATGGGAACAGTCCAGCCCGAACTGCCAAGCCATGTCTTCCCTGGACCGGAAACAAGCATCCTAGGACCGGTTTCTGGCATTCCAGCCGTCATCAGCCAGGCTTGCTTGAATCCAGTGGCAAAGTGAGCAAGGGACCCACGTCTGGGCATACCCCGCCAACTTAGGGCGAACAAAGCGATACAAAAGGGGATGATGGACGGAACGCTTGAGCCAATCAAACACTCACCCCCAGTCAACTGATCTGGGTTTAATCCTTCATCATTCTTTAGCTCACTCCACCACCCCAGTTCAGACATGGCCATATGCAAATCAGTCTGACCCTGTGCCTCATGGGAACAGTCCAGCCTGAACTGCCAAGCCATGTCTTCCCTGGACCGGAAACAAGCATCCTAGGACCGGTTTCTGGCATTCCAGCCGTCATCAGCCAGGCTTGCTTGAATCCAGTGGCAAAGTGAGCAAGGGACCCACGTCTGGGCATACCCCGCCAACTTAGGGCGAACAAAGCGATACAAAAGGGGATGATGGACGGAACGCTTGAGCCAATCAAACACTCACCCCCAGTCAACTGATCTCGGTTTAATCCATCATCATTCTTTAGCTCACTCCACCACCCCAGTTCAGACATGGCCATATGCAAATCAGTCTGACCCTGTGCCGCATGGGAACAGTCCAGCCCGAACTGCCAAGCCATGTCTTCCCTGGACCGGAAACAAGCATCCTAGGACCGGTTTCTGGCATTCCAGCCGTCATCAGCCAGGCTTGCTTGAATCCAGTGGCAAAGTGAGCAAGGGACCCACGTCTGGGCATACCCCCGCCAACTTAGGGCGAACAAAGCGATACAAAAGGGGATGATGGACGGAACGCTTGAGCCAATCAAACACTGACCCCCAGTCAACTGATCTGGGTTTAATCCATCATCATTCTTTAGCTCACTCCACCACCCCAGTTCAGACATGGCCATATGCAAATCAGTCTGACCCTGTGCCTCATGGGAACAGTCCAGCCCGAACTGCCAAGCCATGTCTTCCCTGGACCGGAAACAAGCATCCTAGGACCGGTTTCTGGCATTCCAGCCATCATCAGCCAGGCTTGCTTGAATCCAGTGGCAAAGTGAGCAAGGGACCCACGTCTGGGCATACCCCCGCCAACTTAGGGCGAACAAAGCGATACAAAAGGGGATGATGGACGGAACGTTTGAGCCAATCAAACACTCACCCCCAGTCAACTGATCTGGGTTTAATCCTTCATCATTCTTTAGCTCACTCCACCACCCCAGTTCAGACATGGCCATATGCAAATCAGTCTGACCCTGTGCCTCATGGGAACAGTCCAGCCCGAACTGCCAAGCCATGTCTTCCCTGGACCGGAAACAAGCATCCTAGGACCGGTTTCTGGCATTCCAGCCGTCATCAGCCAGGCTTGCTTGAATCCAGTGGCAAAGTGAGCAAGGGACCCACGTCTGGGCATACCCCGCCAACTTAGGGCGAACAAAGCGATACAAAAGGGGATGATGGACGGAACGCTTGAGCCAATCAAACACTCACCCCCAGTCAACTGATCTGGGTTTAATCCATCATCATTCTTTAGCTCACTCCACCACCCCAGTTCAGACATGGCCATATGCAAATCAGTCTGACCCTGTGCCTCATGGGAACAGTCCAGCCCGAACTGCCAAGCCATGTCTTCCCTGGACCGGAAACAAGCATCCTAGGACCGGTTTCTGGCATTCCAGCCGTCATCAGCCAGGCTTGCTTGAATCCAGTGGCAAAGTGAGCAAGGGACCCACGTCTGGGCATACCCCCGCCAACTTAGGGCGAACAAAGCGATACAAAAGGGGATGATGGACGGAACGTTTGAGCCAATCAAACACTCACCCCCAGTCAACTGATCTGGGTTTAATCCTTCATCATTCTTTAGCTCACTCCACCACCCCAGTTCAGACATGGCCATATGCAAATCAGTCTGACCCTGTGCCTCATGGGAACAGTCCAGCCTGAACTGCCAAGCCATGTCTTCCCTGGACCGGAAACAAGCATCCTAGGACCGGTTTCTGGCATTCCAGCCGTCATCAGCCAGGCTTGCTTGAATCCAGTGGCAAAGTGAGTAAGGGACCCACGTCTGGGCATACCCCCGCCAACTTAGGGCGAACAAAGCGATACAAAAGGGGATGATGGACGGAACGCTTGAGCCAATCAAACACTCACCCCCAGTCAACTGATCTCGGTTTAATCCATCATCATTCTTTAGCTCACTCCACCACCCCAGTTCAGACATGGCCATATGCAAATCAGTCTGACCCTGTGCCGCATGGGAACAGTCCAGCCCGAACTGCCAAGCCATGTCTTCCCTGGACCGGAAACAAGCATCCTAGGACCGGTTTCTGGCATTCCAGCCGTCATCAGCCAGGCTTGCTTGAATCCAGTGGCAAAGTGAGCAAGGGACCCACGTCTGGGCATACCCCCGCCAACTTAGGGCGAACAAAGCGATACAAAAGGGGATGATGGACGGAACGCTTGAGCCAATCAAACACTGACCCCCAGTCAACTGATCTGGGTTTAATCCATCATCATTCTTTAGCTCACTCCACCACCCCAGTTCAGACATGGCCATATGCAAATCAGTCTGACCCTGTGCCTCATGGGAACAGTCCAGCCCGAACTGCCAAGCCATGTCTTCCCTGGACCGGAAACAAGCATCCTAGGACCGGTTTCTGGCATTCCAGCCGTCATCAGCCAGGCTTGCTTGAATCCAGTGGCAAAGTGAGCAAGGGACCCACGTCTGGGCATATCCCCGCCAACTTAGGGCGAACAAAGCGATACAAAAGGGGATGATGGACGGAACGCTTGAGCCAATCAAACACTCACCCCCAGTCAACTGATCTGGGTTTAATCCATCATCATTCTTTAGCTCACTCCACCACCCCAGTTCAGACATGGCCATATGCAAATCAGTCTGACCCTGTGCCTCATGGGAACAGTCCAGCCCGAACTGCCAAGCCATGTCTTCCCTGGACCGGAAACAAGCATCCTAGGACCGGTTTCTGGCATTCCAGCCGTCATCAGCCAGGCTTGCTTGAATCCAGTGGCAAAGTGAGCAAGGGACCCACGTCTGGGCATACCCCCGCCAACTTAGGGCGAACAAAGCGATACAAAAGGGGATGATGGACGGAACGCTTGAGCCAATCAAACACTCACCCCCAGTCAACTGATCTGGGTTTAATCCATCATCATTCTTTAGCTCACTCCACCACCCCAGTTCAGACATGGCCATATGCAAATCAGTCTGACCCTGTGCCTCATGGGAACAGTCCAGCCCGAACTGCCAAGCCATGTCTTCCCTGGACCGGAAACAAGCATCCTAGGACCGGTTTCTGGCATTCCAGCCGTCATCAGCCAGGCTTGCTTGAATCCAGTGGCAAAGTGAGCAAGGGACCCACGTCTGGGCATACCCCCGCCAACTTAGGGCGAACAAAGCGATACAAAAGGGGATGATGGACGGAACGTTTGAGCCAATCAAACACTCACCCCCAGTCAACTGATCTGGGTTTAATCCATCATCATTCTTTAGCTCACTCCACCACCCCAGTTCAGACATGGCCATATGCAAATCAGTCTGACCCTGTGCCTCATGGGAACAGTCCAGCCCGAACTGCCAAGCCATGTCTTCCCTGGACCGGAAACAAGCATCCTAGGACCGGTTTCTGGCATTCCAGCCGTCATCAGCCAGGCTTGCTTGAATCCAGTGGCAAAGTGAGCAAGGGACCCACGTCTGGGCATACCCCCGCCAACTTAGGGCGAACAAAGCGATACAAAAGGGGATGATGGACGGAACGTTTGAGCCAATCAAACACTCACCCCCAGTCAACTGATCTGGGTTTAATCCATCATCATTCTTTAGCTCACTCCACCACCCCAGTTCAGACATGGCCATATGCAAATCAGTCTGACCCTGTGCCTCATGGGAACAGTCCAGCCCGAACTGCCAAGCCATGTCTTCCCTGGACCGGAAACAAGCATCCTAGGACCGGTTTCTGGCATTCCAGCCGTCATCAGCCAGGCTTGCTTGAATCCAGTGGCAAAGTGAGCAAGGGACCCACGTCTGGGCATACCCCCGCCAACTTAGGGCGAACAAAGCGATACAAAAGGGGATGATGGACGGAACGCTTGAGCCAATCAAACACTCACCCCCAGTCAACTGATCTGGGTTTAATCCATCATCATTCTTTAGCTCACTCCACCACCCCAGTTCAGACATGGCCATATGCAAATCAGTCTGACCCTGTGCCTCATGGGAACAGTCCAGCCCGAACTGCCAAGCCATGTCTTCCCTGGACCGGAAACAAGCATCCTAGGACCGGTTTCTGGCATTCCAGCCGTCATCAGCCAGGCTTGCTTGAATCCAGTGGCAAAGTGAGCAAGGGACCCACGTCTGGGCATACCCCCGCCAACTTAGGGCGAACAAAGCGATACAAAAGGGGACGATGGACGGAACGTTTGAGCCAATCAAACACTCACCCCCAGTCAACTGATCTGGGTTTAATCCATCATCATTCTTTAGCTCACTCCACCACCCCAGTTCAGACATGGCCATATGCAAATCAGTCTGACCCTGTGCCTCATGGGAACAGTCCAGCCCGAACTGCCAAGCCATGTCTTCCCTGGACCGGAAACAAGCATCCTAGGACCGGTTTCTGGCATTCCAGCCGTCATCAGCCAGGCTTGCTTGAATCCAGTGGCAAAGTGAGCAAGGAACCGACGTCTGGGCATACCCCCGCCAACTTAGGGCGAACAAAGCGATACAAAAGGGGATGATGGACGGAACGTTTGAGCCAATCAAACACTCACCCCCAGTCAACTGATCTGGGTTTAATCCATCATCATTCTTTAGCTCACTCCACCACCCCAGTTCAGACATGGCCATATGCAAATCAGTCTGACCCTGTGCCTCATGGGAACAGTCCAGCCCGAACTGCCAAGCCATGTCTTCCCTGGACCGGAAACAAGCATCCTAGGACCGGTTTCTGGCATTCCAGCCGTCATCAGCCAGGCTTGCTTGAATCCAGTGGCAAAGTGAGCAAGGGACCCACGTCTGGGCATACCCCCGCCAACTTAGGGCGAACAAAGCGATACAAAAGGGGATGATGGACGGAACGCTTGAGCCAATCAAACACTCACCCCCAGTCAACTGATCTGGGTTTAATCCATCATCATTCTTTAGCTCACTCCACCACCCCAGTTCAGACATGGCCATATGCAAATCAGTCTGACCCTGTGCCTCATGGGAACAGTCCAGCCCGAACTGCCAAGCCATGTCTTCCCTGGACCGGAAACAAGCATCCTAGGACCGGTTTCTGGCATTCCAGCCGTCATCAGCCAGGCTTGCTTGAATCCAGTGGCAAAGTGAGCAAGGGACCCACGTCTGGGCATACCCCCGCCAACTTAGGGCGAACAAAGCGATACAAAAGGGGATGATGGACGGAACGCTTGAGCCAATCAAACACTCACCCCCAGTCAACTGATCTGGGTTTAATCCATCATCATTCTTTAGCTCACTCCACCACCCCAATTCAGACATGGCCATATGCAAATCAGTCTGACCCTGTGCCTCATGGGAACAGTCCAGCCCGAACTGCCAAGCCATGTCTTCCCTGGACCGGAAACAAGCTTCCTAGGACCGGTTTCTGGCATTCCAGCCGTCATCAGCCAGGCTTGCTTGAATCCAGTGGCAAAGTGAGCAAGGGACCCACGTCTGGGCATACCCCGCCAACTTAGGGCGAACAAAGCGATACAAAAGGGGATGATGGACGGAACGTTTGAGCCAATCAAACACTCACCCCCAGTCAACTGATCTGGGTTTAATCCATCATCATTCTTTAGCTCACTCCACCACCCCAGTTCAGACATGTCCATATGCAAATCAGTCTGACCCTGTGCCTCATGGGAACAGTCCAGCCCGAACTGCCAAGCCATGTCTTCCCTGGACCGGAAACAAGCATCCTAGGACCGGTTTCTGGCATTCCAGCCGTCATCAGCCAGGCTTGCTTGAATCCAGTGGCAAAGTGAGCAAGGGACCCACGTCTGGGCATACCCCCGCCAACTTAGGGCGAACAAAGCGATACAAAAGGGGATGATGGACGGAACGTTTGAGCCAATCAAACACTCACCCCCAGTCAACTGATCTGGGTTTAATCCATCATCATTCTTTAGCTCACTCCACCACCCCAGTTCAGACATGGCCATATGCAAATCAGTCTGACCCTGTGCCTCATGGGAACAGTCCAGCCCGAACTGCCAAGCCATGTCTTCCCTGGACCGGAAACAAGCATCCTAGGACCGGTTTCTGGCATTCCAGCCGTCATCAGCCAGGCTTGCTTGAATCCAGTGGCAAAGTGAGCAAGGGACCCACGTCTGGGCATATCCCCGCCAACTTAGGGCGAACAAAGCGATACAAAAGGGGATGATGGACGGAACGCTTGAGCCAATCAAACACTCACCCCCAGTCAACTGATCTGGGTTTAATCCATCATCATTCTTTAGCTCACTCCACCACCCCAGTTCAGACATGGCCATATGCAAATCAGTCTGACCCTGTGCCTCATGGGAACAGTCCAGCCCGAACTGCCAAGCCATGTCTTCCCTGGACCGGAAACAAGCATCCTAGGACCGGTTTCTGGCATTCCAGCCGTCATCAGCCAGGCTTGCTTGAATCCAGTGAAAAGTGAGCAAGGGACCCACGTCTGGGCATACCCCCGCCAACTTAGGGCGAACAAAGCGATACAAAAGGGGATGATGGACGGAACGTTTGAGCCAATCAAACACTCACCCCCAGTCAACTGATCTGGGTTTAATCCATCATCATTCTTTAGCTCACTCCACCACCCCAGTTCAGACATGGCCATATGCAAATCAGTCTGACCCTGTGCCTCATGGGAACAGTCCAGCCCGAACTGCCAAGCCATGTCTTCCCTGGACCGGAAACAAGCATCCTAGGACCGGTTTCTGGCATTCCAGCCGTCATCAGCCAGGCTTGCTTGAATCCAGTGGCAAAGTGAGCAAGGGACCCACGTCTGGGCATACCCCGCCAACTTAGGGCGAACAAAGCGATACAAAAGGGGATGATGGACGGAACGCTTGAGCCAATCAAACACTCACCCCCAGTCAACTGATCTGGGTTTAACCAATCATCATTCTTTAGCTCACTCCACCACCCCAATTCAGACATGGCCATATGCAAATCAGTCTGACCCTGTGCCTCATGGGAACAGTCCAGCCCGAACTGCCAAGCCATGTCTTCCCTGGACCGGAAACAAGCTTCCTAGGACCGGTTTCTGGCATTCCAGCCGTCATCAGCCAGGCTTGCTTGAATCCAGTGGCAAAGTGAGCAAGGGACCCACGTCTGGGCATACCCCCGCCAACTTAGGGCGAACAAAGCGATACAAAAGGGGATGATGGACGGAACGTTTGAGCCAATCAAACACTCACCCCCAGTCAACTGATCTGGGTTTAATCCATCATCATTCTTTAGCTCACTCCACCACCCCAGTTCAGACATGTCCATATGCAAATCAGTCTGACCCTGTGCCTCATGGGAACAGTCCAGCCCGAACTGCCAAGCCATGTCTTCCCTGGACCGGAAACAAGCATCCTAGGACCGGTTTCTGGCATTCCAGCCGTCATCAGCCAGGCTTGCTTGAATCCAGTGGCAAAGTGAGCAAGGGACCCACGTCTGGGCATACCCCCGCCAACTTAGGGCGAACAAAGCGATACAAAAGGGGATGATGGACGGAACGTTTGAGCCAATCAAACACTCACCCCCAGTCAACTGATCTGGGTTTAATCCATCATCATTCTTTAGCTCACTCCACCACCCCAGTTCAGACATGGCCATATGCAAATCAGTCTGACCCTGTGCCTCATGGGAACAGTCCAGCCCGAACTGCCAAGCCATGTCTTCCCTGGACCGGAAACAAGCATCCTAGGACCGGTTTCTGGCATTCCAGCCGTCATCAGCCAGGCTTGCTTGAATCCAGTGGCAAAGTGATCAAGGGACCCACGTCTGGGCATATCCCCGCCAACTTAGGGCGAACAAAGCGATACAAAAGGGGATGATGGACGGAACGTTTGAGCCAATCAAACACTCACCCCCAGTCAACTGATCTGGGTTTAATCCATCATCATTCTTTAGCTCACTCCACCACCCCAGTTCAGACATGGCCATATGCAAATCAGTCTGACCCTGTGCCTCATGGGAACAGTCCAGCCCGAACTGCCAAGCCATGTCTTCCCTGGACCGGAAACAAGCATCCTAGGACCGGTTTCTGGCATTCCAGCCGTCATCAGCCAGGCTTGCTTGAATCCAGTGAAAAGTGAGCAAGGGACCCACGTCTGGGCATACCCCCGCCAACTTAGGGCGAACAAAGCGATACAAAAGGGGATGATGGACGGAACGTTTGAGCCAATCAAACACTCACCCCCAGTCAACTGATCTGGGTTTAATCCATCATCATTCTTTAGCTCACTCCACCACCCCAGTTCAGACATGGCCATATGCAAATCAGTCTGACCCTGTGCCTCATGGGAACAGTCCAGCCTGAACTGCCAAGCCATGTCTTCCCTGGACCGGAAACAAGCATCCTAGGACCGGTTTCTGGCATTCCAGCCGTCATCAGCCAGGCTTGCTTGAATCCAGTGGCAAAGTGAGCAAGGGACCCACGTCTGGGCATACCCCGCCAACTTAGGGCGAACAAAGCGATACAAAAGGGGATGATGGACGGAACGTTTGAGCCAATCAAACACTCACCCCCAGTCAACTGATCTGGGTTTAACCAATCATCATTCTTTAGCTCACTCCACCACCCCAGTTCAGACATGGCCATATGCAAATCAGTCTGACCCTGTGCCTCATGGGAACAGTCGAGCCCGAACTGCCAAGTCATGTCTTCCCTGGACCGGAAACAAGCATCCTAGGACCGGTTTCTGGCATTCCAGCCGTCATCAGCCAGGCTTGCTTGAATCCAGTGGCAAAGTGAGCAAGGGACCCACGTCTGGGCATACCCCCGCCAACTTAGGGCGAACAAAGCGATACAAAAGAGGATGATGGACGGAACGCTTGAGCCAATCAAACACTCACCCCCAGTCAACTGATCTGGGTTTAATCCATCATCATTCTTTAGCTCACTCCACCACCCCAGTTCAGACATGGCCATATGCAAATCAGTCTGACCCTGTGCCTCATGGGAACAGTCCAGCCCGAACTGCCAAGCCATGTCTTCCCTGGACCGGAAACAAGCATCCTAGGACCGGTTTCTGGCATTCCAGCCGTCATCAGCCAGGCTTGCTTGAATCCAGTGGCAAAGTGAGCAAGGGACCCACGTCTGGGCATACCCCCGCCAACTTAGGGCGAACAAAGCGATACAAAAGGGGATGATGGACGGAACGTTTGAGCCAATCAAACACTCACCCCCAGTCAACTGATCTGGGTTTAATCCATCATCATTCTTTAGCTCACTCCACCACCCCAGTTCAGACATGGCCATATGCAAATCAGTCTGACCCTGTGCCTCATGGGAACAGTCCAGCCCGAACTGCCAAGCCATGTCTTCCCTGGACCGGAAACAAGCATCCTAGGACCGGTTTCTGGAATTCCAGCCGTCATCAGCCAGGCTTGCTTGAATCCTGTGGGAAAGTGAGCAAGGGACCCACGTCTGGGCATACCCCCGCCAACTTAGGGCGAACAAAGCGATACAAAAGGGGATGATGGACGGAACGCTTGAGCCAATCAAACACTCACCCCCAGTCAACTGATCTGGGTTTAATCCATCATCATTCTTTAGCTCACTCCACCACCCCAGTTCAGACATGGCCATATGCAAATCAGTCTGACCCTGTGCCTCATGGGAACAGTCCAGCCCGAACTGCCAAGCCATGTCTTCCCTGGACCGGAAACAAGCATCCTAGGACCGGTTTCTGGCATTCCAGCCGTCATCAGCCAGGCTTGCTTGAATCCAGTGGCAAAGTGAGCAAGGGACCCACGTCTGGGCATACCCCCGCCAACTTAGGGCGAACAAAGCGATACAAAAGGGGATGATGGACGGAACGTTTGAGCCAATCAAACACTCACCCCCAGTCAACTGATCTGGGTTTAATCCATCATCATTCTTTAGCTCACTCCACCACCCCAGTTCAGACATGGCCATATGCAAATCAGTCTGACCCTGTGCCTCATGGGAACAGTCCAGCCCGAACTGCCAAGCCATGTCTTCCCTGGACCGGAAACAAGCATCCTAGGACCGGTTTCTGGAATTCCAGCCGTCATCAGCCAGGCTTGCTTGAATCCTGTGGTAAAGTGAGCAAGGGACCCACGTCTGGGCATACCCCCGCCAACTTAGGGCGAACAAAGCGATACAAAAGGGGATGATGGACGGAACGTTTGAGCCAATCAAACACTCACCCCCAGTCAACTGATCTGGGTTTAATTCATCATCATTCTTTAGCTCACTCCACCACCCCAGTTCAGACATGGCCATATGCAAATCAGTCTGACCCTGTGCCTCATAGGAACAGTCCAGCCCGAACTGCCAAGCCATGTCTTCCTGGACCGGAAACAAGCATCCTAGGACCGGTTTCTGGAATTCCAGCCGTCATCAGCCAGGCTTGCTTGAATCCTGTGGCAAAGTGAGCAAGGGACCCACGTCTGGGCATACCCCCGCCAACTTAGGGCGAACAAAGCGATACAAAAGGGGATGATGGACGGAACGCTTGAGCCAATCAAACACTCACCCCCAGTCAACTGATCTGGGTTTAATCCATCATCATTCTTTAGCTCACTCCACCACCCCAGTTCAGACATGGCCATATGCAAATCAGTCTGACCCTGTGCCTCATGGGAACAGTCCAGCCCGAACTGCCAAGCCATGTCTTCCCTGGACCGGAAACAAGCATCCTAGGACCGGTTTCTGGAATTCCAGCCGTCATCAGCCAGGCTTGCTTGAATCCTGTGGCAAAGTGAGCAAGGGACCCACGTCTGGGCATACCCCCGCCAACTTAGGGCGAACAAAGCGATACAAAAGGGGATGATGGACGGAACGCTTGAGCCAATCAAACACTCACCCCCAGTCAACTGATCTGGGTTTAATCCATCATCATTCTTTAGCTCACTCCACCACCCCAGTTCAGACATGGCCATATGCAAATCAGTCTGACCCTGTGCCTCATGGGAACAGTCCAGCCCGAACTGCCAAGCCATGTCTTCCCTGGACCGGAAACAAGCATCCTAGGACCGGTTTCTGGCATTCCAGCCGCCATCAGCCAGGCTTGCTTGAATCCAGTGGCAAAGTGAGCAAGGGACCCACGTCTGGGCATACCCCCGCCAACTTAGGGCGAACAAAGCGATACAAAAGGGGATGATGGACGGAACGTTTGAGCCAATCAAACACTCACCCCCAGTCAACTGATCTGGGTTTAATCCATCATCATTCTTTAGCTCACTCCACCACCCCAGTTCAGACATGGCCATATGCAAATCAGTCTGACCCTGTGCCTCATGGGAACAGTCCAGCCCGAACTGCCAAGCCATGTCTTCCCTGGACCGGAAACAAGCATCCTAGGACCGGTTTCTGGCATTCCAGCCGTCATCAGCCAGGCTTGCTTGAATCCAGTGGCAAAGTGAGCAAGGGACCCACGTCTGGGCATACCCCCGCCAACTTAGGGCGAACAAAGCGATACAAAAGGGGATGATGGACGGAACGTTTGAGCCAATCAAACACTCACCCCCAGTCAACTGATCTGGGTTTAATCCATCATCATTCTTTAGCTCACTCCACCACCCCAGTTCAGACATGGCCATATGCAAATCAGTCTGACCCTGTGCCTCATGGGAACAGTCCAGCCCGAACTGCCAAGCCATGTCTTCCCTGGACCGGAAACAAGCATCCTAGGACCGGTTTCTGGCATTCCAGCCGTCATCAGCCAGGCTTGCTTGAATCCAGTGGCAAAGTGAGCAAGGGACCCACGTCTGGGCATACCCCCGCCAACTTAGGGCGAACAAAGCGATACAAAAGGGGATGATGGACGGAACGCTTGAGCCAATCAAACACTCACCCCCAGTCAACTGATCTGGGTTTAATCCATCATCATTCTTTAGCTCACTCCACCACCCCAGTTCAGACATGGCCATATGCAAATCAGTCTGACCCTGTGCCTCATGGGAACAGTCCAGCCCGAACTGCCAAGCCATGTCTTCCCTGGACCGGAAACAAGCATCCTAGGACCGGTTTCTGGCATTCCAGCCGTCATCAGCCAGGCTTGCTTGAATCCAGTGGCAAAGTGAGCAAGGGACCCACGTCTGGGCATACCCCCGCCAACTTAGGGCGAACAAAGCGATACAAAAGGGGATGATGGACGGAACGCTTGAGCCAATCAAACACTCACCCCCAGTCAACTGATCTGGGTTTAATCCATCATCATTCTTTAGCTCACTCCACCACCCCAGTTCAGACATGGCCATATGCAAATCAGTCTGACCCTGTGCCTCATGGGAACAGTCCAGCCCGAACTGCCAAACCATGTCTTCCCTGGACCGGAAACAAGCATCCTAGGACCGGTTTCTGGCATTCCAGCCGTCATCAGCCAGGCTTGCTTGAATCCAGTGGCAAAGTGAGCAAGGGACCCACGTCTGGGCATACCCCCGCCAACTTAGGGCGAACAAAGCGATACAAAAGGGGATGATGGACGGAACGTTTGAGCCAATCAAACACTCACCCCCAGTCAACTGATCTGGGTTTAATCCATCATCATTCTTTAGCTCACTCCACCACCCCAGTTCAGACATGGCCATATGCAAATCAGTCTGACCCTGTGCCTCATGGGAACAGTCCAGCCCGAACTGCCAAGCCATGTCTTCCCTGGACCGGAAACAAGCATCCTAGGACCGGTTTCTGGCATTCCAGCCGTCATCAGCCAGGCTTGCTTGAATCCAGTGGCAAAGTGAGCAAGGGACCCACGTCTGGGCATACCCCCGCCAACTTAGGGCGAACAAAGCGATACAAAAGGGGATGATGGACGGAACGTTTGAGCCAATCAAACACTCACCCCCAGTCAACTGATCTGGGTTTAATCCATCATCATTCTTTAGCTCACTCCACCACCCCAGTTCAGACATGGCCATATGCAAATCAGTCTGACCCTGTGCCTCATGGGAACAGTCCAGCCCGAACTGCCAAGCCATGTCTTCCCTGGACCGGAAACAAGCATCCTAGGACCGGTTTCTGGCATTCCAGCCGTCATCAGCCAGGCTTGCTTGAATCCAGTGGCAAAGTGAGCAAGGGACCCACGTCTGGGCATACCCCCGCCAACTTAGGGCGAACAAAGCGATACAAAAGGGGATGATGGACGGAACGTTTGAGCCAATCAAACACTCACCCCCAGTCAACTGATCTGGGTTTAATCCATCATCATTCTTTAGCTCACTCCACCACCCCAATTCAGACATGGCCATATGCAAATCAGTCTGACCCTGTGCCTCATGGGAACAGTCCAGCCCGAACTGCCAAGCCATGTCTTTTCTGGACCGGAAACAAGCTTCCTAGGACCGGTTTCTGGCATTCCAGCCGTCATCAGCCAGGCTTGCTTGAATCCAGTGGCAAAGTGAGCAAGGGACCCACGTCTGGGCATACCCCCGCCAACTTAGGGCGAACAAAGCGATACAAAAGGGGATGATGGACGGAACGTTTGAGCCAATCAAACACTCACCCCCAGTCAACTGATCTGGGTTTAATCCATCATCATTCTTTAGCTCACTCCACCACCCCAGTTCAGACATGTCCATATGCAAATCAGTCTGACCCTGTGCCTCATGGGAACAGTCCAGCCCGAACTGCCAAGCCATGTCTTCCCTGGACCGGAAACAAGCATCCTAGGACCGGTTTCTGGCATTCCAGCCGTCATCAGCCAGGCTTGCTTGAATCCAGTGGCAAAGTGAGCAAGGGACCCACGTCTGGGCATACCCCCGCCAACTTAGGGCGAACAAAGCGATACAAAAGGGGATGATGGACGGAACGTTTGAGCCAATCAAACACTCACCGCCAGTCAACTGATCTGGGTTTAATCCATCATCATTCTTTAGCTCACTCCACCACCCCAGTTCAGACATGGCCATATGCAAATCAGTCTGACCCTGTGCCTCATGGGAACAGTCCAGCCCGAACTGCCAAGCCATGTCTTCCCTGGACCGGAAACAAGCATCCTAGGACCGGTTTCTGGCATTCCAGCCGTCATCAGCCAGGCTTGCTTGAATCCAGTGGCAAAGTGAGCAAGGGACCCACGTCTGGGCATATCCCCGCCAACTTAGGGCGAACAAAGCGATACAAAAGGGGATGATGGACGGAACGCTTGAGCCAATCAAACACTCACCCCCAGTCAACTGATCTGGGTTTAATCCATCATCATTCTTTAGCTCACTCCACCACCCCAGTTCAGACATGGCCATATGCAAATCAGTCTGACCCTGTGCCTCATGGGAACAGTCCAGCCCGAACTGCCAAGCCATGTCTTCCCTGGACCGGAAACAAGCATCCTAGGACCGGTTTCTGGCATTCCAGCCGTCATCAGCCAGGCTTGCTTGAATCCAGTGGCAAAGTGAGCAAGGGACCCACGTCTGGGCATACCCCCGCCAACTTAGGGCAAACAAAGCGATACAAAAGGGGATGATGGACGGAACGTTTGAGCCAATCAAACACTCACCCCCAGTCAACTGATCTGGGTTTAATCCATCATCATTCTTTACCTCACTCCACCACCCCAGTTCAGACATGGCCATATGCAAATCAGTCTGACCCTGTGCCTCATGGGAACAGTCCAGCCTGAACTGCCAAGCCATGTCTTCCCTGGACCGGAAACAAGCATCCTAGGACCGGTTTCTGGCATTCCAGCCGTCATCAGCCAGGCTTGCTTGAATCCAGTGGCAAAGTGAGCAAGGGACCCACGTCTGGGCATACCCCGCCAACTTAGGGCGAACAAAGCGATACAAAAGGGGATGATGGACGGAACGTTTGAGCCAATCAAACACTCACCCCCAGTCAACTGATCTGGGTTTAATCCATCATCATTCTTTAGCTCACTCCACCACCCCAGTTCAGACATGGCCATATGCAAATCAGTCTGACCCTGTGCCTCATGGGAACAGTCCAGCCCGAACTGCCAAGCCATGTCTTCCCTGGACCGGAATCAAGCATCCTAGGACCGGTTTCTGGCATTCCAGCCGTCATCAGCCAGGCTTGCTTGAATCCAGTGGCAAAGTGAGCAAGGGACCCACGTCTGGGCATACCCCGCCAACTTAGGGCGAACAAAGCGATACAAAAGAGGATGATGGACGGAACGTTTGAGCCAATCAAACACTCTCCCCCAGTCAACTGATCTGGGTTTAATCCATCATCATTCTTTAGCTCACTCCACCACCCCAGTTCAGACATGGCCATATGCAAATCAGTCTGACCCTGTGCCTCATGGGAACAGTCCAGCCCGAACTGCCAAGCCATGTCTTCCCTGGACCGGAAACAAGCATCCTAGGACCGGTTTCTGGCATTCCAGCCGTCATCAGCCAGGCTTGCTTGAATCCAGTGGCAAAGTGAGCAAGGGACCCACGTCTGGGCATACCCCCGCCAACTTAGGGCGAACAAAGCGATACAAAAGGGGATGATGGACGGAACGTTTGAGCCAATCAAACACTCACCCCCAGTCAACTGATCTGGGTTTAATCCATCATCATTCTTTAGCTCACTCCACCACCCCAGTTCAGACATGGCCATATGCAAATCAGTCTGACCCTGTGCCTCATGGGAACAGTCCAGCCCGAACTGCCAAGCCATGTCTTCCCTGGACCGGAAACAAGCATCCTAGGACCGGTTTCTGGAATTCCAGCCGTCATCAGCCAGGCTTGCTTGAATCCTGTGGGAAAGTGAGCAAGGGACCGACGTCTGGGCATACCCCCGCCAACTTAGGGCGAACAAAGCGATACAAAAGGGGATGATG